>OX439006.1:34212067-34747067 GCA_949316495.1 Amphiduros pacificus | reverse complement strand
TGCATGTGTTCTTTCACATCATAAATTTCGTTAGGAAACCGTAGTAACCTTCATTAGGAAACCGTAATAACAGTACACATCACATACAATGGTATATACTGTAAAGGCCCAATATGTTCTACAAAGTAGGTAAGATTTAAGATAAATAGCATGAGTTTGAAGCAAAAATGCAGAAATAACTTCATGATTTTTTTCTATTTTATTTTTGATATGACTTTTGACATGACCCTGAATCTGTTCCATTGATAGCAAGCCTTCACTAGGCAAGCTTTGCTGACAAAGAGTTCAATGGATGATTTAGATAATAGCAGAAAATTCATTTACTTTCAAATGGCATAGTAATTTATGTAGGGATAATATGATGTCAATAACAGTGGATCACAAATTTAGGGTATTAAGATTTAATTATTCAAGGCAAAATGCTTGAAAATCTGAACGCTTCAAGTGTACCCTACAAACATTTTGCTTTTCTACAGATGAGGAAATCTTAATTATTTTCCCCGGATATTAACATTGAGAGAGGAGTAGAGTCTGATTATGCCCTGTTCAAAAAGCCTTACTTGATTAATATTTGACAGCTAGCAAATATTTTGGAATTTTGGCATGAAAATCATTTGAAAATCATGACGAGGTCGAATGCACCAGTAAATGGCGCATAATTTAGACATAACCGACGACTTATCCTAAATTTCTACGAGTATTATATTTAAGCACCTTTGAAAAGACACTTGATAAGTATTTAGTTTGCTTTAGAAGGAGCATTTATGCACTTTTTCTTGTACATGGGCTATTCATCAATGAAATAATGATGTATTACCTTCAGCAAAGTTATGAAACAAAGTATAAATTTCGTTCGGAGTATATGTGTGTTCAAGGGATATTGGGTCAGTAAGCTTTCAACCTACACTGTTCTATAAAAGCAAAGAGCATGAACGATTCTATTGAACCTTTCTCTCTTTAATGCGTAAGATAAATGTTTCTATGTGCTTTTTATCTGAAACACTTTTAAACTATATCATTTACACTAGATGTGAGCTTGGAGTATAATGAATGGAGTTGTAACGCCATAAGATCAAAGGTGCAATGTGCGTTACCGACAATACATTGTGTCTTATGACGCCATATTGCTTAAAAACATGAAGAATATGAGGTCATTCAACTTTGTGACAATGCTTATTCACCATGGACAGTATCTAGACCGAGACAAATTACGAGTGAAATGTTCTACTTTGCCGCCTGGTCATGGAAATATAAATTTTATTTCTCTACTCCAAGTGTAGAAGATTCTAGAAACACCCATGTCAGCAATTTCCACACCACCCACTCAACCTTCAAAGAAATATCACAGAATTCTGTCGACTTGCACAACGTTCACATTTAGTTTACACTATCAGCGCATTCAATGGCAGGCCAATATTTTACACCATTCTTTTCATTAGTCATAATCCCATTTGATGATGTTGATAGCAAATCTACGAATGTATATGTCGATTCCACTTTCAAAGCATTTGCCCAGCAAGGTTATTAATGCAACATTTTACCCTCCAAAAAATCTGATATTCTATCAAAAAGGCTTGTGTTCTTCGCAATACCAATTGCAATTTGATAAAATTTATATGTTGGGTATGATAAATATTCAAGAACAATTATGACCATTTCTTGTAATATACTATTCATAACTGTGGAAATCTCATCCTTCTATATCTATAGATATTTTTTTAGGCTTTGCAATTATTGAAAAATATCAACTTTTATGGCTTTTAGGGAATAGTTTATTCAATTAAAAACATCGAAATTTCACCATTAGATTCCCCAAACAGGAGTGGGAGAGCTCTGAACTAACCAAAACATATCTGGGTGGTATGATGTCATACCATCGTTCTGAAGCAATTCTGAACCAATCTGGGTGGTTCTGTTATATAACGACTTTTTATGTCTCACAAAAACCATCAAAATCACATAATAATCATCACAAAATTGTACAAATTTCATGACAGAGTGTGTAACAGTGTCTTGTTAATGAAATTGTAAATTTTATGATAAATCTATAATGTTTTTACAGTAATATTTGTGCCCCCAAGTCGGGAATCACTCCTCGTTATGCAATCTTAAACTCGAGCACATTCCTGTGTTAAAATGGGGCAATAATCTCGTTAAAATCAATTTCAGATCATGTACTGATGAGCTTGTTATTTTCTTTAAAATTTGGGTTTGATAGTCGATATATAAAGATTAAAGAAAACAACTTCTTCAGTCTAGCCATTGTTCACCGAACGGCACCGCTCAGATACCACTCAGATTGGCTGTGAATGACGTCATTTATCGTCCAGATCAGTTGTGAGCTTCCAGAATGACGTGATTTGACCAGATTGGTTCAGATTTACTGCACATATTGGTTCAGAGCTCTTTCACCCCTGCCAAATCCTTCTCGTTATGAAATGATATATATTTTAAAACTTAAGGGTATTTATGGGTGTTGGTAGTGAGTGCCCCCTAGTGGCAGAGGAGTAAATTACCAAAATACTGTACTTGATGGCAATTGGTACATTTACGGTGTAAAAATACATTCCCTATTAAATTAAAAGCATTAATGACATGAATCAATATTTAAACACCAATATTTGAACTATAAGATATGATTACAAGTATATTTCTTTCAAAATAGTGTTTTATCATAATTTTCCTTGATGATAGTTTTCATGAGAAATGAAGAAGACAAGCAAATAAGTTCTGCAGATTACACAACAGGAGTAGGCTTGTTTTTAGCTGTGTTTATTTCATTTCATTGGGAAGAAAATTGATCCTAGTGAAACAGATTTTCTCATTTTGATTTGTGTAATTTGGAAATAAAAAGGAAGTTTGGCAATCAGATATGTGAAGCGAGGTGAAAAAAATTCATATTTTTGATATGATCAAGTGTGTACTTTGCCTCTATTTTTCTCTTAATGTATTTTAAGAATAGAAAATCTGTTTCACAGTAAATATTGTTTAGATCACTTTTACAAAGTTGTTTGGAAATCCACTTTATTATGATCCCACAATCTGGAGTTTTTCCCTTTAACATTTTGACATGACAAAATAAATTTTGGAGCAGTGATATATTACTACGCCACATTTTATGCGTTAAAAAGATGTGAAGCTTTAAATATAATCAAAGAAATTCCATTGTGATTTTCAAATAATAAATCAATAATTTTATTACAAAAATGAATACCATAAAATGTCATTTCATGACTTGAAAGTTTTAATGAAAAAGGAACTCTTTTTGACAGTTGAGCATTTTTCCTGTACCTTTTTGAAAATGTTCCATTTTGGCGTAAAAAGAAAGTAGTTCCCTCAGAAAATCTGCCACCAGAGGACACTCACTACCAATATCCATAAATACCCTTAAAAATAGCTAAAAAAAATTGGCGGTAACACACATTGGTTCAAAGGGAAACTGTCCCATTGTTCCAAACAATGGATTGCTATGACGTCACGCACACAGGCTACAACGTTTACCCATCACGTGCAGTTGATAGCTGAGGCAGATCTCTGCTAATAGTGCAACCTCGATGTCTTATTACAAAATATGATCTTATCATTCTATGTTAAACTTGTGTCATGATCTTTGTATGCAAATCTCTGTGTATGTTCTGTTCATACAAGAAATTACAGGTTCAATCTTTAATACATGTAATCTATTCTATTCTATTCTATTCTATTCTATTCTATTCTATTCTATTTTAATCTATTCTATTCTATTCTATTTGTTTATTCTAATCTATTTATTCTATTCTAATCTGTTTTGTTCTAACCTATTTTATTCTAATATATTCTAAGATAATATATTTACTGCATATGAAACGAACGTCCTTTTTCACGCGGAAGAAACATTTGAATTAATGATTTTCTACCTGCATTACTTTACACTAACTCGAATATAAACTTGTAGAAAACATGATAATATACTCACACATCATAAATGGGATTGACAAGCTAAGACGCCCCATGTTTTGCGTCATGGTTCACGTATTGTAAGACATGGCAAAGATGTGAAGAATACTCGCCATTTTTCCTTTCTCTGTCATCAGTGGGTGAAACTACCCCTCCTATGTTATTAAGTGGACTCTTCATGATGATAAATGGAATGGCTGCAACCAAGCCAATCACCAAGGCTCCAACTATTATCCCCAATGTAATCTTACTGCAAATAACATTGTATACAACCTCACTGAAAATCACACTTTGGCAGTACTTCACTCTTTGCTAATTATGACATGTTTGTATGCACAAATTGGTATTATCCAAGATTTGTTTCATTATAATCAATAATAAATGTTCCAGATATATTGAAGGTTACAGTTCTAGATATATTGAAGGTAAAAAGTATCATAAAATAGTAACTTACCAGCAGTTGCCACGGTTCTTGGCTGCATCATTGTCCGCCTCCATGTTTATCTATGACGGTGTATCATCCTTTGGCCGTGAATGTCGTCCTACCTCCGACACGCATACCACATCATAATGAGAATAATAGAACAGGGGTCCAACTTCTAGCCAATGATGTCCCTTTAGAAACCGTATTATATAGGTCTTATTGAAGATTGGTGACTGATAAAGTTATTATAAAAGAGAATAATGTTATGAATCCTGAAACCGAAAGGCTATCGTTTAAGATAAAAATACCAGAAGGCTTCAACTATGCTGAAATAGACATCTTGTTGCCAGAAGGCATCGACTTTATTGAAATAGACAACTTATTACCAGAAGGCTTCAACTATATTGAAATAGACATCTTGTTACAAGAAAGCTATAAAATGATGTGTTCCAATTTCTTATAACAAAACATACCGAGTCGGGAAGCTGGGTGAGCGGATTCAGTGAGTTGGTGATTGCGGAAGGATACCCTGAGCCGAAGGCGAAGGGTATCCGTCCGCCATCACCAACTCACTGAATCCGCTCACACAGCTGACCCGACAAGGCATGTTTTGTTTTTATACCTCAGACAACTACTGTATTTTTAAAAAAAATGATACATGAAACAAGATATTTATCGTTAAAAACATTTGTAAACAAAGCGCACCTCATTTGACCCCGTCACGTGACCCGAAAATGGCGTGTACAGCCATAGACTGGTTGCCGCCATCTGTGTATATACACGATGTTCTTGACACCCGATGGGGGACCAGTCTAAAGATGGCCGACGCAAAATAGTTCCAACTAATCAATACCTTACAAATAATCGGCATGCTCGTATTCATTCGAAATCGCATCAATACGCGCATCACTGAGGTATAAATATGTATCTATTGTTGGGGGAATATTGAGTTCGGGATCAGATTTCAAGGAATTGATCAAAACTTTCTAGAATCTATGAGAAACATTCTTGCTCCTTTTTAAATCGCCACATTTCATCTGACAAGGATTGGTTGGTGAAGTGGGGTTCAATCTATAAAGGTCTGTGATGTAAAACCTATTGAAACGTTAAGCTTTACTTTTGATATAGACGAATGTCACTTTATAGCTAACAACAAGCTTGGATGCAGTTTTTATGGTTCTAGTCTATGGAACTTTGCTAGTCAAGAGTTTTTATCCTTGTGCAAAACATGGAACATTGCCATTCGAAGAATTTATAAATTGCCTCAACAGACTCATTGTAGGTTTTTACCACACATTTCATTAAGTAACCATGTCAACCACATGATAAAATGTAGATTCATGAAATTCATAACTGATAACATTCAATCCAAAAACATGTATGTTAATTATGTATCAAGAAAATGTTTTATTGATGCTCAAACATCAACTGGTAATAATGTGCTTAACATTTTTCAAGAATATGGAATCAATTATGCCTTTCTAGAAATGCCATCTGAAATTAAACTTGAAATGTGTAGATATTATGATTTTGAGAAGGTAAATAATATAAGTAATGAAGAATGGAAAATTGAAATGATATATGAGTTGATAAACTGTTTGCAATGTAAGGATGAAAACTTGGTTTTACTTCATGATGTATGTACATCATGATTTTATCATATAACCTGATCTTTTTTAATTATTGCCATGAATGAAATTTGTATACTGTACCATGTTATATGAGTACGAATAAATGATATAATAATAAATTCTTATTTGGTGTTAAACTAAGCCTAGTCTCTCACTGATTGTTTTTGGAGTGCTGATTCAGATTTTGTGGTAAGCTCCATTTTACTGTAGGAAAACCTTAGAAATGAAGATGTTGCAGCGCTTTATGATTTTTAAATAGTTTACTAGTATTCATTGAGTGTGTTGGAGTAATGTTCAGTCATCTTGTATTTATAGCTGATACCTTGGCTCACATAATCACAATATATTTTACTGAATATCAAAAACATGTAAAAGCGCTGTCAGCTGAAAGTCATTCAGAATGTTCCTCTCCCACAATCAGCTGTTGACCCGAGTAAGGCCTCTCCAAGTTGGGTGATCTGTCTTAAGTTTAACCGTAATCATGATATTGGTTGGGAAACGATCTAATGCATTATGACATGAACATAAAGCACTGTAATAAATATAATCTTCATGATGAGATTTGCCCACATGATGAAAATGATAACCATGTATTTGTGATTTGATCATTAATAGATTTGTTTACCATCTTATATCTGTCATACCTGATCAACATATTTATATTCAGTCAATTATCCAAGTCAAATCAAACACTGGATGGTGGCGCCACCTATAATCCAGTAGAGCACGAGGCTGGTCAGGTCAGGGCTGCACGAGTAGACATAGTAGTAGTAGTTGTTTATTAACAGAAAAGTACATGTCATTTATGCCGTATGAAACTTTATACTTATTCTTTTAACTGTCCATTACATTATCTATTCATTAAGCATACACTACATATTTATATAGTGATTTAAGTAACATGTACATATTGGTTTATGAAAATTCTCTTTGTACTCTAGCTGACAATTCAAATGTGTCATGTTTAGTTTAAAAAAAATGTGAAATGGTTTTACAGTCTTTGAGATCATCATTTGGTTGGTATCTTGCTGTGATTTGGCATATTAGGACATGTTCATCAGCGTGTACTGCACCACATGCACAGGATCGCTCCTCTCTGGATAACCTTGGGTGACCAGTCTCTATCTTTAACCTGTCAGAGGAGAACCTCAATCTTCTACACAAGACTCTTTGAGGTTTTGTCATAAATATCATACATCTTGGTTTGGATTTATCAGCAGCATATATATAGATCGACATGATGATTCAGAGTTTCTGATATTTAATTGCATCTGTTCTAGCGAGTCAGCTATGTAATAAAGATTAGGTCCATTATCCAATAGTTTCTCAGCCGATCACTGTGTTTCTATTGCGAGGGTAACCACTTTTCCTACATATGAATCAATATATTTTGTTCCTCACACCTGCTATCTTTCTGTGACCCAGCTTGTTCGATTCTAGGTTTGAACCATAGGCGGCATGAACCTTCTACTCAAACCAATATCATACAATTTTGCTGGAGCAGCTAGAATACTTATTCCACTGTAACTCCCAGTTTACATCTAATCACCTTTCTTGAAAATGTTAGAACAGAGCCCACTCTTGTGGGTATGCCCCAAAGAACACTGTATTGAACAATATGGTAATGGTATATATCAATTCATCTGTTAACAATTATAAAACACCAGGTGGCACTCCATGGCCTACTGCTTTTTTATGTTTTTGTATTTAAGAGCATCATGAACTTCACATGGTGATATGTGATCATCAGGTATGGGAATATACTTGGGGTGTACTGGTGTATACACTGTTCTTAGTTCAGGGTTGGGGTAAAGCAAATTTTCATAGTTATTACAGAAGTCACGGTCACTAGACCGCTTTGAAGGATCAACTAGGTAATCAAACTTCCAATGCCAGTCTATAGATTGCCATATCTGGAGAGCTTCACCATGCTGTAATAAGTAGTGCCATCTACTTTATGCATTTCCATGTTTGGGTTTATCAGGTTGTACCTTTGATGTACTGGCTGTGTTATACAGTACATCAGCAATCCTCTGACAAAGGCTGTCGAAGGTGTTTTGTGTTACATGGGAACTGCCTTATTACAGATGAACAGTTTAGCCTGTGCAATACCTGCTGATCCAAGCTGTTTGCCCATATTAGAATGGTACAGGCTGGCGTAGGAACATCACCAATTCTTAGTTCTATAGGTGAAGGATTGTTCTACAAGTGGATTGCAATCAACACTTTGAAGTCATTAACAGAGCATCTTTGGACATACGATTCCAGTCAAGCTTGGACACCTATTTGTCTTTCTGACGGAAAGTGTAGCCACTATGGAATCACTGTTCCTTGTAAATAAGGTTATTCGCTGGCACAAGGTTACGTGGCATACACAAACTCTTCTCTACATGCACATCACTACAGTTATCCTGCTGTTACACAATATCATTGTGTTTATAAACATTGGGGAATGTATTTCAGGTGACCTCGACCTTAGCTTAGTTTATGAGTGGACATCAACGTTTGAACTACAGTACTGACTGGCGTATGCTTGGTTGAGTGTGCACTGCATGGTACATTCAATTAGCCTGCGTGTTACCTGCGTGTTACCTGCGTGTTGCCTGCGTATTGCCTGAGTGTACCCGTGCGTGATAAGATCTACTTATGAAATACAGATTTGCCTTGATCTCACAAACCCAGAAGTGTTTAGATAATTTCTGTGATTTCAGCTCTTCGTTGGAATTTGACGTTTTTTCACGCCAATGCATACAAACGTCATTTAGTGCTATAGTTAGTTTTTAATGATTAAGATGAATGATAGACGTGAAACAAAGTTCAATTCTCTTTTTCATGGATATGAACGCCGATATTTGGGGCACTTCAGTAACTTTCGGGAAAATCTATCTTAAAATCCACTTAAAAAGTACATCATTTATTTTCACCTCAAGTTCTCACATCGATTTCTAACTAAATCAATTACTATAGTAGTTGTTGAGATATTAATCACGCCATTTTTCAACCTGTATAGCCTGCTTGCTCTATCTAGGACTTAGATAAGCATGTCTGCACTTCCCCTGACACTTGGCGTGTGTGACTCTCCTGCACGCTCATCAGCAGTACTCTATATCTGATAATGATTCATCATGATCAGACCGGTGTAGTTTCCGCATCGCTTAGTATTGGGGCATCGTATGTATAATAGGAATTGGTTCTGCACTTCGTGGCATGGCCATCATTTTCTGTCTGTTGGTCTTGTATTGCATCATCAAATACAGAATCCTTTTCCTCTTTCTCTGGATTATGAAATACCTGTTCTGGGCGTCTACCAACATCTTCTGCAATGATTTCTTTTACTTTGTCCTCATCCTTCATTTCTTGTTGTGTTCCAGGAATGTGAGCAATATCTGTATGGTTGACTGGAGTGTGAGCAATATCTTTATGGTTGACAGGACTGTGGGCAATATCTTCATGGTTGATAGGACTGAGGACGATATCATCGCTATTGACAGGAGTGGGAGTGGTATCTTCATGTTGAGGGGGTACCTTCTCTACAAGTTGAATTTGGCTCCCGACGATTTCCCCATAATTTATATTTTTGGGGGTAAACATGGATGGCTGCTGCGTCCAATCGCCACTAGGTGTCACCTCGCCATAATGGAAGCTGCCAACATGGACTCCCCCATATGGCGGAGATGAGGGAGTAGGAAAATGATCCTCAGGGTTGCCCATGTTCTCCACGCCAGGGAGACCGTTACTATGGTCACCAGTATAATACACAAAGAGGACAATGGCCATAATGAGGAGCCCTGCTACGCCCCCTAGCGTCCCAATGATGCTGCTTGGAATGCGCTCAGAACGGTTTGTTAGGTCTGTAAAAAAAGAAGCATTGCTGAAGCACAATAGATCGAAATTATATTCATTCTAATTGTGTATTGATTTAATCCATTAAGTTATAGTGTCCAAAAAGCTGTTTTGTTCTTAAATATAATCATTGTGATATCCTTGATTGGCATTCTTTTTTTTGACAATCCCAAAATATCTTGCAGTTACAGTTATTTCCCTCATCGCTTAGTGCTGATTGGTTCATTTGTGTCAAGGGAGGAACTGCACATCACTGGTGACCAGCGGAAAAAGATAAAGAATTGTTCACACGCACTTCTTTGTTAACATAATAAAACTGATCGTGGAATTAGTGTCTGATCACAATCAACAATAAGATAGCTGTCCCTTGACATAGAGGAGCCACATTGTATCATGAGGTGATATGTACCCTGTGTCTTGATGGACAGCTCCCTGCTGGTGGAAGAGGACCCTTTCTGATCTCTACAGATGACCTTGACCCTGTACTGGGTGTCCACGGCGTAGTCGGTCCATCTGTACCACGTCAGACCGATCTATGATGCAATAAGATACAATGTGAAACATGTTATATAAGACAAAGCCATTAATGTTTAAATGCTAAATGGCCGGAATAGCTCATTTGGTAGAGCATTCACCTTGAGACTCAGGGTGCCGGTTCGAACCCCAGCTAGTTACTATATCAAGCCACATTGTCTGGAATCAGTGTTACATAAATGTTACCTTTACTTTATCCTTTAATCCACATGGAATATATAAAACCCAATATTTAAATGAAGGAGGGCGTTCACATCAAAACATAGAAAATGTTAATAAAACACTTGTGATGGGTAAAATATAATCCAGTTACTGAAAATAAGATAACGTTAATCTTTTGGGATTAATTATGATGTAATTGGACGAGATACCTTGCGGGCAATTTCCTCCCACCTGATCCCGTCATATACGAGAACGTTGTAGAGACAGATAGTGCTGTCACCTGGCGGGGGATTCCATGTTATGCGTATGCCTCTGTCATCTTCTGATAAAGTCAGATCTGTCGGGGCGCCTAGTGCTGAAATAATGATCTTTAAGAAATTAAAGGGTAACAATCTAATTACCCTGAGAAGATACAGCATTTGAATATTTGATTATGTTAAGTTTTTAGATATTTGGTATTCTTGAGGAAATGTACATATATCCACCAAAAGTAGATGTACTCTTGGGCTGAGACACTTAGCTTTCCAGAAGATACAATAAGGGAAATTGCACTCAAGTTTCTTGTCACTGGGGATGATACTCAAATGCAAGGATGTTCTGCTGATCGAAAACATGTTTATATGGTAAGTTGAGTAAGTAAGAACTCATTCTTATGTTCAAAATCTATTCTACGTGAAAATATTAAAAAAATGTCCGTAGTCTAATCTTTACACACGTTATAGAACTTCATTTCCTACATGCATTGCGATTAAGGACTAATGATGATTACATTTAAAGCATTCATGAAACCTGGAAGGTTCCATGTGATTTTACAGTGGTTTAAGGTATCTGAAAACAATATATCATCTTAAAATTGACATACATACAGGCTATCTGTCTGAAATCCACTAAAGAACATCTGCCCTGAGAATTATGATTTCTTGTGACCACCAAGTACTGCCAGTACTAAACAGGAAGTGTGTTGTGTGACCTTGACCTTGACCTGTCAGGGGGCTCCATCAGTCACAGGAGGTGTTGTTTACCAATTGTCAAAATTGGAGCAACACATTTTGGCCATTTTTTTCCACTATTTAGAGAATGAATTGGAAGATAACACTTATCATGATGATAGTGCCTTTTCTTGGCTTTCTTTTGGTGGTAAATTGATTAAAAACGGATGAATATTTATGAAGTTATAAATGAAGAAAAATCATTATTCTTTATATTATATATGTTTGCAAAAAAAAGTTTAAAAAAATTCTATACAGCCCAGCTTTTGAGGTGGAATCCATGCAGCCTTTGATGTCTTCCCATTCAGTGGTGTGAAAAACCCCAAATTTCATCAAAGAGGGTCAAATCATAAATTTTACTGATACCAATTATCAGCATTTACAGTTTTGCCATTCAAAGTCCTTGTGATCAAAGAGTTTAATGTCACTTTTTCAATATCACAGCCTTTAAGTTAAGGGGGATTCCATGCAGCCTTTGAGTCATGTCTTCCCTTTTTGACAGAAAGGTTTTCACATGCATAAGATACTTTTCAAATAAATAGTATACTTTTCCCATAAATCATATATCAGTCACAACCATAAGATATTTGTCACAACCATAAAATATTTTTCACAACCATGAGTTATTTCATTGATTCAAATAATATTAAAATAATCTTATGGTGTTCTGAAGTAAACTCCTGGCAATAAATTGATATATTGTACAAAACATCTCCACCCTGTTTCCCAAGCTGGACAGGTGCACAACTGGTAACTCATTAGGTGTTTACACAAGATCACAGACCAGCTAAACAAAGCTTGTTGACAAAGGGTTCAATTGCTGGTGTAGGTTTCAGCAGACAACTGATCAACTTTCAAGTGCCACAAAAAGTTGTTAACAGAGAATATTTTGGGTACTACTACATAAAAGCACTGTTTAGGGTATAAACATTCATGTTATGTAAAGAAAATGTGTCTGAAAGTCAGGTTTCATGAATGCTTTAAGTGATGTTTGCAATTATATCAAACTGTTTTCCGGAGTCTCAGCATGTCATGCCTTGCTCACACTTCATGTCCGGACATTATGATCTCAGTGCCCTTTTCTGCTCATGTTCAATTGGTCTGACATTTCCTGTGATAAGCCATGGTGTTATAATTCACATGCATGCTGATGGGACTAAATATTTGACCTGCGTGTACTACTGAGCAATACTGCATGTTGAAACGGAACCTCTGGGACGCATGCTCAAACATTGCAGCCTTATTGATGTCGGTCACGTGATCTGTTCCCTGCGATCACGCTAACCTTGCTAGTTGTTGCCCTGCATTGTCCACAGATAACCAGTCCTCTAGTGTAGTTTCCTTTATCACTGCTGACTTTGTTATTGTTTATAAAGCTTTTGTGACTGTTGGTTTCAGGCATCATGCGTAGTATTCTCACTGAAGTCTCACTGAAAGTGCACTTCTCAGCCGTAAATGACTCTCGTTTATAAAGTAAGGAGATAAAATAAGATAACTTATGGTTTGATTTGTTTCTGATTTATTTGCCTTTTTTGTCACAATATAGGTCACATACCGGTCAGATAAAAGCATGCAACCGAGACTCAATGCCCTATTATTTTCAAAGAGTGATTGGGATCTTTCATTTCCATCATTACATAGGCATTACACAAACCACGGTTTTCGATGAAAGATGTGAATGAGGTGATATGCCTTAAGACTATGTACGTAAGAAGGTTTATTATTTGTATTGAGTTAATTTGAGATGTGTTTATATTTCTCATGTTTGCATTTGGTCAACAATGTAGGCTTGGTGTTCATATTCATGCCAAATATATCGTGCTGCCAGTCCAATCAATTCTAGATATATACATATACACACATGTTTGAAGAATTAGAATTGATTTTTTATGATAAACTAAATTAACTGATTTTGTATCGTTTGAAAATCACTGGCCGCACAGGAAAATGTATCCCTTATCTAAAAGCTTGTAATAATTTCCACTGCGATAATTCTTAAGAATCTTTTAATTGTAAGTGGTCAGGGATATGACTGATAGGGTCCGTGATGTTCCAAGATTATAAAACTTAACAGTTATTGATTTCATTTCCCCATGCAGAGAATATAAAACAGAGATTATAAAACTTACCAGTTATTGATGTCATTTCTCCATGCAGAGAATATAAAACAGAGATTAGAAAACTTACCAGTTATTGATGTCATTTCTTCATGCAGAGAATATAAAACAGAGATTATAAAACTTACCAGTTATTGACGTCATTTCTCCATGCAGAGAATAAAGTAGAATACACAGTACAAAGTGACCCTCCATTACGGCAGACAGAGTCGTCTCCCCTCATCTCATTACTTCCTGTCTAGATCGTTGTACAAATCTAAACTATTTCACTACATATATAAATTATATTATTATACAAATTTGTCCCAGCCTAGCCACTCTATCATGTCTGGATGCATATCCAATATTGAAAGTCCATAAAGCTCTACAATATACACACAGCTTTAAATGGATAAACAGTTGTGATCAAGGATGTTGATAAATATAATGAAATTGATTATATTGACCCACTTCCTGGTGCGCTTCCAAATTAACCATTACGAAGAAGACAGCAGAAATAAATATATCATGTCAATTTCTACTTCACCACCGGGTAATCGCAAACGTAGCGCTGCGCAGTACATGTTAATCAACAATTTTTATGAACTAAGTTTACATGTCTACAAAGTTCCCCTATTTGTGACAGATTATAACACACCAGGTGGCAGCATGGTCCACTCAAGCAGTGAGAATTGTCTAAATCCCACTACTCCCGAGTGACAGTGATTTAACTGTATTGTGCAAACATATGACATAAATGTGTTGTATATGAAAAATAGAACATAGGCAACCCGAGGTTGTGGTCCATGTCCCAACAACAAACATTTAGGGCACACTCATAACTAAATAGAGTATGAAAATTAAGATAGATGCTTGGCAACACCAAGTGATATTTATCTGACTGCCGACACCAATGTTGCTCTTTAGGTTGACAAAGGATCACAGTCATCCGGGTCTCAAGGCCCCACCCACAGTGTCTTATAAAGGGCTGAGAAATAACGCACATTAATTATCTTAGGGCATTCGTCACGGGGCCGATGTCTGCAATCTGTTTTTTAAGAACATGCCCATAACAATTCTATTTTTAGATATTTAAAGTTACCAATTTTTATATTTTTGACGTGAAATCTATTGAAGTAAAATATAAAAAATCATTATGGGAAGCGTCCGCATGTTAGTCCAAGCAATTATAACAGGATTATGGGAAGCGTTTGCATGCTAGTCTAAGCAATTATAACAGGAAATTCAATATGACATTTCTTTCTGTCAACATGTGTGCTGTTCATGACCAGGCTGAATATGACTGGAATCGTGGGAAGTATGTCACCAGGACAGGGAAATCCCAGCAGTGTTTAGTGTAAATACCACAGAGGAATACATTATCATCTCTCATACAATATAGCTATGTAAAACCCTATCTGGGCCATCTCTGGGTGTCCATAACATTAGAATAAAATGCTCATCAAAGAATTATTTGAATAGATATCTCTCAATCATCCCGTACTATCATTATTTGCTTTACGATAACAAAACACATGATGCAGTAAATATTAAAGATTAAATTATCATAGTTGGTCATAAAATACATAAGCGCTCCATCTCTACATTACTCGTGTAATTTACTTTGTGGTAATCTGAATAACAATATCTTTAAAAAATGTTCATTTGAGCAATTTGACATAGTAGAATCATTACTACAAAATACACTAATACATTGCATGGTTCCAAGCCTTATAAACAGATATGATGAAATATTTGGGGATAATAACCCATATTTTGAAGACCGTTTCATCTGAATATTTTTTTTGGGGGGCAAATGTGATGTTATTTTGGAGGGTTTTAAACCATTCAGCTGTTTGTAAGGTACTCTTGTGGACATTGAGAATAAAATGATAATTCAATAACTATTGAAACACCTGTCGAAAATAATTATTTTTCAATATGTTATATCTTCATATTCCTGAGCCCTTAAAGGTCAGATGTTTGATATAAGTATTCACATTAAAATATATGGCCTATTTTTACAATGACATTACTTCATTACAGAGGGCATGGGCACAAATTCATATTTATACATGTATATCCTCATTTAGACTCAAATATACCAAATGTTGTCAGAGATTCATTAGCAAAGCTAAAGCTGTAACATTGATCACTTTGCCACACGTGAATTTCCAATGATTGATTTACGATTATCAACTTTAGACACAAATGCCGATTTATAAAGAGGGAAGAAAATGTCAATGGCTTTCTTCCATCTATATCTGCTTTATATTAGAGCTCAATGGTGACTTAATAACTGGAATAAAATATTATTCATGAAAATAACCGCAATTAAAATATTTATTGTTTACAAAGCTGTGTATATTCCCGTTCAAAGCGGCCAGTTATCTCAGTATATGCCGACTGTGGCATACATGAATGATACATGCCCAATGAGTAAGGTTGTCATATCACTGTGCACCAGCTGTTGTAAAGTTTGATGGATTTCAGCAATATAATGACAGGTGTGTACACACCATCAGATGTCCCATGCTTTCCATTACTAAAGACAAACTAAGTCAAATTTACATTCAATTCAAGACAGCACACATTATTACTGAAAAAAAGAGACTTTTTTTATGAAATTCAGACTTTTCAATACCATGTGTATTACATACATGTGTTGTCAGCATTGCAATGATGAATGACGACGATGGAAACATATTGATTGATTGAGAGTGACAAAGGTCCTCTCTTGTGAAGAAGTGAACAATTGCAATGTCGACATGTATGACACTGTTACCATGGTAACACTATATAAACTGTTTCTATGGTGACATGTACGAGAGTGTTTCTATGGTGACATGTACGACAGTGTATCCATGGTAACACAAAAGAAACTGTTATGATGGTGACATGATTGACACTGTTTCTATGGTGGCATGTGCGTCATTGTTTCCGTGGTAACACAAAAGAAACATGTCATAGTGATATGAATGCCGCTGTTGCCATGTCGACAACAATGGCGCTGTTGTCATGGTGATGATCAGATGAATGATACCATTTGCATGGTTGTCACGGCATCCCAATGTGGCTGTAACTCCGAGGGGCAGGATATATAGTCGGGTTGTTTGAAGAGCTCAGTGTCTCTCAGTGCCCGGCAGAACCTGTTTATTTTGTCCAGAAGTAGCTGTGTGTCCTCCTTGGACTGGCGCGTGGTGTGAGAGGTGGCGCTCTCGCTCAGCAGCAGTATTGTCTCATAGATGACCGCCTTGTGGTGATCCTCGGTGATCTTAGCTATCTCCTTCTGGATACGCCCCAGAACCTGATTGGACGATATCGTGATGAACAGCAGCACCGCATTATTGCTGAGAATCGTCCAGGCAAGATTGGCTCCCGGGATAAACTTGAACATGAAGAAGGCGGCCCAGTCACCCACGATAAGGAACACTCCAAACCAGGTGAAGGTCCAGACGGCCCTCTGCAGGCCCCGGCGCCGTAGGTTGATGGTGGAGCCGGCCCCTACCACCTCGTAGTCCTCGCGTACCGCCTTCAGCTTCCGAGACCCGTGATGGGTCCCGGCTATCCGCATAGCGACCACGATACACGCCACCACCGTCTCCACGATGGAGTGCACAAGATGGAGGTCCTCGTCGACGGTCCTGAGGTTAATGGCTTCCTTCATCACCCCCAGCACGAGCACGGACATGTGGAGGGTCAGCACGAACGCCTCGCTGCGCACCAGGTTCCAGCAGAACTTGCGGGCGTGAGGGTTCTTACCGTCCACGCAGCACGGTAGGTATTCCTCGAAGCACACGCCCTCATGGGCCGCCTCGGTCTGCTCCTGGCGGTTGATCTTGAAGCGTGTGATATATTGGTTGCCTCTACCCGCATCCTTTCCCAAGATGACACAGCCATTCTTAATGGCCAGGGATTCTAAACTGCTACTATCTGGCCGCAGGTAGATTCCATTGGTGAAGTCCGATACTTTCTTCTCACTATCATCCTCGCTAACAGACATGTCTGAAGCTGTTGTAGTGGTACCTTAATTATTTATAACAGGTAACAAGAACCGACCTTGGCAGTTTCCCAACGCAAAGTGGGTTACACATTCGATCATCTACAGATATTTATATAACACTTCCGATAAGCTGCTATACTATGTTTACAAGTGTAGCACGATAACTGGGCACAACAGTTATGTCATCCTTTCTTCAAGTTCCATTCCAATTCAGCTTTCAGTGGCCTTATAAGTATCAGATTGTATAATCGTCTCCCCGGTATCGTTGTTATGTGCTCGTAGTTGCCATATACGATGTCATTTCACCATTAATATTCCAAATAGGATGCTACTGAAGTGCACCTGAATATTATAATATAATACAGTTAGCGAGAAGAGAGTGAAGACGGTCTTCATACGTGCTGAGCCGGGTAAGGATTCTCGCTGACCTGTGGTCACACTTCAGTTGCTGCAGCGCAGTCCAATGCTCCTGCCTGGAATACAGATACAGAAATATAAGTATTACGTGTATCCACGATAACAGATTTTGGCCAGAAGGTCGGGAGCCAGAAGTTTTATCGCATACCTTTATTAGTTTTGAACCGGCAGGACTGGGAGTATGAGCAATTATCGAATTTTTAGAGAATAACTGATTCTTTTATGATTCTCAACTCGAGTTATACATTCTCATTTATTTTCCAGATCAATGAACAGAGGCTGGAGCCGATCTTTTGACTCATTAACAACTTTGTGTATTCACATCTCATCAAAACAAATGGAAGTGAATCAAACGTGAATGTATATATATATATATATATATATATATATATATATATATATATATATATATATATATATATATATATATATATATATATATATATATATATATCAGCGTGTAGATAATAGTGTAAATACTGCATTATCTGACCAGTGATATGAAGTAGCAGTTCCTATCACAGTGTTTTATGGCAGACTCTCTTATCAAGCCATTGGTCATAGTTTCCTATTTCCTATCTGAACAAGTTGTACTATCAGAACAACCCCTCCCCCTCTTTGTAAAGCCAGGTTTGGTCATAAACTACCAAGGTATAAACTTTGGATCTGCTAGGCATAGTAATATAAACCTTGATTAACGAACAAATAAAATATAGGATCAACATTGGTGTGGAAATATCTTGAAATTTTGACTGTTACCGTTCCTTATATAAACCATGTTTATGCTGTGAGGGTCCATGCACCCTTCCATGTCAATCAATCTTACCCTATGATTTGGAACCAAACATGCATTTGCTGTATCATAAAACAAATAAATGACAAAACTTATAAATAATCTATAAATTTAATTTAAATCTATTATGGAAACGTGGCTTTTGTACACCATGATTAGCATAATTATCTACATTTTATCTATGCCAAATCAATCTAAATTATTTTCCAATAAACTCAGCATTTCGTTGTCAACCAAAAAGCAAAGTACCAGACATAAAACGGTGTGAAGAATACAGTCAGCAGGGTATGTTATTTACTCTTACGACACACATAGCTCATACCAGGTCTGCATGGATGGAGCTCATCAGGCACCTGTGAGTGTCACTCCCAACAGTGTTCACAACCAAGGAAGACCTCCTACTTCCAACAGTGTTTACAACCAAGGAAGGCCTCCTACTCCCAACAGTGTTTACAACCAAGGAAGGCCTCCTACTCCCAACAGTGTGTACAACCAAGGAAGGCATCCTACTCCCAACAGTGTTTACAACCAAGGAAGGCCTCCTACTCCCAACAGTGTGTACAACCAAGGAAGGCCTCCTACTCCCAACAGTGTTTATAACCAAGGAAGGCCTCCTACTCCCAGCAGTGTTTACAACCAAGGAAGGCCTCCTACTCCCAACAGTGTTTATAACCAAGGAAGGCCTCCTACTCCCAACAGTGTTTACAACCAAGGAAGGCCTCCTACTCCCAACAGTGTTTACAACCAAGGAAGGCCTCCTACTCCCAACAGTGTTTATAACCAAGGAAGGCCTCCTACTCCCAACAGTGTGTACAACCAAGGAAGGCATCCTACTCCCAACAGTGTTTACAACCAAGGAAGGCCTCCTACTCCCAACAGTGTGTACAACCAAGGAAGGCCTCCTACTCCCAACAGTGTTTATAACCAAGGAAGGCCTCCTACTCCCAACAGTGTTTACAACCAAGGAAGGCCTCCTACTCCCAACAGTGTTTATAACCAAGGAAGGCCTCCTACTCCCAACAGTGTTTACAACCAAGGAAGGCCTCCTACTCCCAACAGTGTTTACAACCAAGGAAGGCCTCCTACTTCCAACAGTGTTTACAACCAAGGAAGGCCTCCTACTCCCAACAGTGTTTATAACCAAGGAAGGCCTCCTACTCCCAACAGTGTTTACAACCAAGGAAAGCTTCCTACTCCCAACAGTGTTTACAACCAAGGAAGGCATCCTATTCCCAACAGTGTTTACAACCAAGGAAGGCATCCTACTCCCAACAGTGTGTACCACCAAGGGAGGCCTCCTACTCCCAACAGTGTTTACAACCAAGGAAGGCCTCCTACTCCCAACAGTGTTTACAACCAAGGAAGGCATCCTACTCCCAACAGTGTTTACAACCAAGGAAAGCTTCCTACTCCCAACAGTGTTTACAACCAAGGAAGGCATCCTACTCCCAACAGTGTTTACAACCAAGGAAGGCCTCCTACTCCCAACAGTGTTTACAACCAAGGAAGGCATCCTACTCCCAACAGTATTCACAACCAAGGAAGGCATCCTACTCCCAACAGTGTTTACAACCAAGGAAGGCATCCTACTCCCAACAGTATTCACAACCAAGGAAGGCATCCTACTCCCAACAGTATTCACAACCAAGGAAGGCATCCTACTCCCAACAGTGTTCACAACCAAGGAAGGCATCCTACTCCCAACAGTGTTTACAACCAAGGAAAGCCTCCTACTCCCAACAGTGTGTACGACCAAGGAAGGTCTCCTACTCCCAACAGTGTTTACAACCAAGGAAGGCATCCTACTCCCAACAGTGTTTACAACCAAGGAAGACCTCCTACTCCCAACAGTGTTTACAACCAAGGAAGGCCTCCTACTCCCAACAGTGTGTACCACCAAGGAAGGCCTCCTACTCCCAACAGTGTGTACCACCAAGGGAGGCCTCCTACTCCCAACAGTGTTTACAACCAAGGAAGGCCTCCTACTCCCAACAGTGTTTACAACCAAGGAAGGCCTCCTACTCCCAACAGTGTTTATAACCAAGGGAGGCCTCCTACTTCCAACAGTGTTTACAACCAAGGAAGGCCTCCTACTCCCAACAGTGTTTACCACCAAGGGAGGCCTCCTACTTCCAACAGTGTTTACAACCAAGGAAGGCCTCCTACTCCCAACAGTGTTTACCACCAAGGGAGGCCTCCTACTTCCAACAGTGTTTACAACCAAGGAAGGCCTCCTACTCCCAACAGTGTTTACAACCAAGGAAGGCCTCCTACTCCCAACAGTGTTTATAACCAAGGAAGGCCTCCTACTCCCAACTGTGTTTATAACCAAGGGAGGCCTCCTTTTATTACAGGTGTTACTAGTATTATACAGTTTCCCAATCAATGTTGGTCCACAACAGCTAGCTCAATTTATGTACATTTATTATTATATACGTTATTAATATTTAAACACATAACAAGCTGGGCTAAGCTATCACCAAAATGTCCAACCACAAAGGTGTAAATCAGCAGACGACGCCCCTTAAGTATATGATAAAAAATATGAATAGACAATATTGTTGAAAAATGCACTATGATAAATATATAGTATGATAAAAATAAATGCAGGAAAAATATCACTTTTTAAGAAGCTTTAAAGGGTGCAATATAACAATATAAGTTGATCTATTATTTTTGGTTTCATTCTATAGATAAAACTACTCACCTAATACAATCTCTGTGTATTGTCCTATGAATGAAACTCAAATACATTGATAAAATTATTTTTCTCATCACGGCTATCAAAAAGAGAGTGTCAATGCATCGTGTGATGCAATGAGCCAAAAACAATTGACTGGAAAGGAAGCCGATATATATATATATATATATATATGTATGCAAACCCAAAACACCGCATCCAGGGGTCAACGAGGCGTTGATGCATTAAGTAGAACACAACATATATGAAATGCGGCGTTTGAGGTATTATAACCGCATTCATTTTCATTGTATAATTTTTTTATCATACAAGTATGTAACATTTTTTATCAGTAAAATTATGCCAAGACCGAAGAAGGTTTTTTTGTCGGAAAAAGATATAAGCTTTAATAACAATTAGAAAGTGGCATCATTAATATTTTGTGTCCAATTTCTGACCTCAGCTGTACATGAATGCACTGTACACTTTCAGCCTAGGATTGAACCCATCATCGAGTATAAACCTGTTCACTACCAATCTGATCATAGCTTTGTTTATGCAGTCCCAGATTAGCCACTTATCGTCACATCTCTAACACTTTCTCTGTTTTCCACTCACCTCTTCTCATGAAGTCATCAGATCTTTTCAGCTCTGCACATCTTGTCTGCAATCTTAATAAAGCAAAACCCAGGTCCGTGCGTTTACGGTGTACATGTTTAACATTAGATATGAAGAAAGCGTCGCTTTGCTACAGCAGGATAGAAGTTACAAGAGAAGGTATGAGTTGGAAGGTGCTGTAAACTGACATCTGACATTACCTCGGTGGTTGTAGCTTGTGACCGGGGCAGGGTGTTTCTACTACCCGAGTGTATTGTGAGACACCCTCACTTAGCAAGCTCTGACCTCAAAAAACACTGGGCGCCGGAGAGATCCTCTTTTTCACTGCATGGAAATTTTAATAACTGGAATTCAGTGTGTGCCTCCCCCACCTAACCTCCTTTCATCATGTTTATTCTGTGGACTCGACTTTATTTGTTTTGTCAACAGTGATCATTACTTGATGGGGGAGGTTTGGCTCAATTGGTGAGCATGTATGTTTGTTTTTGTAGTTACCATTATGTGTATACACATTGTCTGTATATAATATGTGCGTACACCAATTATTGATACCACCGCCTCAGCTTGGCTTTGTAGCCTTGCCGTATATTATTTTCAGGCTTGTTGTCGGTATTTAATGGGATTTTTCAACTGGTGGAAAGTGATTCTTGCAAAGTCAAATAATAAAAAAATGTTTGTTATAGACCATAATATTACATAAAAATGCAAAGTAGCTGACGAAACAGATATTTAGGCAATTAATGTCATTTTCATAAATACCAGATTTAAGGTTACTAGTATATTCCAATAACGATGACTAAGATAATAATATTATTGGCTAAATTCTGTTTCCAGGATATCTCTCTAAATGCAATGTAAAAAAAACATCTATCAAAACTTAAAACATGTCCTAGTTTCTCTAGCCAGTCACAAATCAGTATTGCTGTGCTCTATATCACGTAATGCTTGCACAACACAACGATTTTTTGATGGCCTCTTGAACTCATTGCAGACATGAAATGTGACATGCCCATTATGCAACCTGGAAACCAGTGATTCAAGGTGTAGATTTCAATAAATTCTAAAGAACACCTCTGATGATATTGAATGAAGCACTGTGACACAATATATTACAACTTTGCAACAGAAATATCATGACTGCGATTCATAACAGTAATTCTTGTTTGGTTTGGTTACAAATTAAATAAATAAATAAACTCAAAACTAATTTTTGAAGACTTGTGAATTGCGAGTTGTCATCAAGAAAAAAAGTCTTGTGAATTGCGAGTTGTCATCAAGAAAAAAAGTCTGAGCTTACCTGACAGTGCAGATAAGTATTATATATATTTCAGTTTTGATACTGCTTGTGATTATTTTTTTATTCAACCAGTACATGATTGTCAGAAGTGAAATCAATGCTCATTCATTTCTTATCCAAAGTGTGTAAATGACTTTATTCACTGTTGAAAATAATCTGCATTATATAGGTAGTATTTAATTACTACCTCCACAGTCATTACCCTGTTTTTTTTATCTCAGTTTGGAATTTGGAATTCCCTGAGTCATAAATACTTGACTTGCTTACATATCATCAAATAAATCTGATTTGACCAACGTCAGGTCATAAACTGTAACCAGGTTTCTGGCACATAAACTGACCAATCAGTACAACTGCCAGTACAAAACAAATCCATATTCTTTCACCAATGAGTGGACAGCCAGAATTTCATGACTAGTGATTTCATGCACTGGTATCAATTTACTGAGCTTCAGATTATGTAATCAAATCAGTTTCAGTGCTTTGTGAGTCCATATTTAAAACAGATAAGATTTGGCCACTCGTTCATTAATTGTATAATCTGAGGTGTGGCTGATAGGTTGACCATGTACGTTATGTAATGAGATATGTAACTCCACTAAAAATTGTCAAAATGTTTCAATTGGTCCTTTCTTATTGATACGGAGAGAAATACAGAGGTAGTATTCAATTACTACCTCTGCAGTCATCACCCTATAGCTAAATTTAGAATTCCCCAAGTTATAAATACTTGCCTTGCTCACAAAAATATCATCAAATCTGAATTGACGAACATCAGGTCATCACCAGTAATCTGACACATAAACTGACCTCTGCCAAAACCAATCTATTGATATTCTTTCACCAATTAGTTCACAACTAATTTGTTTTTAATACCGACGACTTGCGGTCGATTCTGTGCGCACCTTTACACCATTGGTGGCAGGGACCGATATGATAGAGAAGTCCTGCTTTGGAGGATAGTCTCAAACCAGACCTTCCGCGTTTTTCGAAGCAGACGGATCTGGTGGTATAGCGGCGGATTTTGGTGCACCCCCAGTCTATCTTGATCTTTGATCCGGATCTGCATTGTGCACTCTGACCTAATGAGGTTCTCATGTGGATTGACCTACATCTATATCTATGGGTTTACTCATACTGTATGCTCTGCCCTCACTCTATAAAGTGCGTGCATGTACATGAATACGTGTGCGCGTACATGTATGCATACACATGTACATGTTTACATATACATGTACGTATACATATGCATGTACATGAACTAATCTGCGCATGCGCGGCAGGAATGGAAGCTTTTCCTAGAAGCTCCGGTTTCTAGGAATTGAAAACCGTAACAAACCCTTCATAAAAAACCTCGATCGTACTAAATTCTATCCTAAGCCGATAGAAAGCCAACACCAATGCACTTCATTAATCCTGAATAGTTGCCTGTACATAACCTTGGGTCACGCATACAGTCCTTCAGGTCAGCATGTTAATATTCCAAAACAGATATTTACGATATTTGCTTTGTCTGTTATATTACATGTGTATGATGCATGTATGAATTTATTATTACTTTTATTTGTAAATACCCCCTGTGCTATCCATTGTAGAAATAATAATTCAATGACAGAAAAAATAAAATAAAACAGATTTTATGGGAGGCGGCTCAAACTGAAGGTGTATAAAACGGACGTCGAACGTAGGGGATTCAACTTGACAAAGAAGGGGTACACATATTAAAGAACGTTATTTAGGAACTTGAAACTCTATTTTCTTCCCGAATCAGTATCAATGACCCTTTTTATGGAGTGTTGTTTTGAGTTGTGTACTACGTGGCAGGCCCTTAAGAGATGTTGATGCAGCCAACACCTGCAGTCACCACTTTTTTAGACCTTTCATGGGTTGGCTTCAGCTTTCATAATGATTTTCCCGGCCCCACACTGCCTTGAGTGTTTCACATCCAAAGTCAGGTATATTCGCTTATGGAAAAAACACGTCATTCAGGGGAAGGAAAAGATCAGTCAGAACTCAGCAGTTAAGCAATTCATTTCATTTGTTTATTGTGAAAACAATTAGAAGCGGGTATTATGGGCCCCCATTTGTGTAGCTCAGCACGCTGTGTAATCATAACCTCCTGACGCTCATTGATGCTCCCCGGCTAGGTCTTCTATCATTGTGACATCACAATACACTGCTCTTTGTATGGCTCAGCACGCTGTGTAATCATAACCTCCTGACGCTCATTGATGCTCCCCGGCCAGGTCCTCTATCATTGTGACATCACAATACACTGCTCTTTGTACGGCTCAATTATACATCTATGAGACCTGCACAAATAATTACAACACGATGATTAAAAAAACTTATCACTGTAACCAGGCAATGTTTGTTTAAAGCGATTAATATAAAAGTAATTCAATCAAAAGGCAACAATTGCCATGTCACCTTTTATTCAATAACATTGCCCAATGTACGATTTAGCTCCATTGACTACTTGACAGTGGCCGTACGCGTGAGCTGTCTGCAAACCAAATGTTAAGAATCAGTTAGATCTCAACCAAGTCTGTTTATAGTATTGCTGTAAATAAAAATATTCTTGCACCACATTTCTGTCAATCTGATGTTTCAAATTAAATTAAAAATAGTTATGTACATCCTAAAATTTATAAGATATGATCCATACAATGCTAGATTGGCAAAGCATTTTTAGAAAGTGTAAACGTTACCTTATGCTTTTTGAAAACTTGCGGCATGATGATATTTCTTTTATGGAGTTGAAAAATGTGTTCCAAGAGAATAAGAAAAAACCCCGGTGATTGAGTGGTGGAACACCTTGTGATTAATATCGTGATTCTCTGAAAAGTTTACAAATCCCCCCTTGTTGTTTGCAAAGAACTAAACATTGTCATTTTCTGATTTTTATAGAAGTGATCTCAGATTTGGTCAGAAATATTAATCAAGGTAAGGCTAAGTTAAAGTTTGAAAGAGTGAATTTAATGATTTGAAAATAAAATTAGTAACTTATACATGGATTAGAAATGCTCTCATCCAAATTGGGTTTTCAGCTAACATCCCTTTAGTTGTATATGACAAAAGGGAAATCTACATTGAATTGATCACACAATTTCAACACTATCTTAGTTTTTTCAGATTCCCTTTGGTGGTAATAAGCTGGATGAGGCTATCATATTTAGTACATACAGGCCTGGTGGTAGCATGGTTGGTAATGTACATAGTCAGGATGCGTACAAGTTGTACAATTTCTTTTGTTGAATACACCAATGCCATGTTTCAACATTGCAAACATGTGCATGATGGTAATTAGATTGTCAATGTTCTTATATTGAGTATATGCACATGAATGTTATGTGCTGGGTAATTATAATGTTGTTATGTTGAGAACACGTGAATGAGGGTAACAATACTGAATAGATGACGGTCACATTCATGAATGTTTTGAGTTTTCTCTTGTTGCATTAGAATAAAGTGCTTTTACAATATTTCTGCGTGTGCCAAGATCCAAGGATAAATCGTTTGTCACCAGGTGGCAGCACTGAAAGGTATTAGTAGAAAGATGATAAGCTTACATTATGGATGTGTATCTAAATTCTGTATTTCAAATGATTGATATATAGTTTGCCTATAGGTCACAGTGCACCAATTCGAAGCCACTGTATAATCCTATTTAAACATGCAACTTTCAAACTTCACTAAAAAATTGTTAAAATGTTTCAATTGATCCTTTCTTATTTTTTCCTAATAGAAAAATACTGTAATATTCATTTAAAGGCAAAGAAAATATACATTCACCTGGAAAATTTTCGGCTGTGTTGGTCTCAAACCAGACCTTATGTGCAAATGCGTTTTTTTAAGGCAGACTTCATGAATATCAAATAATTTTGGAACTGCCCCCAAATTTTTTTTTTAAATATTAATTAGCTTTCATTTGAATTTTCTGTCATCATTACATGTTATATTTTAAATATTTATCAAAAGATTTCCTGTCATATGCTTTGTTTGGTTTTAATAGCCCTCATCTGACAGACACCCACGCATCTGTAATATAGGTTAATCGTATCACATTTTGACCCGGATCTTATTTGTGCACTGTGACCTGAACCAGGTGGCAGTCCAAAGGATCTGAAAAAATACTAACCAAATCTAAAACTACTGTGTGTTCTGCACCCCATGTGCAAATTTGAAATTTTTGGTGTGTCTTTAAGGGTGATTAAGGCTGTTTTTGAAGTTTTGGCCTTCAGGATATTGAGATTGCTGTTTTTCTCTAGATGTAGTGGACTGGTTTTTGGGCATGTGAAGCTGTCAGGCAGTACTCTATCTATTTGACCTGAAAATAGTGAGTACAAAATACATCAATGATGATGTTATAAACTTTGATCACCCTATTTGACATCAATTTGATAACTTTTTGGACTTATTTGGGTGGCCGACCTGAAAATCACTTGTGAAATTCAGTGAAATTTGGAAATGTAAATGTGTCGTTTTGATGATTATCAATCATTTTCATTCTATATTATTTAAATTTACAAATAGAGCTTATATGTGACATCACTTTAACATAATTTTCAAGAATTCATATGCAAAATTTTTTTTTTTTTTCAAGATTTTAGATTTTGGTGACGCGTATGTGTACATTTTGCTTATTGGGACAAAAATCTTTTTTTTAAAAAAGGTTACGTTTCACCATTTTTCAATTTATTGTGATGAATTATGTTTTATTTTGTGTTTTGAAATTTAAATTTGACTTTCTTACACATAATAAGTGTTTGATTTCTTTATTTTCAAGATTTTGGTGTGTTTATAGGGCTTAACAGATATGCGGCCACCATGCCCAGTCAGTGTTCAAATCTGTGTAAGGGCTTCCAAAAAGGTATTTAAATGCATTCAGCTGGATGAATTCAAATTTGTGGATTGAGAAAGATGGCTAAATGAAAGTGCAATCATGAAAAATGTAAGAGAATCATTAATTTGTATCTGACTCTGTCATGGCAGAAGGGTCAAGTCGGCCTAAAATGACATTTTCACTCAGTGTCAATGCATCTCCCTTGTTTATGCTGTTTTGTGACCATCAAACAAGTGAGATGTATGAACTACTTATGTGATTACTGGTAAATTATAACTAACATATGGCATAAGTCAGTTACCTTGTATCACTTTAAATTTCGATCACCAGCTGGATAGACAGGCACATAACCATATGTCTATATTATGGGGTCTCGGCCATCATTAGAGCCTTGTTTGGACCCATCTAATAGTTTAGAATGCACATTTTTTTGCCATTTGCCTCATTCCACTCTGTAAATATAAGAAAAATACATTACATGACAATTTTCACAATTTTCACAAATCACTGACAAATGCTGAAGGTCACAGTGCACCAATTCGAAGCCACTGTATAATCCTATTTAAACATGCAACTTTCAAACTTCACTAAAAAATTGTTAAAATGTTTCAATTGATCCTTTCTTATTTTTTCCTAATAGAAAAATACTGTAATATTCATTTAAAGGCAAAGAAAATATACATTCTCGACCGGGAGTATCCGGGTCACTCAGTGCATCACGTGATTTCACAGCTTGGCAACCAGAGCGCGAGCCACTGGCCGCTGAAAACAAACGCGTAGCAACCATTGAAAAGAAACCGCAGTAAACCTTCAAAATTTACGTTTTCAGCGATATCTTTGCAATGCTTCAAGATATCAACAAAAAGTAAAGAGATTTAGAATCTGTGGACCAAGACGCTTCCATTGACATTAAAATGCAATTAAAATCGAAAAGGGAAGACACGACTCAAAGCAGTGGGAAACAATGGCTAAATGGCCCTGAATATTAATACTGTGAACGCTGATTTTCACACCAGTGAATGGGAAGACATCAAAGGCTGTATAGAATTGAATTGTGCGATTAAATAATAATTTTAATATTAATAGACATAGAAGTAAAAGTAAAACGTAAATACGATGTCCAATGAACACAAGGAGAAGCCAGGCGACCTCGTGTTGACGACCTTGTGTTGCGTAATGCATGTGTATGAGAACCAGCTTCTCACAAAAAGATAAACATAGGCGCTACTCTGTCAATTCTTGACCGACATTCTTCCCTGAGAACTCAAAATTTAGCTTTTGAGCTCTTCTCTTCAAATATGTAAGTCTGATGTACGATATATTAATTTTCGTCTTTCAGCATTGAAGAGAGAAGAGTGCGCGAAGGCTATGGTTGTTCATATTGTTTGTGCAAAGACGTGACTCTGACGGCTTATTGTATTTGGCACGTTGCGCGTTTGGGACTTGGCGCATTCTTGGCGCGTGGCCTGTTTGATTGTGACGTCACACAAGGAATGCACTATTTTATTTGGTCTCACTCAGATTTGAATGAGGTGGTGAGCAGGTTGCATTTTTTGTTGGCACATGCTTCACTCATGATTCACTCGTGTTGCAAGGCACTTCCCAGTGTCAAATTATCGCCCACTGACATCGCCAATATTGCATTCGGCACGTAGTGCGCGTTTATGCGCGTTGTGTCAGTTATGAGTATTGGTATTTTTGGGGGCTTTTGGGATCCAAATGTTTGAATAGAAATGTTTGTATGTACATACTAGATAACATCAAACTTGGATTTAAATAAAAAAACCCAACCATTAGCAAGTTTTAAAAATGACACTTCACTGAATTTGGCCGGAATCAGCTTTTGTATATTGGCGTGTCCAGAAATGGATATTGAAGGGGGTGTTCAATTTAACAAATTTCACAATTTATATCATTTGGCATTTCTTCTTCTTATAGGACTTTGTATGATATTTGTGAACACGAATATGCCAAAAAAATAATAAATACTTGTACAGAAAAGATACTGTAGTGTACCCCATTTATTGCCAGATTGGACAATTTGTGAGGAATTTATTGTCAAATCAAGGATGCTTATTTTCAGATTTTGTAAAGATTGCAGATAATTTGTAAGTTGCAGATAAGGCATAGGCTGTCACATAGTCAGTTAATGCCATACATGTTATATATATATTGCTATTTTGGTTTTTCTATTTCAAAGGCTATTGCACTTTTATTTAAAGCATGGAATTAATGTGATTTCAGTACTTGATAAATTTCTATTTCAACCATAGAGTACTTGAAATGAACATGTGTCAGATCCAAAATGTGACACTTCATTGAAATGAACATTGAAATTAACATGGAGTCCAAATGTCTTCTGCTTTTCAAACAGTCAGTCAGATTAAAATTATTTAATAGGTTAATCAACCAGTTTCATTTTGCAGAGAAAAAATTAATCATTCTGATGAAAAATTGAATCCCAGAGAGTGAGTGATGTAAATTATTAATGTTCAAAGAAAATTTTGATTTCAAACTATTGAAACTATACATTGTCATACCACTCATATATTGCCAACCACTCAGATAACTGACACAACGCGCATAAACGCGCACTACGCGCCGAATGCAATAAGCCGACTCTGACTTGTCAATCTTGTCAGGATAGAACATATGCACATCGCTTTATAAGATAAAGTAATGACAAGTTTCACTGATGGATATACCCCACCATAGCACACATATAGATAACTGTTCATTTATTTATTGATTATTTATTTATTGACAAAGACCAAAATGCGTGAAATTGACGACGACCTCGTGTTGCAAAAGGTGTGTTCACTTTGTTTTCAGCGGCTCCCTGGTCGCGAGGGAAGTCACGTGACCCGTGACGTTGCACCAAGGTAGGGAATTCACCTGGAAAATTTTCGGCTGTGTTGGTCTCAAACCAGACCTTATGTGCAAATGCGTTTTTTTAAGGCAGACTTCATGAATATCAAATAATTTTGGAACTGCCCCCAAATTTTTTTTTTAAATATTAATTAGCTTTCATTTGAATTTTCTGTCATCATTACATGTTATATTTTAAATATTTATCAAAAGATTTCCTGTCATATGCTTTGTTTGGTTTTAATAGCCCTCATCTGACAGACACCCACGCATCTGTAATATAGGTTAATCGTATCACATTTTGACCCGGATCTTATTTGTGCACTGTGACCTGAACCAGGTGGCAGTCCAAAGGATCTGAAAAAATACTAACCAAATCTAAAACTACTGTGTGTTCTGCACCCCATGTGCAAATTTGAAATTTTTGGTGTGTCTTTAAGGGTGATTAAGGCTGTTTTTGAAGTTTTGGCCTTCAGGATATTGAGATTGCTGTTTTTCTCTAGATGTAGTGGACTGGTTTTTGGGCATGTGAAGCTGTCAGGCAGTACTCTATCTATTTGACCTGAAAATAGTGAGTACAAAATACATCAATGATGATGTTATAAACTTTGATCACCCTATTTGACATCAATTTGATAACTTTTTGGACTTATTTGGGTGGCCGACCTGAAAATCACTTGTGAAATTCAGTGAAATTTGGAAATGTAAATGTGTCGTTTTGATGATTATCAATCATTTTCATTCTATATTATTTAAATTTACAAATAGAGCTTATATGTGACATCACTTTAACATAATTTTCAAGAATTCATATGCAAAATTTTTTTTTTTTTCAAGATTTTAGATTTTGGTGACGCGTATGTGTACATTTTGCTTATTGGGACAAAAATCTTTTTTTTAAAAAAGGTTACGTTTCACCATTTTTCAATTTATTGTGATGAATTATGTTTTATTTTGTGTTTTGAAATTTAAATTTGACTTTCTTACACATAATAAGTGTTTGATTTCTTTATTTTCAAGATTTTGGTGTGTTTATAGGGCTTAACAGATATGCGGCCACCATGCCCAGTCAGTGTTCAAATCTGTGTAAGGGCTTCCAAAAAGGTATTTAAATGCATTCAGCTGGATGAATTCAAATTTGTGGATTGAGAAAGATGGCTAAATGAAAGTGCAATCATGAAAAATGTAAGAGAATCATTAATTTGTATCTGACTCTGTCATGGCAGAAGGGTCAAGTCGGCCTAAAATGACATTTTCACTCAGTGTCAATGCATCTCCCTTGTTTATGCTGTTTTGTGACCATCAAACAAGTGAGATGTATGAACTACTTATGTGATTACTGGTAAATTATAACTAACATATGGCATAAGTCAGTTACCTTGTATCACTTTAAATTTCGATCACCAGCTGGATAGACAGGCACATAACCATATGTCTATATTATGGGGTCTCGGCCATCATTAGAGCCTTGTTTGGACCCATCTAATAGTTTAGAATGCACATTTTTTTGCCATTTGCCTCATTCCACTCTGTAAATATAAGAAAAATACATTTCATGACAATTTTCACAATTTTCACAAATCACTGACAAATGCTGAAGGTCACAGTGCACCAATTCGAAGCCACTGTATAATCCTATTTAAACATGCAACTTTCAAACTTCACTAAAAAATTGTTAAAATGTTTCAATTGATCCTTTCTTATTTTTTCCTAATAGAAAAATACTGTAATATTCATTTAAAGGCAAAGAAAATATACATTCTCGACCGGGAGTATCCGGGTCACTCAGTGCATCACGTGATTTCACAGCTTGGCAACCAGAGCGTGAGCCACTGGCCGCTGAAAACAAACGCGTAGCAACCATTGAAAAGAAACCGCAGTAAACCTTCAAAATTTACGTTTTCAGCGATATCTTTGCAATGCTTCAAGATATCAACAAAAAGTAAAGAGATTTAGAATCTGTGGACCAAGACGCTTCCATTGACATTAAAATGCAATTAAAATCGAAAAGGGAAGACACGACTCAAAGCAGTGGGAAACAATGGCTAAATGGCCCTGAATATTAATACTGTGAACGCTGATTTTCACACCAGTGAATGGGAAGACATCAAAGGCTGTATAGAATTGAATTGTGCGATTAAATAATAATTTTAATATTAATAGACATAGAAGTAAAAGTAAAACGTAAATACGATGTCCAATGAACACAAGGAGAAGCCAGGCGACCTCGTGTTGACGACCTTGTGTTGCGTAATGCATGTGTATGAGAACCAGCTTCTCACAAAAAGATAAACATAGGCGCTACTCTGTCAATTCTTGACCGACATTCTTCCCTGAGAACTCAAAATTTAGCTTTTGAGCTCTTCTCTTCAAATATGTAAGTCTGATGTACGATATATTAATTTTCGTCTTTCAGCATTGAAGAGAGAAGAGTGCGCGAAGGCTATGGTTGTTCATATTGTTTGTGCAAAGACGTGACTCTGACGGCTTATTGTATTTGGCGCGTTTGGGACTTGGCGCATTCTTGGCGCGTGGCCTGTTTGATTGTGACGTCACACAAGGAATGCACTATTTTATTTGGTCTCACTCAGATTTGAATGAGGTGGTGAGCAGGTTGCATTTTTTGTTGGCACATGCTTCACTCATGATTCACTCGTGTTGCAAGGCACTTCCCAGTGTCAAATTATCGCCCACTGACATCGCCAATATTGCATTCGGCACGTAGTGCGCGTTTATGCGCGTTGTGTCAGTTATGAGTATTGGTATTTTTGGGGGCTTTTGGGATCCAAATGTTTGAATAGAAATGTTTGTATGTACATACTAGATAACATCAAACTTGGATTTAAATAAAAAAAACCAACCATTAGCAAGTTTTAAAAATGACACTTCACTGAATTTGGCCGGAATCAGCTTTTGTATATTGGCGTGTCCAGAAATGGATATTGAAGGGGGTGTTCAATTTAACAAATTTCACAATTTATATCATTTGGCATTTCTTCTTCTTATAGGACTTTGTATGATATTTGTGAACACGAATATGCCAAAAAAATAATAAATACTTGTACAGAAAAGATACTGTAGTGTACCCCATTTATTGCCAGATTGGACAATTTGTGAGGAATTTATTGTCAAATCAAGGATGCTTATTTTCAGATTTTGTAAAGATTGCAGATAATTTGTAAGTTGCAGATAAGGCATAGGCTGTCACATAGTCAGTTAATGCCATACATGTTATATATATATTGCTATTTTGGTTTTTCTATTTCAAAGGCTATTGCACTTTTATTTAAAGCATGGAATTAATGTGATTTCAGTACTTGATAAATTTCTATTTCAACCATAGAGTACTTGAAATGAACATGTGTCAGATCCAAAATGTGACACTTCATTGAAATGAACATTGAAATTAACATGGAGTCCAAATGTCTTCTGCTTTTCAAACAGTCAGTCAGATTAAAATTATTTAATAGGTTAATCAACCAGTTTCATTTTGCAGAGAAAAAATTAATCATTCTGATGAAAAATTGAATCCCAGAGAGTGAGTGATGTAAATTATTAATGTTCAAAGAAAATTTTGATTTCAAACTATTGAAACTATACATTGTCATACCACTCATATATTGCCAACCACTCAGATAACTGACACAACGCGCATAAACGCGCACTACGCGCCGAATGCAATAAGCCGACTCTGACTTGTCAATCTTGTCAGGATAGAACATATGCACATCGCTTTATAAGATAAAGTAATGACAAGTTTCACTGATGGATATACCCCACCATAGCACACATATAGATAACTGTTCATTTATTTATTGATTATTTATTTATTGACAAAGACCAAAATGCGTGAAATTGACGACGACCTCGTGTTGCAAAAGGTGTGTTCACTTTGTTTTCAGCGGCTCCCTGGTCGCGAGGGAAGTCACGTGACCCGTGACGTTGCACCAAGGTAGGGAATTCACCTGGAAAATTTTCGGCTGTGTTGGTCTCAAACCAGACCTTATGTGCAAATGCGTTTTTTTAAGGCAGACTTCATGAATATCAAATAATTTTGGAACTGCCCCCAAATTTTTTTTTAAAATATTAATTAGCTTTCATTTGAATTTTCTGTCATCATTACATGTTATATTTTAAATATTTATCAAAAGATTTCCTGTCATATGCTTTGTTTGGTTTTAATAGCCCTCATCTGACAGACACCCACGCATCTGTAATATAGGTTAATCGTATCACATTTTGACCCGGATCTTATTTGTGCACTGTGACCTGAACCAGGTGGCAGTCCAAAGGATCTGAAAAAATACTAACCAAATCTAAAACTACTGTGTGTTCTGCACCCCATGTGCAAATTTGAAATTTTTGGTGTGTCTTTAAGGGTGATTAAGGCTGTTTTTGAAGTTTTGGCCTTCAGGATATTGAGATTGCTGTTTTTCTCTAGATGTAGTGGACTGGTTTTTGGGCATGTGAAGCTGTCAGGCAGTACTCTATCTATTTGACCTGAAAATAGTGAGTACAAAATACATCAATGATGATGTTATAAACTTTGATCACCCTATTTGACATCAATTTGATAACTTTTTGGACTTATTTGGGTGGCCGACCTGAAAATCACTTGTGAAATTCAGTGAAATTTGGAAATGTAAATGTGTCGTTTTGATGATTATCAATCATTTTCATTCTATATTATTTAAATTTACAAATAGAGCTTATATGTGACATCACTTTAACATAATTTTCAAGAATTCATATGCAAAATTTTTTTTTTTTTTCAAGATTTTAGATTTTGGTGACGCGTATGTGTACATTTTGCTTATTGGGACAAAAATCTTTTTTTTAAAAAAGGTTACGTTTCACCATTTTTCAATTTATTGTGATGAATTATGTTTTATTTTGTGTTTTGAAATTTAAATTTGACTTTCTTACACATAATAAGTGTTTGATTTCTTTATTTTCAAGATTTTGGTGTGTTTATAGGGCTTAACAGATATGCGGCCACCATGCCCAGTCAGTGTTCAAATCTGTGTAAGGGCTTCCAAAAAGGTATTTAAATGCATTCAGCTGGATGAATTCAAATTTGTGGATTGAGAAAGATGGCTAAATGAAAGTGCAATCATGAAAAATGTAAGAGAATCATTAATTTGTATCTGACTCTGTCATGGCAGAAGGGTCAAGTCGGCCTAAAATGACATTTTCACTCAGTGTCAATGCATCTCCCTTGTTTATGCTGTTTTGTGACCATCAAACAAGTGAGATGTATGAACTACTTATGTGATTACTGGTAAATTATAACTAACATATGGCATAAGTCAGTTACCTTGTATCACTTTAAATTTCGATCACCAGCTGGATAGACAGGCACATAACCATATGTCTATATTATGGGGTCTCGGCCATCATTAGAGCCTTGTTTGGACCCATCTAATAGTTTAGAATGCACATTTTTTTGCCATTTGCCTCATTCCACTCTGTAAATATAAGAAAAATACATTTCATGACAATTTTCACAATTTTCACAAATCACTGACAAATGCTGAAGGTCACAGTGCACCAATTCGAAGCCACTGTATAATCCTATTTAAACATGCAACTTTCAAACTTCACTAAAAAATTGTTAAAATGTTTCAATTGATCCTTTCTTATTTTTTCCTAATAGAAAAATACTGTAATATTCATTTAAAGGCAAAGAAAATATACATTCTCGACCGGGAGTATCCGGGTCACTCAGTGCATCACGTGATTTCACAGCTTGGCAACCAGAGCGCGAGCCACTGGCCGCTGAAAACAAACGCGTAGCAACCATTGAAAAGAAACCGCAGTAAACCTTCAAAATTTACGTTTTCAGCGATATCTTTGCAATGCTTCAAGATATCAACAAAAAGTAAAGAGATTTAGAATCTGTGGACCAAGACGCTTCCATTGACATTAAAATGCAATTAAAATCGAAAAGGGAAGACACGACTCAAAGCAGTGGGAAACAATGGCTAAATGGCCCTGAATATTAATACTGTGAACGCTGATTTTCACACCAGTGAATGGGAAGACATCAAAGGCTGTATAGAATTGAATTGTGCGATTAAATAATAATTTTAATATTAATAGACATAGAAGTAAAAGTAAAACGTAAATACGATGTCCAATGAACACAAGGAGAAGCCAGGCGACCTCGTGTTGACGACCTTGTGTTGCGTAATGCATGTGTATGAGAACCAGCTTCTCACAAAAAGATAAACATAGGCGCTACTCTGTCAATTCTTGACCGACATTCTTCCCTGAGAACTCAAAATTTAGCTTTTGAGCTCTTCTCTTCAAATATGTAAGTCTGATGTACGATATATTAATTTTCGTCTTTCAGCATTGAAGAGAGAAGAGTGCGCGAAGGCTATGGTTGTTCATATTGTTTGTGCAAAGACGTGACTCTGACGGCTTATTGTATTTGGCGCGTTTGGGACTTGGCGCATTCTTGGCGCGTGGCCTGTTTGATTGTGACGTCACACAAGGAATGCACTATTTTATTTGGTCTCACTCAGATTTGAATGAGGTGGTGAGCAGGTTGCATTTTTTGTTGGCACATGCTTCACTCATGATTCACTCGTGTTGCAAGGCACTTCCCAGTGTCAAATTATCGCCCACTGACATCGCCAATATTGCATTCGGCACGTAGTGCGCGTTTATGCGCGTTGTGTCAGTTATGAGTATTGGTATTTTTGGGGGCTTTTGGGATCCAAATGTTTGAATAGAAATGTTTGTATGTACATACTAGATAACATCAAACTTGGATTTAAATAAAAAAACCCAACCATTAGCAAGTTTTAAAAATGACACTTCACTGAATTTGGCCGGAATCAGCTTTTGTATATTGGCGTGTCCAGAAATGGATATTGAAGGGGGTGTTCAATTTAACAAATTTCACAATTTATATCATTTGGCATTTCTTCTTCTTATAGGACTTTGTATGATATTTGTGAACACGAATATGCCAAAAAAATAATAAATACTTGTACAGAAAAGATACTGTAGTGTACCCCATTTATTGCCAGATTGGACAATTTGTGAGGAATTTATTGTCAAATCAAGGATGCTTATTTTCAGATTTTGTAAAGATTGCAGATAATTTGTAAGTTGCAGATAAGGCATAGGCTGTCACATAGTCAGTTAATGCCATACATGTTATATATATATTGCTATTTTGGTTTTTCTATTTCAAAGGCTATTGCACTTTTATTTAAAGCATGGAATTAATGTGATTTCAGTACTTGATAAATTTCTATTTCAACCATAGAGTACTTGAAATGAACATGTGTCAGATCCAAAATGTGACACTTCATTGAAATGAACATTGAAATTAACATGGAGTCCAAATGTCTTCTGCTTTTCAAACAGTCAGTCAGATTAAAATTATTTAATAGGTTAATCAACCAGTTTCATTTTGCAGAGAAAAAATTAATCATTCTGATGAAAAATTGAATCCCAGAGAGTGAGTGATGTAAATTATTAATGTTCAAAGAAAATTTTGATTTCAAACTATTGAAACTATACATTGTCATACCACTCATATATTGCCAACCACTCAGATAACTGACACAACGCGCATAAACGCGCACTACGCGCCGAATGCAATAAGCCGACTCTGACTTGTCAATCTTGTCAGGATAGAACATATGCACATCGCTTTATAAGATAAAGTAATGACAAGTTTCACTGATGGATATACCCCACCATAGCACACATATAGATAACTGTTCATTTATTTATTGATTATTTATTTATTGACAAAGACCAAAATGCGTGAAATTGACGACGACCTCGTGTTGCAAAAGGTGTGTTCACTTTGTTTTCAGCGGCTCCCTGGTCGCGAGGGAAGTCACGTGACCCGTGACGTTGCACCAAGGTAGGGAATTCACCTGGAAAATTTTCGGCTGTGTTGGTCTCAAACCAGACCTTATGTGCAAATGCGTTTTTTTAAGGCAGACTTCATGAATATCAAATAATTTTGGAACTGCCCCCAAATTTTTTTTTAAAATATTAATTAGCTTTCATTTGAATTTTCTGTCATCATTACATGTTATATTTTAAATATTTATCAAAAGATTTCCTGTCATATGCTTTGTTTGGTTTTAATAGCCCTCATCTGACAGACACCCACGCATCTGTAATATAGGTTAATCGTATCACATTTTGACCCGGATCTTATTTGTGCACTGTGACCTGAACCAGGTGGCAGTCCAAAGGATCTGAAAAAATACTAACCAAATCTAAAACTACTGTGTGTTCTGCACCCCATGTGCAAATTTGAAATTTTTGGTGTGTCTTTAAGGGTGATTAAGGCTGTTTTTGAAGTTTTGGCCTTCAGGATATTGAGATTGCTGTTTTTCTCTAGATGTAGTGGACTGGTTTTTGGGCATGTGAAGCTGTCAGGCAGTACTCTATCTATTTGACCTGAAAATAGTGAGTACAAAATACATCAATGATGATGTTATAAACTTTGATCACCCTATTTGACATCAATTTGATAACTTTTTGGACTTATTTGGGTGGCCGACCTGAAAATCACTTGTGAAATTCAGTGAAATTTGGAAATGTAAATGTGTCGTTTTGATGATTATCAATCATTTTCATTCTATATTATTTAAATTTACAAATAGAGCTTATATGTGACATCACTTTAACATAATTTTCAAGAATTCATATGCAAAATTTTTTTTTTTTTCAAGATTTTAGATTTTGGTGACGCGTATGTGTACATTTTGCTTATTGGGACAAAAATCTTTTTTTTAAAAAAGGTTACGTTTCACCATTTTTCAATTTATTGTGATGAATTATGTTTTATTTTGTGTTTTGAAATTTAAATTTGACTTTCTTACACATAATAAGTGTTTGATTTCTTTATTTTCAAGATTTTGGTGTGTTTATAGGGCTTAACAGATATGCGGCCACCATGCCCAGTCAGTGTTCAAATCTGTGTAAGGGCTTCCAAAAAGGTATTTAAATGCATTCAGCTGGATGAATTCAAATTTGTGGATTGAGAAAGATGGCTAAATGAAAGTGCAATCATGAAAAATGTAAGAGAATCATTAATTTGTATCTGACTCTGTCATGGCAGAAGGGTCAAGTCGGCCTAAAATGACATTTTCACTCAGTGTCAATGCATCTCCCTTGTTTATGCTGTTTTGTGACCATCAAACAAGTGAGATGTATGAACTACTTATGTGATTACTGGTAAATTATAACTAACATATGGCATAAGTCAGTTACCTTGTATCACTTTAAATTTCGATCACCAGCTGGATAGACAGGCACATAACCATATGTCTATATTATGGGGTCTCGGCCATCATTAGAGCCTTGTTTGGACCCATCTAATAGTTTAGAATGCACATTTTTTTGCCATTTGCCTCATTCCACTCTGTAAATATAAGAAAAATACATTTCATGACAATTTTCACAATTTTCACAAATCACTGACAAATGCTGAAGGTCACAGTGCACCAATTCGAAGCCACTGTATAATCCTATTTAAACATGCAACTTTCAAACTTCACTAAAAAATTGTTAAAATGTTTCAATTGATCCTTTCTTATTTTTTCCTAATAGAAAAATACTGTAATATTCATTTAAAGGCAAAGAAAATATACATTCTCGACCGGGAGTATCCGGGTCACTCAGTGCATCACGTGATTTCACAGCTTGGCAACCAGAGCGCGAGCCACTGGCCGCTGAAAACAAACGCGTAGCAACCATTGAAAAGAAACCGCAGTAAACCTTCAAAATTTACGTTTTCAGCGATATCTTTGCAATGCTTCAAGATATCAACAAAAAGTAAAGAGATTTAGAATCTGTGGACCAAGACGCTTCCATTGACATTAAAATGCAATTAAAATCGAAAAGGGAAGACACGACTCAAAGCAGTGGGAAACAATGGCTAAATGGCCCTGAATATTAATACTGTGAACGCTGATTTTCACACCAGTGAATGGGAAGACATCAAAGGCTGTATAGAATTGAATTGTGCGATTAAATAATAATTTTAATATTAATAGACATAGAAGTAAAAGTAAAACGTAAATACGATGTCCAATGAACACAAGGAGAAGCCAGGCGACCTCGTGTTGACGACCTTGTGTTGCGTAATGCATGTGTATGAGAACCAGCTTCTCACAAAAAGATAAACATAGGCGCTACTCTGTCAATTCTTGACCGACATTCTTCCCTGAGAACTCAAAATTTAGCTTTTGAGCTCTTCTCTTCAAATATGTAAGTCTGATGTACGATATATTAATTTTCGTCTTTCAGCATTGAAGAGAGAAGAGTGCGCGAAGGCTATGGTTGTTCATATTGTTTGTGCAAAGACGTGACTCTGACGGCTTATTGTATTTGGCGCGTTTGGGACTTGGCGCATTCTTGGCGCGTGGCCTGTTTGATTGTGACGTCACACAAGGAATGCACTATTTTATTTGGTCTCACTCAGATTTGAATGAGGTGGTGAGCAGGTTGCATTTTTTGTTGGCACATGCTTCACTCATGATTCACTCGTGTTGCAAGGCACTTCCCAGTGTCAAATTATCGCCCACTGACATCGCCAATATTGCATTCGGCACGTAGTGCGCGTTTATGCGCGTTGTGTCAGTTATGAGTATTGGTATTTTTGGGGGCTTTTGGGATCCAAATGTTTGAATAGAAATGTTTGTATGTACATACTAGATAACATCAAACTTGGATTTAAATAAAAAAACCCAACCATTAGCAAGTTTTAAAAATGACACTTCACTGAATTTGGCCGGAATCAGCTTTTGTATATTGGCGTGTCCAGAAATGGATATTGAAGGGGGTGTTCAATTTAACAAATTTCACAATTTATATCATTTGGCATTTCTTCTTCTTATAGGACTTTGTATGATATTTGTGAACACGAATATGCCAAAAAAATAATAAATACTTGTACAGAAAAGATACTGTAGTGTACCCCATTTATTGCCAGATTGGACAATTTGTGAGGAATTTATTGTCAAATCAAGGATGCTTATTTTCAGATTTTGTAAAGATTGCAGATAATTTGTAAGTTGCAGATAAGGCATAGGCTGTCACATAGTCAGTTAATGCCATACATGTTATATATATATTGCTATTTTGGTTTTTCTATTTCAAAGGCTATTGCACTTTTATTTAAAGCATGGAATTAATGTGATTTCAGTACTTGATAAATTTCTATTTCAACCATAGAGTACTTGAAATGAACATGTGTCAGATCCAAAATGTGACACTTCATTGAAATGAACATTGAAATTAACATGGAGTCCAAATGTCTTCTGCTTTTCAAACAGTCAGTCAGATTAAAATTATTTAATAGGTTAATCAACCAGTTTCATTTTGCAGAGAAAAAATTAATCATTCTGATGAAAAATTGAATCCCAGAGAGTGAGTGATGTAAATTATTAATGTTCAAAGAAAATTTTGATTTCAAACTATTGAAACTATACATTGTCATACCACTCATATATTGCCAACCACTCAGATAACTGACACAACGCGCATAAACGCGCACTACGCGCCGAATGCAATAAGCCGACTCTGACTTGTCAATCTTGTCAGGATAGAACATATGCACATCGCTTTATAAGATAAAGTAATGACAAGTTTCACTGATGGATATACCCCACCATAGCACACATATAGATAACTGTTCATTTATTTATTGATTATTTATTTATTGACAAAGACCAAAATGCGTGAAATTGACGACGACCTCGTGTTGCAAAAGGTGTGTTCACTTTGTTTTCAGCGGCTCCCTGGTCGCGAGGGAAGTCACGTGACCCGTGACGTTGCACCAAGGTAGGGAATTCACCTGGAAAATTTTCGGCTGTGTTGGTCTCAAACCAGACCTTATGTGCAAATGCGTTTTTTTAAGGCAGACTTCATGAATATCAAATAATTTTGGAACTGCCCCCAAATTTTTTTTTTAAATATTAATTAGCTTTCATTTGAATTTTCTGTCATCATTACATGTTATATTTTAAATATTTATCAAAAGATTTCCTGTCATATGCTTTGTTTGGTTTTAATAGCCCTCATCTGACAGACACCCACGCATCTGTAATATAGGTTAATCGTATCACATTTTGACCCGGATCTTATTTGTGCACTGTGACCTGAACCAGGTGGCAGTCCAAAGGATCTGAAAAAATACTAACCAAATCTAAAACTACTGTGTGTTCTGCACCCCATGTGCAAATTTGAAATTTTTGGTGTGTCTTTAAGGGTGATTAAGGCTGTTTTTGAAGTTTTGGCCTTCAGGATATTGAGATTGCTGTTTTTCTCTAGATGTAGTGGACTGGTTTTTGGGCATGTGAAGCTGTCAGGCAGTACTCTATCTATTTGACCTGAAAATAGTGAGTACAAAATACATCAATGATGATGTTATAAACTTTGATCACCCTATTTGACATCAATTTGATAACTTTTTGGACTTATTTGGGTGGCCGACCTGAAAATCACTTGTGAAATTCAGTGAAATTTGGAAATGTAAATGTGTCGTTTTGATGATTATCAATCATTTTCATTCTATATTATTTAAATTTACAAATAGAGCTTATATGTGACATCACTTTAACATAATTTTCAAGAATTCATATGCAAAATTTTTTTTTTTTTTCAAGATTTTAGATTTTGGTGACGCGTATGTGTACATTTTGCTTATTGGGACAAAAATCTTTTTTTTAAAAAAGGTTACGTTTCACCATTTTTCAATTTATTGTGATGAATTATGTTTTATTTTGTGTTTTGAAATTTAAATTTGACTTTCTTACACATAATAAGTGTTTGATTTCTTTATTTTCAAGATTTTGGTGTGTTTATAGGGCTTAACAGATATGCGGCCACCATGCCCAGTCAGTGTTCAAATCTGTGTAAGGGCTTCCAAAAAGGTATTTAAATGCATTCAGCTGGATGAATTCAAATTTGTGGATTGAGAAAGATGGCTAAATGAAAGTGCAATCATGAAAAATGTAAGAGAATCATTAATTTGTATCTGACTCTGTCATGGCAGAAGGGTCAAGTCGGCCTAAAATGACATTTTCACTCAGTGTCAATGCATCTCCCTTGTTTATGCTGTTTTGTGACCATCAAACAAGTGAGATGTATGAACTACTTATGTGATTACTGGTAAATTATAACTAACATATGGCATAAGTCAGTTACCTTGTATCACTTTAAATTTCGATCACCAGCTGGATAGACAGGCACATAACCATATGTCTATATTATGGGGTCTCGGCCATCATTAGAGCCTTGTTTGGACCCATCTAATAGTTTAGAATGCACATTTTTTTGCCATTTGCCTCATTCCACTCTGTAAATATAAGAAAAATACATTTCATGACAATTTTCACAATTTTCACAAATCACTGACAAATGCTGAAGGTCACAGTGCACCAATTCGAAGCCACTGTATAATCCTATTTAAACATGCAACTTTCAAACTTCACTAAAAAATTGTTAAAATGTTTCAATTGATCCTTTCTTATTTTTTCCTAATAGAAAAATACTGTAATATTCATTTAAAGGCAAAGAAAATATACATTCTCGACCGGGAGTATCCGGGTCACTCAGTGCATCACGTGATTTCACAGCTTGGCAACCAGAGCGCGAGCCACTGGCCGCTGAAAACAAACGCGTAGCAACCATTGAAAAGAAACCGCAGTAAACCTTCAAAATTTACGTTTTCAGCGATATCTTTGCAATGCTTCAAGATATCAACAAAAAGTAAAGGGATTTAGAATCTGTGGACCAAGACGCTTCCATTGACATTAAAATGCAATTAAAATCGAAAAGGGAAGACACGACTCAAAGCAGTGGGAAACAATGGCTAAATGGCCCTGAATATTAATACTGTGAACGCTGATTTTCACACCAGTGAATGGGAAGACATCAAAGGCTGTATAGAATTGAATTGTGCGATTAAATAATAATTTTAATATTAATAGACATAGAAGTAAAAGTAAAACGTAAATACGATGTCCAATGAACACAAGGAGAAGCCAGGCGACCTCGTGTTGACGACCTTGTGTTGCGTAATGCATGTGTATGAGAACCAGCTTCTCACAAAAAGATAAACATAGGCGCTACTCTGTCAATTCTTGACCGACATTCTTCCCTGAGAACTCAAAATTTAGCTTTTGAGCTCTTCTCTTCAAATATGTAAGTCTGATGTACGATATATTAATTTTCGTCTTTCAGCATTGAAGAGAGAAGAGTGCGCGAAGGCTATGGTTGTTCATATTGTTTGTGCAAAGACGTGACTCTGACGGCTTATTGTATTTGGCGCGTTTGGGACTTGGCGCATTCTTGGCGCGTGGCCTGTTTGATTGTGACGTCACACAAGGAATGCACTATTTTATTTGGTCTCACTCAGATTTGAATGAGGTGGTGAGCAGGTTGCATTTTTTGTTGGCACATGCTTCACTCATGATTCACTCGTGTTGCAAGGCACTTCCCAGTGTCAAATTATCGCCCACTGACATCGCCAATATTGCATTCGGCACGTAGTGCGCGTTTATGCGCGTTGTGTCAGTTATGAGTATTGGTATTTTTGGGGGCTTTTGGGATCCAAATGTTTGAATAGAAATGTTTGTATGTACATACTAGATAACATCAAACTTGGATTTAAATAAAAAAAACCAACCATTAGCAAGTTTTAAAAATGACACTTCACTGAATTTGGCCGGAATCAGCTTTTGTATATTGGCGTGTCCAGAAATGGATATTGAAGGGGGTGTTCAATTTAACAAATTTCACAATTTATATCATTTGGCATTTCTTCTTCTTATAGGACTTTGTATGATATTTGTGAACACGAATATGCCAAAAAAATAATAAATACTTGTACAGAAAAGATACTGTAGTGTACCCCATTTATTGCCAGATTGGACAATTTGTGAGGAATTTATTGTCAAATCAAGGATGCTTATTTTCAGATTTTGTAAAGATTGCAGATAATTTGTAAGTTGCAGATAAGGCATAGGCTGTCACATAGTCAGTTAATGCCATACATGTTATATATATATTGCTATTTTGGTTTTTCTATTTCAAAGGCTATTGCACTTTTATTTAAAGCATGGAATTAATGTGATTTCAGTACTTGATAAATTTCTATTTCAACCATAGAGTACTTGAAATGAACATGTGTCAGATCCAAAATGTGACACTTCATTGAAATGAACATTGAAATTAACATGGAGTCCAAATGTCTTCTGCTTTTCAAACAGTCAGTCAGATTAAAATTATTTAATAGGTTAATCAACCAGTTTCATTTTGCAGAGAAAAAATTAATCATTCTGATGAAAAATTGAATCCCAGAGAGTGAGTGATGTAAATTATTAATGTTCAAAGAAAATTTTGATTTCAAACTATTGAAACTATACATTGTCATACCACTCATATATTGCCAACCACTCAGATAACTGACACAACGCGCATAAACGCGCACTACGCGCCGAATGCAATAAGCCGACTCTGACTTGTCAATCTTGTCAGGATAGAACATATGCACATCGCTTTATAAGATAAAGTAATGACAAGTTTCACTGATGGATATACCCCACCATAGCACACATATAGATAACTGTTCATTTATTTATTGATTATTTATTTATTGACAAAGACCAAAATGCGTGAAATTGACGACGACCTCGTGTTGCAAAAGGTGTGTTCACTTTGTTTTCAGCGGCTCCCTGGTCGCGAGGGAAGTCACGTGACCCGTGACGTTGCACCAAGGTAGGGAATTCACCTGGAAAATTTTCGGCTGTGTTGGTCTCAAACCAGACCTTATGTGCAAATGCGTTTTTTTAAGGCAGACTTCATGAATATCAAATAATTTTGGAACTGCCCCCAAATTTTTTTTTTAAATATTAATTAGCTTTCATTTGAATTTTCTGTCATCATTACATGTTATATTTTAAATATTTATCAAAAGATTTCCTGTCATATGCTTTGTTTGGTTTTAATAGCCCTCATCTGACAGACACCCACGCATCTGTAATATAGGTTAATCGTATCACATTTTGACCCGGATCTTATTTGTGCACTGTGACCTGAACCAGGTGGCAGTCCAAAGGATCTGAAAAAATACTAACCAAATCTAAAACTACTGTGTGTTCTGCACCCCATGTGCAAATTTGAAATTTTTGGTGTGTCTTTAAGGGTGATTAAGGCTGTTTTTGAAGTTTTGGCCTTCAGGATATTGAGATTGCTGTTTTTCTCTAGATGTAGTGGACTGGTTTTTGGGCATGTGAAGCTGTCAGGCAGTACTCTATCTATTTGACCTGAAAATAGTGAGTACAAAATACATCAATGATGATGTTATAAACTTTGATCACCCTATTTGACATCAATTTGATAACTTTTTGGACTTATTTGGGTGGCCGACCTGAAAATCACTTGTGAAATTCAGTGAAATTTGGAAATGTAAATGTGTCGTTTTGATGATTATCAATCATTTTCATTCTATATTATTTAAATTTACAAATAGAGCTTATATGTGACATCACTTTAACATAATTTTCAAGAATTCATATGCAAAATTTTTTTTTTTTTTCAAGATTTTAGATTTTGGTGACGCGTATGTGTACATTTTGCTTATTGGGACAAAAATCTTTTTTTTAAAAAAGGTTACGTTTCACCATTTTTCAATTTATTGTGATGAATTATGTTTTATTTTGTGTTTTGAAATTTAAATTTGACTTTCTTACACATAATAAGTGTTTGATTTCTTTATTTTCAAGATTTTGGTGTGTTTATAGGGCTTAACAGATATGCGGCCACCATGCCCAGTCAGTGTTCAAATCTGTGTAAGGGCTTCCAAAAAGGTATTTAAATGCATTCAGCTGGATGAATTCAAATTTGTGGATTGAGAAAGATGGCTAAATGAAAGTGCAATCATGAAAAATGTAAGAGAATCATTAATTTGTATCTGACTCTGTCATGGCAGAAGGGTCAAGTCGGCCTAAAATGACATTTTCACTCAGTGTCAATGCATCTCCCTTGTTTATGCTGTTTTGTGACCATCAAACAAGTGAGATGTATGAACTACTTATGTGATTACTGGTAAATTATAACTAACATATGGCATAAGTCAGTTACCTTGTATCACTTTAAATTTCGATCACCAGCTGGATAGACAGGCACATAACCATATGTCTATATTATGGGGTCTCGGCCATCATTAGAGCCTTGTTTGGACCCATCTAATAGTTTAGAATGCACATTTTTTTGCCATTTGCCTCATTCCACTCTGTAAATATAAGAAAAATACATTTCATGACAATTTTCACAATTTTCACAAATCACTGACAAATGCTGAAGGTCACAGTGCACCAATTCGAAGCCACTGTATAATCCTATTTAAACATGCAACTTTCAAACTTCACTAAAAAATTGTTAAAATGTTTAAATTGATCCTTTCTTATTTTTTCCTAATAGAAAAATACTGTAATATTCATTTAAAGGCAAAGAAAATATACATTCTCGACCGGGAGTATCCGGGTCACTCAGTGCATCACGTGATTTCACAGCTTGGCAACCAGAGCGCGAGCCACTGGCCGCTGAAAACAAACGCGTAGCAACCATTGAAAAGAAACCGCAGTAAACCTTCAAAATTTACGTTTTCAGCGATATCTTTGCAATGCTTCAAGATATCAACAAAAAGTAAAGGGATTTAGAATCTGTGGACCAAGACGCTTCCATTGACATTAAAATGCAATTAAAATCGAAAAGGGAAGACACGACTCAAAGCAGTGGGAAACAATGGCTAAATGGCCCTGAATATTAATACTGTGAACGCTGATTTTCACACCAGTGAATGGGAAGACATCAAAGGCTGTATAGAATTGAATTGTGCGATTAAATAATAATTTTAATATTAATAGACATAGAAGTAAAAGTAAAACGTAAATACGATGTCCAATGAACACAAGGAGAAGCCAGGCGACCTCGTGTTGACGACCTTGTGTTGCGTAATGCATGTGTATGAGAACCAGCTTCTCACAAAAAGATAAACATAGGCGCTACTCTGTCAATTCTTGACCGACATTCTTCCCTGAGAACTCAAAATTTAGCTTTTGAGCTCTTCTCTTCAAATATGTAAGTCTGATGTACGATATATTAATTTTCGTCTTTCAGCATTGAAGAGAGAAGAGTGCGCGAAGGCTATGGTTGTTCATATTGTTTGTGCAAAGACGTGACTCTGACGGCTTATTGTATTTGGCGCGTTTGGGACTTGGCGCATTCTTGGCGCGTGGCCTGTTTGATTGTGACGTCACACAAGGAATGCACTATTTTATTTGGTCTCACTCAGATTTGAATGAGGTGGTGAGCAGGTTGCATTTTTTGTTGGCACATGCTTCACTCATGATTCACTCGTGTTGCAAGGCACTTCCCAGTGTCAAATTATCGCCCACTGACATCGCCAATATTGCATTCGGCACGTAGTGCGCGTTTATGCGCGTTGTGTCAGTTATGAGTATTGGTATTTTTGGGGGCTTTTGGGATCCAAATGTTTGAATAGAAATGTTTGTATGTACATACTAGATAACATCAAACTTGGATTTAAATAAAAAAAACCAACCATTAGCAAGTTTTAAAAATGACACTTCACTGAATTTGGCCGGAATCAGCTTTTGTATATTGGCGTGTCCAGAAATGGATATTGAAGGGGGTGTTCAATTTAACAAATTTCACAATTTATATCATTTGGCATTTCTTCTTCTTATAGGACTTTGTATGATATTTGTGAACACGAATATGCCAAAAAAATAATAAATACTTGTACAGAAAAGATACTGTAGTGTACCCCATTTATTGCCAGATTGGACAATTTGTGAGGAATTTATTGTCAAATCAAGGATGCTTATTTTCAGATTTTGTAAAGATTGCAGATAATTTGTAAGTTGCAGATAAGGCATAGGCTGTCACATAGTCAGTTAATGCCATACATGTTATATATATATTGCTATTTTGGTTTTTCTATTTCAAAGGCTATTGCACTTTTATTTAAAGCATGGAATTAATGTGATTTCAGTACTTGATAAATTTCTATTTCAACCATAGAGTACTTGAAATGAACATGTGTCAGATCCAAAATGTGACACTTCATTGAAATGAACATTGAAATTAACATGGAGTCCAAATGTCTTCTGCTTTTCAAACAGTCAGTCAGATTAAAATTATTTAATAGGTTAATCAACCAGTTTCATTTTGCAGAGAAAAAATTAATCATTCTGATGAAAAATTGAATCCCAGAGAGTGAGTGATGTAAATTATTAATGTTCAAAGAAAATTTTGATTTCAAACTATTGAAACTATACATTGTCATACCACTCATATATTGCCAACCACTCAGATAACTGACACAACGCGCATAAACGCGCACTACGCGCCGAATGCAATAAGCCGACTCTGACTTGTCAATCTTGTCAGGATAGAACATATGCACATCGCTTTATAAGATAAAGTAATGACAAGTTTCACTGATGGATATACCCCACCATAGCACACATATAGATAACTGTTCATTTATTTATTGATTATTTATTTATTGACAAAGACCAAAATGCGTGAAATTGACGACGACCTCGTGTTGCAAAAGGTGTGTTCACTTTGTTTTCAGCGGCTCCCTGGTCGCGAGGGAAGTCACGTGACCCGTGACGTTGCACCAAGGTAGGGAATTCACCTGGAAAATTTTCGGCTGTGTTGGTCTCAAACCAGACCTTATGTGCAAATGCGTTTTTTTAAGGCAGACTTCATGAATATCAAATAATTTTGGAACTGCCCCCAAATTTTTTTTTTAAATATTAATTAGCTTTCATTTGAATTTTCTGTCATCATTACATGTTATATTTTAAATATTTATCAAAAGATTTCCTGTCATATGCTTTGTTTGGTTTTAATAGCCCTCATCTGACAGACACCCACGCATCTGTAATATAGGTTAATCGTATCACATTTTGACCCGGATCTTATTTGTGCACTGTGACCTGAACCAGGTGGCAGTCCAAAGGATCTGAAAAAATACTAACCAAATCTAAAACTACTGTGTGTTCTGCACCCCATGTGCAAATTTGAAATTTTTGGTGTGTCTTTAAGGGTGATTAAGGCTGTTTTTGAAGTTTTGGCCTTCAGGATATTGAGATTGCTGTTTTTCTCTAGATGTAGTGGACTGGTTTTTGGGCATGTGAAGCTGTCAGGCAGTACTCTATCTATTTGACCTGAAAATAGTGAGTACAAAATACATCAATGATGATGTTATAAACTTTGATCACCCTATTTGACATCAATTTGATAACTTTTTGGACTTATTTGGGTGGCCGACCTGAAAATCACTTGTGAAATTCAGTGAAATTTGGAAATGTAAATGTGTCGTTTTGATGATTATCAATCATTTTCATTCTATATTATTTAAATTTACAAATAGAGCTTATATGTGACATCACTTTAACATAATTTTCAAGAATTCATATGCAAAATTTTTTTTTTTTTTCAAGATTTTAGATTTTGGTGACGCGTATGTGTACATTTTGCTTATTGGGACAAAAATCTTTTTTTTAAAAAAGGTTACGTTTCACCATTTTTCAATTTATTGTGATGAATTATGTTTTATTTTGTGTTTTGAAATTTAAATTTGACTTTCTTACACATAATAAGTGTTTGATTTCTTTATTTTCAAGATTTTGGTGTGTTTATAGGGCTTAACAGATATGCGGCCACCATGCCCAGTCAGTGTTCAAATCTGTGTAAGGGCTTCCAAAAAGGTATTTAAATGCATTCAGCTGGATGAATTCAAATTTGTGGATTGAGAAAGATGGCTAAATGAAAGTGCAATCATGAAAAATGTAAGAGAATCATTAATTTGTATCTGACTCTGTCATGGCAGAAGGGTCAAGTCGGCCTAAAATGACATTTTCACTCAGTGTCAATGCATCTCCCTTGTTTATGCTGTTTTGTGACCATCAAACAAGTGAGATGTATGAACTACTTATGTGATTACTGGTAAATTATAACTAACATATGGCATAAGTCAGTTACCTTGTATCACTTTAAATTTCGATCACCAGCTGGATAGACAGGCACATAACCATATGTCTATATTATGGGGTCTCGGCCATCATTAGAGCCTTGTTTGGACCCATCTAATAGTTTAGAATGCACATTTTTTTGCCATTTGCCTCATTCCACTCTGTAAATATAAGAAAAATACATTTCATGACAATTTTCACAATTTTCACAAATCACTGACAAATGCTGAAGGTCACAGTGCACCAATTCGAAGCCACTGTATAATCCTATTTAAACATGCAACTTTCAAACTTCACTAAAAAATTGTTAAAATGTTTAAATTGATCCTTTCTTATTTTTTCCTAATAGAAAAATACTGTAATATTCATTTAAAGGCAAAGAAAATATACATTCTCGACCGGGAGTATCCGGGTCACTCAGTGCATCACGTGATTTCACAGCTTGGCAACCAGAGCGCGAGCCACTGGCCGCTGAAAACAAACGCGTAGCAACCATTGAAAAGAAACCGCAGTAAACCTTCAAAATTTACGTTTTCAGCGATATCTTTGCAATGCTTCAAGATATCAACAAAAAGTAAAGAGATTTAGAATCTGTGGACCAAGACGCTTCCATTGACATTAAAATGCAATTAAAATCGAAAAGGGAAGACACGACTCAAAGCAGTGGGAAACAATGGCTAAATGGCCCTGAATATTAATACTGTGAACGCTGATTTTCACACCAGTGAATGGGAAGACATCAAAGGCTGTATAGAATTGAATTGTGCGATTAAATAATAATTTTAATATTAATAGACATAGAAGTAAAAGTAAAACGTAAATACGATGTCCAATGAACACAAGGAGAAGCCAGGCGACCTCGTGTTGACGACCTTGTGTTGCGTAATGCATATGTATGAGAACCAGCTTCTCACAAAAAGATAAACATAGGCGCTACTCTGTCAATTCTTGACCGACATTCTTCCCTGAGAACTCAAAATTTAGCTTTTGAGCTCTTCTCTTCAAATATGTAAGTCTGATGTACGATATATTAATTTTCGTCTTTCAGCATTGAAGAGAGAAGAGTGCGCGAAGGCTATGGTTGTTCATATTGTTTGTGCAAAGACGTGACTCTGACGGCTTATTGTATTTGGCGCGTTTGGGACTTGGCGCATTCTTGGCGCGTGGCCTGTTTGATTGTGACGTCACACAAGGAATGCACTATTTTATTTGGTCTCACTCAGATTTGAATGAGGTGGTGAGCAGGTTGCATTTTTTGTTGGCACATGCTTCACTCATGATTCACTCGTGTTGCAAGGCACTTCCCAGTGTCAAATTATCGCCCACTGACATCGCCAATATTGCATTCGGCACGTAGTGCGCGTTTATGCGCGTTGTGTCAGTTATGAGTATTGGTATTTTTGGGGGCTTTTGGGATCCAAATGTTTGAATAGAAATGTTTGTATGTACATACTAGATAACATCAAACTTGGATTTAAATAAAAAAACCCAACCATTAGCAAGTTTTAAAAATGACACTTCACTGAATTTGGCCGGAATCAGCTTTTGTATATTGGCGTGTCCAGAAATGGATATTGAAGGGGGTGTTCAATTTAACAAATTTCACAATTTATATCATTTGGCATTTCTTCTTCTTATAGGACTTTGTATGATATTTGTGAACACGAATATGCCAAAAAAATAATAAATACTTGTACAGAAAAGATACTGTAGTGTACCCCATTTATTGCCAGATTGGACAATTTGTGAGGAATTTATTGTCAAATCAAGGATGCTTATTTTCAGATTTTGTAAAGATTGCAGATAATTTGTAAGTTGCAGATAAGGCATAGGCTGTCACATAGTCAGTTAATGCCATACATGTTATATATATATTGCTATTTTGGTTTTTCTATTTCAAAGGCTATTGCACTTTTATTTAAAGCATGGAATTAATGTGATTTCAGTACTTGATAAATTTCTATTTCAACCATAGAGTACTTGAAATGAACATGTGTCAGATCCAAAATGTGACACTTCATTGAAATGAACATTGAAATTAACATGGAGTCCAAATGTCTTCTGCTTTTCAAACAGTCAGTCAGATTAAAATTATTTAATAGGTTAATCAACCAGTTTCATTTTGCAGAGAAAAAATTAATCATTCTGATGAAAAATTGAATCCCAGAGAGTGAGTGATGTAAATTATTAATGTTCAAAGAAAATTTTGATTTCAAACTATTGAAACTATACATTGTCATACCACTCATATATTGCCAACCACTCAGATAACTGACACAACGCGCATAAACGCGCACTACGCGCCGAATGCAATAAGCCGACTCTGACTTGTCAATCTTGTCAGGATAGAACATATGCACATCGCTTTATAAGATAAAGTAATGACAAGTTTCACTGATGGATATACCCCACCATAGCACACATATAGATAACTGTTCATTTATTTATTGATTATTTATTTATTGACAAAGACCAAAATGCGTGAAATTGACGACGACCTCGTGTTGCAAAAGGTGTGTTCACTTTGTTTTCAGCGGCTCCCTGGTCGCGAGGGAAGTCACGTGACCCGTGACGTTGCACCAAGGTAGGGAATTCACCTGGAAAATTTTCGGCTGTGTTGGTCTCAAACCAGACCTTATGTGCAAATGCGTTTTTTTAAGGCAGACTTCATGAATATCAAATAATTTTGGAACTGCCCCCAAATTTTTTTTTAAAATATTAATTAGCTTTCATTTGAATTTTCTGTCATCATTACATGTTATATTTTAAATATTTATCAAAAGATTTCCTGTCATATGCTTTGTTTGGTTTTAATAGCCCTCATCTGACAGACACCCACGCATCTGTAATATAGGTTAATCGTATCACATTTTGACCCGGATCTTATTTGTGCACTGTGACCTGAACCAGGTGGCAGTCCAAAGGATCTGAAAAAATACTAACCAAATCTAAAACTACTGTGTGTTCTGCACCCCATGTGCAAATTTGAAATTTTTGGTGTGTCTTTAAGGGTGATTAAGGCTGTTTTTGAAGTTTTGGCCTTCAGGATATTGAGATTGCTGTTTTTCTCTAGATGTAGTGGACTGGTTTTTGGGCATGTGAAGCTGTCAGGCAGTACTCTATCTATTTGACCTGAAAATAGTGAGTACAAAATACATCAATGATGATGTTATAAACTTTGATCACCCTATTTGACATCAATTTGATAACTTTTTGGACTTATTTGGGTGGCCGACCTGAAAATCACTTGTGAAATTCAGTGAAATTTGGAAATGTAAATGTGTCGTTTTGATGATTATCAATCATTTTCATTCTATATTATTTAAATTTACAAATAGAGCTTATATGTGACATCACTTTAACATAATTTTCAAGAATTCATATGCAAAATTTTTTTTTTTTTTCAAGATTTTAGATTTTGGTGACGCGTATGTGTACATTTTGCTTATTGGGACAAAAATCTTTTTTTTAAAAAAGGTTACGTTTCACCATTTTTCAATTTATTGTGATGAATTATGTTTTATTTTGTGTTTTGAAATTTAAATTTGACTTTCTTACACATAATAAGTGTTTGATTTCTTTATTTTCAAGATTTTGGTGTGTTTATAGGGCTTAACAGATATGCGGCCACCATGCCCAGTCAGTGTTCAAATCTGTGTAAGGGCTTCCAAAAAGGTATTTAAATGCATTCAGCTGGATGAATTCAAATTTGTGGATTGAGAAAGATGGCTAAATGAAAGTGCAATCATGAAAAATGTAAGAGAATCATTAATTTGTATCTGACTCTGTCATGGCAGAAGGGTCAAGTCGGCCTAAAATGACATTTTCACTCAGTGTCAATGCATCTCCCTTGTTTATGCTGTTTTGTGACCATCAAACAAGTGAGATGTATGAACTACTTATGTGATTACTGGTAAATTATAACTAACATATGGCATAAGTCAGTTACCTTGTATCACTTTAAATTTCGATCACCAGCTGGATAGACAGGCACATAACCATATGTCTATATTATGGGGTCTCGGCCATCATTAGAGCCTTGTTTGGACCCATCTAATAGTTTAGAATGCACATTTTTTTGCCATTTGCCTCATTCCACTCTGTAAATATAAGAAAAATACATTTCATGACAATTTTCACAATTTTCACAAATCACTGACAAATGCTGAAGGTCACAGTGCACCAATTCGAAGCCACTGTATAATCCTATTTAAACATGCAACTTTCAAACTTCACTAAAAAATTGTTAAAATGTTTCAATTGATCCTTTCTTATTTTTTCCTAATAGAAAAATACTGTAATATTCATTTAAAGGCAAAGAAAATATACATTCTCGACCGGGAGTATCCGGGTCACTCAGTGCATCACGTGATTTCACAGCTTGGCAACCAGAGCGCGAGCCACTGGCCGCTGAAAACAAACGCGTAGCAACCATTGAAAAGAAACCGCAGTAAACCTTCAAAATTTACGTTTTCAGCGATATCTTTGCAATGCTTCAAGATATCAACAAAAAGTAAAGAGATTTAGAATCTGTGGACCAAGACGCTTCCATTGACATTAAAATGCAATTAAAATCGAAAAGGGAAGACACGACTCAAAGCAGTGGGAAACAATGGCTAAATGGCCCTGAATATTAATACTGTGAACGCTGATTTTCACACCAGTGAATGGGAAGACATCAAAGGCTGTATAGAATTGAATTGTGCGATTAAATAATAATTTTAATATTAATAGACATAGAAGTAAAAGTAAAACGTAAATACGATGTCCAATGAACACAAGGAGAAGCCAGGCGACCTCGTGTTGACGACCTTGTGTTGCGTAATGCATGTGTATGAGAACCAGCTTCTCACAAAAAGATAAACATAGGCGCTACTCTGTCAATTCTTGACCGACATTCTTCCCTGAGAACTCAAAATTTAGCTTTTGAGCTCTTCTCTTCAAATATGTAAGTCTGATGTACGATATATTAATTTTCGTCTTTCAGCATTGAAGAGAGAAGAGTGCGCGAAGGCTATGGTTGTTCATATTGTTTGTGCAAAGACGTGACTCTGACGGCTTATTGTATTTGGCGCGTTTGGGACTTGGCGCATTCTTGGCGCGTGGCCTGTTTGATTGTGACGTCACACAAGGAATGCACTATTTTATTTGGTCTCACTCAGATTTGAATGAGGTGGTGAGCAGGTTGCATTTTTTGTTGGCACATGCTTCACTCATGATTCACTCGTGTTGCAAGGCACTTCCCAGTGTCAAATTATCGCCCACTGACATCGCCAATATTGCATTCGGCACGTAGTGCGCGTTTATGCGCGTTGTGTCAGTTATGAGTATTGGTATTTTTGGGGGCTTTTGGGATCCAAATGTTTGAATAGAAATGTTTGTATGTACATACTAGATAACATCAAACTTGGATTTAAATAAAAAAAACCAACCATTAGCAAGTTTTAAAAATGACACTTCACTGAATTTGGCCGGAATCAGCTTTTGTATATTGGCGTGTCCAGAAATGGATATTGAAGGGGGTGTTCAATTTAACAAATTTCACAATTTATATCATTTGGCATTTCTTCTTCTTATAGGACTTTGTATGATATTTGTGAACACGAATATGCCAAAAAAATAATAAATACTTGTACAGAAAAGATACTGTAGTGTACCCCATTTATTGCCAGATTGGACAATTTGTGAGGAATTTATTGTCAAATCAAGGATGCTTATTTTCAGATTTTGTAAAGATTGCAGATAATTTGTAAGTTGCAGATAAGGCATAGGCTGTCACATAGTCAGTTAATGCCATACATGTTATATATATATTGCTATTTTGGTTTTTCTATTTCAAAGGCTATTGCACTTTTATTTAAAGCATGGAATTAATGTGATTTCAGTACTTGATAAATTTCTATTTCAACCATAGAGTACTTGAAATGAACATGTGTCAGATCCAAAATGTGACACTTCATTGAAATGAACATTGAAATTAACATGGAGTCCAAATGTCTTCTGCTTTTCAAACAGTCAGTCAGATTAAAATTATTTAATAGGTTAATCAACCAGTTTCATTTTGCAGAGAAAAAATTAATCATTCTGATGAAAAATTGAATCCCAGAGAGTGAGTGATGTAAATTATTAATGTTCAAAGAAAATTTTGATTTCAAACTATTGAAACTATACATTGTCATACCACTCATATATTGCCAACCACTCAGATAACTGACACAACGCGCATAAACGCGCACTACGCGCCGAATGCAATAAGCCGACTCTGACTTGTCAATCTTGTCAGGATAGAACATATGCACATCGCTTTATAAGATAAAGTAATGACAAGTTTCACTGATGGATATACCCCACCATAGCACACATATAGATAACTGTTCATTTATTTATTGATTATTTATTTATTGACAAAGACCAAAATGCGTGAAATTGACGACGACCTCGTGTTGCAAAAGGTGTGTTCACTTTGTTTTCAGCGGCTCCCTGGTCGCGAGGGAAGTCACGTGACCCGTGACGTTGCACCAAGGTAGGGAATTCACCTGGAAAATTTTCGGCTGTGTTGGTCTCAAACCAGACCTTATGTGCAAATGCGTTTTTTTAAGGCAGACTTCATGAATATCAAATAATTTTGGAACTGCCCCCAAATTTTTTTTTTAAATATTAATTAGCTTTCATTTGAATTTTCTGTCATCATTACATGTTATATTTTAAATATTTATCAAAAGATTTCCTGTCATATGCTTTGTTTGGTTTTAATAGCCCTCATCTGACAGACACCCACGCATCTGTAATATAGGTTAATCGTATCACATTTTGACCCGGATCTTATTTGTGCACTGTGACCTGAACCAGGTGGCAGTCCAAAGGATCTGAAAAAATACTAACCAAATCTAAAACTACTGTGTGTTCTGCACCCCATGTGCAAATTTGAAATTTTTGGTGTGTCTTTAAGGGTGATTAAGGCTGTTTTTGAAGTTTTGGCCTTCAGGATATTGAGATTGCTGTTTTTCTCTAGATGTAGTGGACTGGTTTTTGGGCATGTGAAGCTGTCAGGCAGTACTCTATCTATTTGACCTGAAAATAGTGAGTACAAAATACATCAATGATGATGTTATAAACTTTGATCACCCTATTTGACATCAATTTGATAACTTTTTGGACTTATTTGGGTGGCCGACCTGAAAATCACTTGTGAAATTCAGTGAAATTTGGAAATGTAAATGTGTCGTTTTGATGATTATCAATCATTTTCATTCTATATTATTTAAATTTACAAATAGAGCTTATATGTGACATCACTTTAACATAATTTTCAAGAATTCATATGCAAAATTTTTTTTTTTTTTCAAGATTTTAGATTTTGGTGACGCGTATGTGTACATTTTGCTTATTGGGACAAAAATCTTTTTTTTAAAAAAGGTTACGTTTCACCATTTTTCAATTTATTGTGATGAATTATGTTTTATTTTGTGTTTTGAAATTTAAATTTGACTTTCTTACACATAATAAGTGTTTGATTTCTTTATTTTCAAGATTTTGGTGTGTTTATAGGGCTTAACAGATATGCGGCCACCATGCCCAGTCAGTGTTCAAATCTGTGTAAGGGCTTCCAAAAAGGTATTTAAATGCATTCAGCTGGATGAATTCAAATTTGTGGATTGAGAAAGATGGCTAAATGAAAGTGCAATCATGAAAAATGTAAGAGAATCATTAATTTGTATCTGACTCTGTCATGGCAGAAGGGTCAAGTCGGCCTAAAATGACATTTTCACTCAGTGTCAATGCATCTCCCTTGTTTATGCTGTTTTGTGACCATCAAACAAGTGAGATGTATGAACTACTTATGTGATTACTGGTAAATTATAACTAACATATGGCATAAGTCAGTTACCTTGTATCACTTTAAATTTCGATCACCAGCTGGATAGACAGGCACATAACCATATGTCTATATTATGGGGTCTCGGCCATCATTAGAGCCTTGTTTGGACCCATCTAATAGTTTAGAATGCACATTTTTTTGCCATTTGCCTCATTCCACTCTGTAAATATAAGAAAAATACATTTCATGACAATTTTCACAATTTTCACAAATCACTGACAAATGCTGAAGGTCACAGTGCACCAATTCGAAGCCACTGTATAATCCTATTTAAACATGCAACTTTCAAACTTCACTAAAAAATTGTTAAAATGTTTCAATTGATCCTTTCTTATTTTTTCCTAATAGAAAAATACTGTAATATTCATTTAAAGGCAAAGAAAATATACATTCTCGACCGGGAGTATCCGGGTCACTCAGTGCATCACGTGATTTCACAGCTTGGCAACCAGAGCGCGAGCCACTGGCCGCTGAAAACAAACGCGTAGCAACCATTGAAAAGAAACCGCAGTAAACCTTCAAAATTTACGTTTTCAGCGATATCTTTGCAATGCTTCAAGATATCAACAAAAAGTAAAGAGATTTAGAATCTGTGGACCAAGACGCTTCCATTGACATTAAAATGCAATTAAAATCGAAAAGGGAAGACACGACTCAAAGCAGTGGGAAACAATGGCTAAATGGCCCTGAATATTAATACTGTGAACGCTGATTTTCACACCAGTGAATGGGAAGACATCAAAGGCTGTATAGAATTGAATTGTGCGATTAAATAATAATTTTAATATTAATAGACATAGAAGTAAAAGTAAAACGTAAATACGATGTCCATTGAACACAAGGAGAAGCCAGGCGACCTCGTGTTGACGACCTTGTGTTGCGTAATGCATGTGTATGAGAACCAGCTTCTCACAAAAAGATAAACATAGGCGCTACTCTGTCAATTCTTGACCGACATTCTTCCCTGAGAACTCAAAATTTAGCTTTTGAGCTCTTCTCTTCAAATATGTAAGTCTGATGTACGATATATTAATTTTCGTCTTTCAGCATTGAAGAGAGAAGAGTGCGCGAAGGCTATGGTTGTTCATATTGTTTGTGCAAAGACGTGACTCTGACGGCTTATTGTATTTGGCACGTTGCGCGTTTGGGACTTGGCGCATTCTTGGCGCGTGGCCTGTTTGATTGTGACGTCACACAAGGAATGCACTATTTTATTTGGTCTCACTCAGATTTGAATGAGGTGGTGAGCAGGTTGCATTTTTTGTTGGCACATGCTTCACTCATGATTCACTCGTGTTGCAAGGCACTTCCCAGTGTCAAATTATCGCCCACTGACATCGCCAATATTGCATTCGGCACGTAGTGCGCGTTTATGCGCGTTGTGTCAGTTATGAGTATTGGTATTTTTGGGGGCTTTTGGGATCCAAATGTTTGAATAGAAATGTTTGTATGTACATACTAGATAACATCAAACTTGGATTTAAATAAAAAAAAACAACCATTAGCAAGTTTTAAAAATGACACTTCACTGAATTTGGCCGGAATCAGCTTTTGTATATTGGCGTGTCCAGAAATGGATATTGAAGGGGGTGTTCAATTTAACAAATTTCACAATTTATATCATTTGGCATTTCTTCTTCTTATAGGACTTTGTATGATATTTGTGAACACGAATATGCCAAAAAAATAATAAATACTTGTACAGAAAAGATACTGTAGTGTACCCCATTTATTGCCAGATTGGACAATTTGTGAGGAATTTATTGTCAAATCAAGGATGCTTATTTTCAGATTTTGTAAAGATTGCAGATAATTTGTAAGTTGCAGATAAGGCATAGGCTGTCACATAGTCAGTTAATGCCATACATGTTATATATATATTGCTATTTTGGTTTTTCTATTTCAAAGGCTATTGCACTTTTATTTAAAGCATGGAATTAATGTGATTTCAGTACTTGATAAATTTCTATTTCAACCATAGAGTACTTGAAATGAACATGTGTCAGATCCAAAATGTGACACTTCATTGAAATGAACATTGAAATTAACATGGAGTCCAAATGTCTTCTGCTTTTCAAACAGTCAGTCAGATTAAAATTATTTAATAGGTTAATCAACCAGTTTCATTTTGCAGAGAAAAAATTAATCATTCTGATGAAAAATTGAATCCCAGAGAGTGAGTGATGTAAATTATTAATGTTCAAAGAAAATTTTGATTTCAAACTATTGAAACTATACATTGTCATACCACTCATATATTGCCAACCACTCAGATAACTGACACAACGCGCATAAACGCGCACTACGCGCCGAATGCAATAAGCCGACTCTGACTTGTCAATCTTGTCAGGATAGAACATATGCACATCGCTTTATAAGATAAAGTAATGACAAGTTTCACTGATGGATATACCCCACCATAGCACACATATAGATAACTGTTCATTTATTTATTGATTATTTATTTATTGACAAAGACCAAAATGCGTGAAATTGACGACGACCTCGTGTTGCAAAAGGTGTGTTCACTTTGTTTTCAGCGGCTCCCTGGTCGCGAGGGAAGTCACGTGACCCGTGACGTTGCACCAAGGTAGGGAATTCACCTGGAAAATTTTCGGCTGTGTTGGTCTCAAACCAGACCTTATGTGCAAATGCGTTTTTTTAAGGCAGACTTCATGAATATCAAATAATTTTGGAACTGCCCCCAAATTTTTTTTTTAAATATTAATTAGCTTTCATTTGAATTTTCTGTCATCATTACATGTTATATTTTAAATATTTATCAAAAGATTTCCTGTCATATGCTTTGTTTGGTTTTAATAGCCCTCATCTGACAGACACCCACGCATCTGTAATATAGGTTAATCGTATCACATTTTGACCCGGATCTTATTTGTGCACTGTGACCTGAACCAGGTGGCAGTCCAAAGGATCTGAAAAAATACTAACCAAATCTAAAACTACTGTGTGTTCTGCACCCCATGTGCAAATTTGAAATTTTTGGTGTGTCTTTAAGGGTGATTAAGGCTGTTTTTGAAGTTTTGGCCTTCAGGATATTGAGATTGCTGTTTTTCTCTAGATGTAGTGGACTGGTTTTTGGGCATGTGAAGCTGTCAGGCAGTACTCTATCTATTTGACCTGAAAATAGTGAGTACAAAATACATCAATGATGATGTTATAAACTTTGATCACCCTATTTGACATCAATTTGATAACTTTTTGGACTTATTTGGGTGGCCGACCTGAAAATCACTTGTGAAATTCAGTGAAATTTGGAAATGTAAATGTGTCGTTTTGATGATTATCAATCATTTTCATTCTATATTATTTAAATTTACAAATAGAGCTTATATGTGACATCACTTTAACATAATTTTCAAGAATTCATATGCAAAATTTTTTTTTTTTTTCAAGATTTTAGATTTTGGTGACGCGTATGTGTACATTTTGCTTATTGGGACAAAAATCTTTTTTTTAAAAAAGGTTACGTTTCACCATTTTTCAATTTATTGTGATGAATTATGTTTTATTTTGTGTTTTGAAATTTAAATTTGACTTTCTTACACATAATAAGTGTTTGATTTCTTTATTTTCAAGATTTTGGTGTGTTTATAGGGCTTAACAGATATGCGGCCACCATGCCCAGTCAGTGTTCAAATCTGTGTAAGGGCTTCCAAAAAGGTATTTAAATGCATTCAGCTGGATGAATTCAAATTTGTGGATTGAGAAAGATGGCTAAATGAAAGTGCAATCATGAAAAATGTAAGAGAATCATTAATTTGTATCTGACTCTGTCATGGCAGAAGGGTCAAGTCGGCCTAAAATGACATTTTCACTCAGTGTCAATGCATCTCCCTTGTTTATGCTGTTTTGTGACCATCAAACAAGTGAGATGTATGAACTACTTATGTGATTACTGGTAAATTATAACTAACATATGGCATAAGTCAGTTACCTTGTATCACTTTAAATTTCGATCACCAGCTGGATAGACAGGCACATAACCATATGTCTATATTATGGGGTCTCGGCCATCATTAGAGCCTTGTTTGGACCCATCTAATAGTTTAGAATGCACATTTTTTTGCCATTTGCCTCATTCCACTCTGTAAATATAAGAAAAATACATTTCATGACAATTTTCACAATTTTCACAAATCACTGACAAATGCTGAAGGTCACAGTGCACCAATTCGAAGCCACTGTATAATCCTATTTAAACATGCAACTTTCAAACTTCACTAAAAAATTGTTAAAATGTTTCAATTGATCCTTTCTTATTTTTTCCTAATAGAAAAATACTGTAATATTCATTTAAAGGCAAAGAAAATATACATTCTCGACCGGGAGTATCCGGGTCACTCAGTGCATCACGTGATTTCACAGCTTGGCAACCAGAGCGCGAGCCACTGGCCGCTGAAAACAAACGCGTAGCAACCATTGAAAAGAAACCGCAGTAAACCTTCAAAATTTACGTTTTCAGCGATATCTTTGCAATGCTTCAAGATATCAACAAAAAGTAAAGAGATTTAGAATCTGTGGACCAAGACGCTTCCATTGACATTAAAATGCAATTAAAATCGAAAAGGGAAGACACGACTCAAAGCAGTGGGAAACAATGGCTAAATGGCCCTGAATATTAATACTGTGAACGCTGATTTTCACACCAGTGAATGGGAAGACATCAAAGGCTGTATAGAATTGAATTGTGCGATTAAATAATAATTTTAATATTAATAGACATAGAAGTAAAAGTAAAACGTAAATACGATGTCCATTGAACACAAGGAGAAGCCAGGCGACCTCGTGTTGACGACCTTGTGTTGCGTAATGCATGTGTATGAGAACCAGCTTCTCACAAAAAGATAAACATAGGCGCTACTCTGTCAATTCTTGACCGACATTCTTCCCTGAGAACTCAAAATTTAGCTTTTGAGCTCTTCTCTTCAAATATGTAAGTCTGATGTACGATATATTAATTTTCGTCTTTCGGCATTGAAGAGAGAAGAGTGCGCGAAGGCTATGGTTGTTCATATTGTTTGTGCAAAGACGTGACTCTGACGGCTTATTGTATTTGGCACGTTGCGCGTTTGGGACTTGGCGCATTCTTGGCGCGTGGCCTGTTTGATTGTGACGTCACACAAGGAATGCACTATTTTATTTGGTCTCACTCAGATTTGAATGAGGTGGTGAGCAGGTTGCATTTTTTGTTGGCACATGCTTCACTCATGATTCACTCGTGTTGCAAGGCACTTCCCAGTGTCAAATTATCGCCCACTGACATCGCCAATATTGCATTCGGCACGTAGTGCGCGTTTATGCGCGTTGTGTCAGTTATGAGTATTGGTATTTTTGGGGGCTTTTGGGATCCAAATGTTTGAATAGAAATGTTTGTATGTACATACTAGATAACATCAAACTTGGATTTAAATAAAAAAAAACAACCATTAGCAAGTTTTAAAAATGACACTTCACTGAATTTGGCCGGAATCAGCTTTTGTATATTGGCGTGTCCAGAAATGGATATTGAAGGGGGTGTTCAATTTAACAAATTTCACAATTTATATCATTTGGCATTTCTTCTTCTTATAGGACTTTGTATGATATTTGTGAACACGAATATGCCAAAAAAATAATAAATACTTGTACAGAAAAGATACTGTAGTGTACCCCATTTATTGCCAGATTGGACAATTTGTGAGGAATTTATTGTCAAATCAAGGATGCTTATTTTCAGATTTTGTAAAGATTGCAGATAATTTGTAAGTTGCAGATAAGGCATAGGCTGTCACATAGTCAGTTAATGCCATACATGTTATATATATATTGCTATTTTGGTTTTTCTATTTCAAAGGCTATTGCACTTTTATTTAAAGCATGGAATTAATGTGATTTCAGTACTTGATAAATTTCTATTTCAACCATAGAGTACTTGAAATGAACATGTGTCAGATCCAAAATGTGACACTTCATTGAAATGAACATTGAAATTAACATGGAGTCCAAATGTCTTCTGCTTTTCAAACAGTCAGTCAGATTAAAATTATTTAATAGGTTAATCAACCAGTTTCATTTTGCAGAGAAAAAATTAATCATTCTGATGAAAAATTGAATCCCAGAGAGTGAGTGATGTAAATTATTAATGTTCAAAGAAAATTTTGATTTCAAACTATTGAAACTATACATTGTCATACCACTCATATATTGCCAACCACTCAGATAACTGACACAACGCGCATAAACGCGCACTACGCGCCGAATGCAATAAGCCGACTCTGACTTGTCAATCTTGTCAGGATAGAACATATGCACATCGCTTTATAAGATAAAGTAATGACAAGTTTCACTGATGGATATACCCCACCATAGCACACATATAGATAACTGTTCATTTATTTATTGATTATTTATTTATTGACAAAGACCAAAATGCGTGAAATTGACGACGACCTCGTGTTGCAAAAGGTGTGTTCACTTTGTTTTCAGCGGCTCCCTGGTCGCGAGGGAAGTCACGTGACCCGTGACGTTGCACCAAGGTAGGGAATTCACCTGGAAAATTTTCGGCTGTGTTGGTCTCAAACCAGACCTTATGTGCAAATGCGTTTTTTTAAGGCAGACTTCATGAATATCAAATAATTTTGGAACTGCCCCCAAATTTTTTTTTTAAATATTAATTAGCTTTCATTTGAATTTTCTGTCATCATTACATGTTATATTTTAAATATTTATCAAAAGATTTCCTGTCATATGCTTTGTTTGGTTTTAATAGCCCTCATCTGACAGACACCCACGCATCTGTAATATAGGTTAATCGTATCACATTTTGACCCGGATCTTATTTGTGCACTGTGACCTGAACCAGGTGGCAGTCCAAAGGATCTGAAAAAATACTAACCAAATCTAAAACTACTGTGTGTTCTGCACCCCATGTGCAAATTTGAAATTTTTGGTGTGTCTTTAAGGGTGATTAAGGCTGTTTTTGAAGTTTTGGCCTTCAGGATATTGAGATTGCTGTTTTTCTCTAGATGTAGTGGACTGGTTTTTGGGCATGTGAAGCTGTCAGGCAGTACTCTATCTATTTGACCTGAAAATAGTGAGTACAAAATACATCAATGATGATGTTATAAACTTTGATCACCCTATTTGACATCAATTTGATAACTTTTTGGACTTATTTGGGTGGCCGACCTGAAAATCACTTGTGAAATTCAGTGAAATTTGGAAATGTAAATGTGTCGTTTTGATGATTATCAATCATTTTCATTCTATATTATTTAAATTTACAAATAGAGCTTATATGTGACATCACTTTAACATAATTTTCAAGAATTCATATGCAAAATTTTTTTTTTTTTTCAAGATTTTAGATTTTGGTGACGCGTATGTGTACATTTTGCTTATTGGGACAAAAATCTTTTTTTTAAAAAAGGTTACGTTTCACCATTTTTCAATTTATTGTGATGAATTATGTTTTATTTTGTGTTTTGAAATTTAAATTTGACTTTCTTACACATAATAAGTGTTTGATTTCTTTATTTTCAAGATTTTGGTGTGTTTATAGGGCTTAACAGATATGCGGCCACCATGCCCAGTCAGTGTTCAAATCTGTGTAAGGGCTTCCAAAAAGGTATTTAAATGCATTCAGCTGGATGAATTCAAATTTGTGGATTGAGAAAGATGGCTAAATGAAAGTGCAATCATGAAAAATGTAAGAGAATCATTAATTTGTATCTGACTCTGTCATGGCAGAAGGGTCAAGTCGGCCTAAAATGACATTTTCACTCAGTGTCAATGCATCTCCCTTGTTTATGCTGTTTTGTGACCATCAAACAAGTGAGATGTATGAACTACTTATGTGATTACTGGTAAATTATAACTAACATATGGCATAAGTCAGTTACCTTGTATCACTTTAAATTTCGATCACCAGCTGGATAGACAGGCACATAACCATATGTCTATATTATGGGGTCTCGGCCATCATTAGAGCCTTGTTTGGACCCATCTAATAGTTTAGAATGCACATTTTTTTGCCATTTGCCTCATTCCACTCTGTAAATATAAGAAAAATACATTTCATGACAATTTTCACAATTTTCACAAATCACTGACAAATGCTGAAGGTCACAGTGCACCAATTCGAAGCCACTGTATAATCCTATTTAAACATGCAACTTTCAAACTTCACTAAAAAATTGTTAAAATGTTTCAATTGATCCTTTCTTATTTTTTCCTAATAGAAAAATACTGTAATATTCATTTAAAGGCAAAGAAAATATACATTCTCGACCGGGAGTATCCGGGTCACTCAGTGCATCACGTGATTTCACAGCTTGGCAACCAGAGCGCGAGCCACTGGCCGCTGAAAACAAACGCGTAGCAACCATTGAAAAGAAACCGCAGTAAACCTTCAAAATTTACGTTTTCAGCGATATCTTTGCAATGCTTCAAGATATCAACAAAAAGTAAAGAGATTTAGAATCTGTGGACCAAGACGCTTCCATTGACATTAAAATGCAATTAAAATCGAAAAGGGAAGACACGACTCAAAGCAGTGGGAAACAATGGCTAAATGGCCCTGAATATTAATACTGTGAACGCTGATTTTCACACCAGTGAATGGGAAGACATCAAAGGCTGTATAGAATTGAATTGTGCGATTAAATAATAATTTTAATATTAATAGACATAGAAGTAAAAGTAAAACGTAAATACGATGTCCATTGAACACAAGGAGAAGCCAGGCGACCTCGTGTTGACGACCTTGTGTTGCGTAATGCATGTGTATGAGAACCAGCTTCTCACAAAAAGATAAACATAGGCGCTACTCTGTCAATTCTTGACCGACATTCTTCCCTGAGAACTCAAAATTTAGCTTTTGAGCTCTTCTCTTCAAATATGTAAGTCTGATGTACGATATATTAATTTTCGTCTTTCGGCATTGAAGAGAGAAGAGTGCGCGAAGGCTATGGTTGTTCATATTGTTTGTGCAAAGACGTGACTCTGACGGCTTATTGTATTTGGCACGTTGCGCGTTTGGGACTTGGCGCATTCTTGGCGCGTGGCCTGTTTGATTGTGACGTCACACAAGGAATGCACTATTTTATTTGGTCTCACTCAGATTTGAATGAGGTGGTGAGCAGGTTGCATTTTTTGTTGGCACATGCTTCACTCATGATTCACTCGTGTTGCAAGGCACTTCCCAGTGTCAAATTATCGCCCACTGACATCGCCAATATTGCATTCGGCACGTAGTGCGCGTTTATGCGCGTTGTGTCAGTTATGAGTATTGGTATTTTTGGGGGCTTTTGGGATCCAAATGTTTGAATAGAAATGTTTGTATGTACATACTAGATAACATCAAACTTGGATTTAAATAAAAAAAAACAACCATTAGCAAGTTTTAAAAATGACACTTCACTGAATTTGGCCGGAATCAGCTTTTGTATATTGGCGTGTCCAGAAATGGATATTGAAGGGGGTGTTCAATTTAACAAATTTCACAATTTATATCATTTGGCATTTCTTCTTCTTATAGGACTTTGTATGATATTTGTGAACACGAATATGCCAAAAAAATAATAAATACTTGTACAGAAAAGATACTGTAGTGTACCCCATTTATTGCCAGATTGGACAATTTGTGAGGAATTTATTGTCAAATCAAGGATGCTTATTTTCAGATTTTGTAAAGATTGCAGATAATTTGTAAGTTGCAGATAAGGCATAGGCTGTCACATAGTCAGTTAATGCCATACATGTTATATATATATTGCTATTTTGGTTTTTCTATTTCAAAGGCTATTGCACTTTTATTTAAAGCATGGAATTAATGTGATTTCAGTACTTGATAAATTTCTATTTCAACCATAGAGTACTTGAAATGAACATGTGTCAGATCCAAAATGTGACACTTCATTGAAATGAACATTGAAATTAACATGGAGTCCAAATGTCTTCTGCTTTTCAAACAGTCAGTCAGATTAAAATTATTTAATAGGTTAATCAACCAGTTTCATTTTGCAGAGAAAAAATTAATCATTCTGATGAAAAATTGAATCCCAGAGAGTGAGTGATGTAAATTATTAATGTTCAAAGAAAATTTTGATTTCAAACTATTGAAACTATACATTGTCATACCACTCATATATTGCCAACCACTCAGATAACTGACACAACGCGCATAAACGCGCACTACGCGCCGAATGCAATAAGCCGACTCTGACTTGTCAATCTTGTCAGGATAGAACATATGCACATCGCTTTATAAGATAAAGTAATGACAAGTTTCACTGATGGATATACCCCACCATAGCACACATATAGATAACTGTTCATTTATTTATTGATTATTTATTTATTGACAAAGACCAAAATGCGTGAAATTGACGACGACCTCGTGTTGCAAAAGGTGTGTTCACTTTGTTTTCAGCGGCTCCCTGGTCGCGAGGGAAGTCACGTGACCCGTGACGTTGCACCAAGGTAGGGAATTCACCTGGAAAATTTTCGGCTGTGTTGGTCTCAAACCAGACCTTATGTGCAAATGCGTTTTTTTAAGGCAGACTTCATGAATATCAAATAATTTTGGAACTGCCCCCAAATTTTTTTTTTAAATATTAATTAGCTTTCATTTGAATTTTCTGTCATCATTACATGTTATATTTTAAATATTTATCAAAAGATTTCCTGTCATATGCTTTGTTTGGTTTTAATAGCCCTCATCTGACAGACACCCACGCATCTGTAATATAGGTTAATCGTATCACATTTTGACCCGGATCTTATTTGTGCACTGTGACCTATATTGTTCATTTATGGTCAATGGGTTAACAGTTGAATGCAACAAGTGGAACAGTTTCAGTTGAAATGAATACAGAGACAAATTGTAAAGAATGGACTACATTTTTTAAACAGGAACATGTCAAGAATGTGTTTCCTATCTGAATGTATACAAAAGCAGTCACTGAAGCACCGACAGTACGGAACAGTATGTGATTTTTGGGGTCGGGAAATAACGTGTTCAACACGATGGACAGGGAGCAGAATATCTTGGGTGTCCCTACCCCGACCCCCAGGAAAATGCTTGTCACGACCCTTATCAAGCCGGTGGCAAATTTACAGTGAAGGAGTTGCTTTCTAATATACAACATCGGCGAGGTCTGACGCACAATATGAAGCTAACAAAAATGCCTGTGTAAAAATGTTATGTAAAGTTTGATTTCTGTATCTTGTATTTTCTCAACCATTAATCAAGCATTTATTTGATACTCTGTTGTTTTTTAAATAATTCATATATTTATAATTAATTTGTCCACCTGGTATTTTACAGGATATTATGTAGTTTATACGTGAAGCTGATACTTGTATATTTCATGCAGTCATCCCTTGAGTCGGACGGTGAGACCTTAAGCCATTGCTTAACCACTCATTAAGGCATTCGTGAAATGTGGTTTCCGGAACTTTTTCCTTTTATAATATAAATGTTTGTACCTTCAATTTCCCCTTCGTAAGGTTCTTGCCATTTGAAAGTGGATGAGTCTTCTGCTAAAATCTAAATCATTCATTGGACACTTTGTCAACAAACTTTGTTTATCTGACGAGTGATCCTGTGCAAACACCTGCTTAGTCTATCAATAGTGGGGCACCTTTAGATTGGGACAGTGGAGTGATTTGGCTTACAGAGCCCTATTTGTCCAATGTTTGTCCAATGGTGCAGGCCAAATACCCTGACAGACCACAATAGAGGTCACGTGATTGTATACATGTGGTCACCTGGCGGTCACACGAGTACAGCCAATACTTAGCACTTTCAGCAAAATGCAATAACCATTGTCTGTGCATTTTGAGATAGCTTGCTTGTATCACAGTTTAGTGGCCACATATCATTTAGGCATACCCCAAACCTCTGTAAAATTGCCCGTGAACTCTATGATTTCATGAAGGATTTAAACAAATAGATTCATTGTTTTTCTCCAATTGATGGCATTAAGACCGGCGCAAACAGTTGGTATTCACTCTGAATCTCTTCTCTCCAATCATCTGCATCAGATTAAAATCTTCATTATACCCTGTTACGGATTGACCGATACAAATCTATATAAAACTGTATCAGCATTAAATAAAAAACACGGATTGCTTCGCTAGCTTTGCTTGCTTCGCTCATATTTTGTTACTCTACCTACTTAAGCCCAAGAGAAATATAAGCATATATACGTTTATGCCAGGTTGGCTGGTTTATACATAAATTGGTATTATTACTGACAAGATTCTTGCTGGCAGCTGTTTTTGAGCCTATCTATTATAACGATCAAAATTCAAAATGTACAATTAATTTGAAAAATACTGCTTAGACGTCAAATCTTTACAAATCTATATTTTCTTAACTTTCAATATGTCTCTATTGTCCTCTATGTCATCATAATCATGATTCGTCTATCGAAACATTAATAATGATTGAAAAATCAATCAAGGTTTTAGGAATATAATGGCATTATGATGCATCTGTCATTTGATCACATTATATTTCAGTTAAATGTTCATAATTCAAGGGATCATTGACCTCAGACGATTGGCGTTTCGACAAAGGCCTACTTCATAGAATTTAGCTAAATGTTGAATTTGACTTATTAAATCTGTTTAAACGTAGGCGGTTTGTGAGCATCTAATTCTGGTGCAAAATCTAAATGAAAGTTTATTTTGTAAGGCTGACAGAGGTAACTCAATTGATAGACCATGCGCCCTGAGACCCAGTTACTCCCTGTTTGAATCTCGGAGCAGATATTGTCTGGAATCCACGCTAAAGACTCTACCGTCATCTATGACTTCATTATTACTTCATTGTAACTGAAAATATTAATTCCAGTTAACGGGAACATCAAAATGAAGAAAGACATCTTAAAATAAAAATGTTCATGATATTCATTCTGAGATTGCAGCAGACAATTGGTTATTCAAGAAAAAGTAATTTGATATGTTATGATATTCTGCTCTAAAAAGACCACATATTTCACTGGGACAATATTTCATATATGAAATTACATATGTTTAGGAATAGACACAATCTTTAGCTCTATATATAAAAGATAATTACTTGTGCCCCCGCCTAACTGTGGTGAAATTGCAAGTAGAACTATAACTTAAAGCATCACTGGTGTCGGTGCCAGTCATCAAGCGGTTCGTCCTAAGTCTCCAGTCGTCGTAGTGGTTCTTTATTGTTCTGTTGCATCATCACCGAGTCCTGAGTGAGTCGGAATCGGATTGGATGCATGTGGCATTGTAACAAGACCTGAACCTGAAGCGAGAGTGACATCAAAGGAACGTGATATTACAACCTATTTGTATTCATTAATCCTCTTACTTTGAGATATATCATCCTATACCGATATGTTATGTGCTAGTTATCATGCATGTAAGTCAAAAAGTTCAAAACATGACAGATTCAAGGGCTTGATATATTTTGAGAAATATTTATTTAATATTATAACCTTGTGTTATGTAACAACCGTCATGAAAATTTCTCGTCCATCCTTTGTGTATAATATTCAAAAGTATACATACTATTTTTGTATTATTATTATTTAATGAGTTCCTGGAAGTTAGCTACCTCAGAGTGTCTGGAAGTGAGCTACCTCAGAGTGTCTGGAAGTGAGCTACCTCTGAGTGCCTGGAAGTGAGCTACCTCTGAGTGCCTGGAAGTGAGCTACCTTTAAATGCCTGGAAGTGAGCTACCTCTGATTGTCTGGAAGTGAGCTACCTCTGATTGTCTGGAAGTGAGCTACCTCTGAGTGCCTGGAAGTGAGCTACCTCTGAGTGCCTGGAAGTGAGCTACCTCTGAGTGCCTGGAAGTGAGCTACCTCTGAGTGCCTGGAAGTGAGCTACCTTTAAATGCCTGGAAGTGAGCTACCTCTGAGTGCCTGGAAGTTAGCTACATCTGAGTGCCTGGAAGTGAGCTACCTTTAAATGCCTGGAAGTGAGCTACCTCTGAGTGCCTGGAAGTTAGCTACCTCTGAGTGCCTGGAAGTGAGCTACCTTTAAATGCCTGGAAGTGAGCCACCTCTGAGTGCCTGGAAGTGAGCTACCTCTGAGTGCCTGGAAGTGAGCTACTTCTGCGTGCCTGGAAGTGAGCTACCTCTGAGTGCCTGGAAGTGAGCTACCTCTGAGTGCCTAGAGTGAGGTACCTCTGAGTGCCTGGAAGTGACATACCCCTGAGTGCCTGGAAGTGAGCTACCTCTGAGTGCCTGGAGGTGAACTACCTCTGAGTACCTGGAAGTGAGCTACCTCTGAGTGCCTGGAAGTGAGCTACCACTGGGTGCCTGGAAGTGAGATACCTTTAAATGCCTGGAAGTGAGCTACCTCTGTGTGCCTGTAAGTGAGCTACCTCTGAGTGCCTGGAAGTGAGCTACCTCTGAGTGCCTGGAAGTGAGCTACCACTGGGTGCCTGGAAGTGAGATACCTTTAAATGCCTGGAAGTGAGCTACCTCTGTGTGCCTGTAAGTGAGCTACCTCTGAGTGCCTGGAAGTGAGCTACCACTGAGTGCCTGGAAGTGAGCTACCACTGGGTGCCTGGAAGTGAGATACCTTTAAATGCCTGGAAGTGAGCTACCTCTGAGTGCCTGGAAGTGAGCTACCTCTGAGTGCCTGGAAGTGAGCTACCTCTGAGTGCCTGGAAGTGAGCTACCTCTGAGTGCCTGGAAGTGAGCTACCACTGGGTGCCTGGAAGTGAGATACCTTTAAATGCCTGGAAGTGAGCTACCTCTGAGTGCCTGGAAGTGAGCTACCTCTGAGTGCCTGGAAGTGAGCTACCTCTGAGTGCCTGGAAGTGAGCTACCACTGAGTGCCTGGAAGTGAGCTACCTCTGTGTGCCTGTAAGTGAGCTACCTCTGAGTGCCTGGAAGTGAGCTACCTCTGAGTGCCTGGAAGTGAGCCACCTCTGAGTGCCTGGAAGTGAGCTACCTCTGAGTGCCTGGAAGTGAGCTACCTCTGAGTGCCTGGAAGTGAGATACCTTTAAATGCCTGGAAGTGAGCTACCTCTGTGTGCCTGTAAGTGAGCTACCTCTGAGTGCCTGGAAGTGAGCTACCTCTGAGTGCCTGGAAGTGAGCTACCTCTGAGTGCCTGGAAGTGAGCTACCACTGGGTGCCTGGAAGTGAGATACCTTTAAATGCCCGGAAGTGAGCTACCTCTGTGTGCCTGTAAGTGAGCTACCTCTGAGTGCCTGGAAGTGAGCTACCACTGAGTGCCTGGAAGTGAGCTACCACTAGCTGGGTGCCTGGAAGTGAGATACCTTTAAATGCCTGGAAGTGAGCTACCTCTGAGTGCCTGGAAGTGAGCTACCTCTGAGTGCCTGGAAGTGAGCTACCTCTGAGTGCCTGGAAGTGAGCTACCACTGGGTGCCTGGAAGTGAGATACCTTTAAATGCCTGGAAGTGAGCTACCTCTGAGTGCCTGGAAGTGAGCTACCTCTGAGTGCCTGGAAGTGAGCTACCTCTGAGTGCCTGGAAGTGAGCTACCTCTGAGTGCCTGGAAGTGAGCTACCACTGAGTGCCTGGAAGTGAGCTACCTCTGTGTGCCTGTAAGTGAGCTACCTCTGAGTGCCTGGAAGTGAGCTACCTCTGAGTGCCTGGAAGTGAGCCACCTCTGAGTGCCTGGAAGTGAGCTACCTCTGAGTGCCTGGAAGTGAGCTACCTCTGAGTGCCTGGAAGTGAGCTACCTTTAAATGCCTGGAAGTGAGCTACCTCTGAGTGCCTGAAAGTTAGCTACCTCTGAGTGCCTGGAAGTGAGCCACCTCTGAGTGCCTGGAAGTGAGCTACCTCTGAGTGCCTGGAAGTGAGCCACCTCTGAGTGCCGGGAAGTGAGCTACCTCTGAGTGCCTGGAAGTGAGCTACCTCTGAGTTCCAAGGGGGTGCTCATATATGTTAGTCTTCATATTATTCATATGATCATATGATATATTACTGCAGCTAAAGTTTGTATGTTTTGACACATAGAGTTTGCTTAGTTTAATGTCAAGCACAAAGTTGATACCATAGAGACTTGCAGAATAAATGAATGACGCAGAAACATCACATTCTCAAGACGATATTGTAGTTAAAAAACAACCGTTTAAAATAGTCAAGAAGTTGAGAGCAATGTTGACTGAAACAGGAAACCCCTTTATCATTCACTCTTAAATGTGAGTGTCAATATGAAGGGACATGTTTCCTCTCTGAGCAATTCCAACAGAATGATAAACTGGTAATAATTAATCTATTACATCACCGATAAACATGGACATTTTGTATGAGCGATTGCCCTGTGACAGCCTCAGTTTCATCTTGCTAATTGATTCTGGGGCTCTTGAAACTTTGTGATGCGGTATTTGACTGGCACTCGTGGCGCGAGGACAAGCTGAAGTGGCTGTGATGGTCCTATTCCAGACTCTCCAGCGATCAAGCCATCTCAAGTGCCACGTCATTACTCATAAAACACGAAATGCTGGAAGTGCAAGTTGGAACGAACGGATTGCTTCATATTGATATGCCACTTACGTCTATGGGATAAATGATGGAATCATTAAACGATCGTTTGATTTTTATTTGGCTAATCGGATTTCTATCGCTCTCAGCCATGCACCAATTACATATTCTCAAACATTTATTTTGTCAAGTGTCTTGCTGTGGCCCCTTTTAGTTATTTAAGATTAGATGAGATTATGTTTGTTCAGTCTTACCATCAGATCTAACTCTGTCATATTGGCAGTTAGTGATGCTACTGGAGGTCATGCCCTTCTCTTTGTGAAGAATGCGTGGGTATCTTTCTATCGATTATCATATAGAATCTGATATGAAACCCAAATCACGGACTTTAATGACCTGTTGATATGCTCCTGACTGAAAAATAGCACAAACAAAACTCACAACAGTTTTAAAAGAAATCCTATGTCAAAAGAGAGAAAAATTGAAAGACATTGTTTCAGAAAATATTAATTTCACATGTTTTGACAAGAATAGAATCATGTTTTGTTAGATTCTCAACGCTATTTTGAATCAGATAAATCACACATACATATGATACACAAGTACTTTCTTAAATGAAACAGATTGGTCTAAGACGTGTGATGAGTAAAATATGTATCTGTATTATGGAGAACTTTATCCAATGTCATTACCCGCTCCCCACTATTCATAGAGCGTTACGAGAGTAACGCTTACAATGTGATGTAAAACGATATGCACTTTGACATGTAGGAGTCAAAGCCCAGAAAGGATTTTGTTCAGAGCGATAATAGCACATCAAAGCTGAGAGCAAAGCCATCAACGTCTCAATGTCCATCATATTTTTATGAAGCTTCAGCATCCTCTATTTCAACTGGATCAAAACAGCATTTAAAGATGACTCTGGCGATGGCCTTTCAAGCATAGCTGATCTGAAAATATACCAGTCTACATATATAGAAGATATATATAGAAGATGAGAAGGGATTACGGTTACATATGTGGTGTAAGTGTCGCACAGATGACCCTGGAGTGACACATATATCCATAAAATACTTCTCTTTTACTGCTCAGCCCATTTACTCAATTTTTAACCTTTTCTGAATTAAGATTGTTTGTAGTTGTATCTATCAAACAGGAGAATCTTTATAAAATCAACCTCTACAAATACTTTATATCAGTTGAGGAAATCCAGAGAGGTGAGGGATGTACCAGGGGGGTGAGGGATGTACCAGGGAGGTGAGTGATGTACCAGGGGGTGAGGGACGTACCAGGGGGTGAGGGATGTACCAGGGGGTGAGGGATGTACCAGGGGATGAGGGATGTACCAGGGGGTGAGGTATGTACCAGGGGATGAGGGATGTACCAGGGGGTGAGGGATGTACCAAGGGGTGCGGGATGTACCAGGGAGGTGAGGGATGTACCAGGGAGGTGAGGAATGTACCAGGGGGTGAGGGATGTACCAGGGAGATGCGGGATGTACCAGGGAGATGCGGGATGTACCAGGGAGGTGAGGAATGTACCAGGGGGTGAGGGATGTACCAGGGGGTGAGGGATGTACCTGGGGAGTGAGGGATGTACCAGGGGGTGAGGGATGTACCAGGGGGGTGATGGATGTACCAGGGGGTGATGGATGTACCAGGGAGATGCGGGATGTACCAGGGAGGTGAGGAATGTACTAGGGGGTGAGGGATGTACCTGGGGGTGAGGGATGTACCACGGGGGTGAGGGATGAACCGGGGAGGTGGGGATGTACCAGGGAGGTGAGGGATGTATCAGGGAGGTGAGGAATGTACTAGGGGGGTGAGGGATGTACCAGGGAGGTGAGGGATGTACCAGAGGGGTGAGGGATGTACCAAGGGGAGTTTTCCATTTAATAAAGGAAAAGATTCTTGATTATGGGCTCAATTTATCCTCAATGTTATATTAGACGGGTGTAGATATGCCAAAGTTATATTACTCAATGTAAAACCATCAGTAGAAATGACAGACAGGAATATAACGTTTTTACTGTGTGGGACACATCCACAAATGATACATGACTGAATATGGACCTTTGTAGGCTATTTTTATCAAATATTGCCAGTGACCTTGAAGTGACCTTTGAATGACTTTGAAAATGAAACTCCGATTTCCGTGGATTTTCTTATAAATTTCAATATTCAATCATCTGGATCTTTCAAAAACGAGCTCATAGAGTCTTTATTCATCATGATACGTTCAGAATTAACAATATTAGAGCAATTTTTAATTTTGGACCAATCTGCAAAGGAAATTAGAGGAAATTTTGATATGCTGAGCTATTATGAAATAATATCTATAATAACAACTTATTGTTGGTGAAATTATGAAAGTTCATATCATACCACATAGAAAAAAACTTAAATGCTGAAAATAAAATGAAAATAAAAATTTCGAGATGTATGAACAAGCTATATTTGGTTAGAAATAGCTTGAATGTGGTAGGTGTATTTAACATGAAAACTGAGTATCTCAAAATAGTGATTCAGACTGAGTTTCCCCATTATAGTGATTCAGACTGAGTGTCTCAAAATAGTGAGTCAGACTGAGTGCCTCAAAATAGTGATTAAGACTGAGTGTCTCAAAATAGTGATTCAGACTGAGTGTCTCAAAATAGTGATTCAGACTGAGTGTCTCCGGATCGTCATGTCTAAAACCCATAAAAGAATGCTTCCTTTTTTTACAATAGTGGATCAACGTATCTCTACCTCTGCCTAAACATATAAATAAGATGTACTAGAATCTGACCATTGGGACAAGCTAGCTCTTTTGATACCAGAAACATGTGAAATAAAGATTGCCTGTGTACTATTATATACCACTATGCAGTAATATGATTGTAAAATGTACATCATATGTGCACTGTATGTCACTAAATAACTTAGGCAGAGGTTTGGTGGCTTGTGATGCAGTATACACTACTAGTATATTACATGTAACAAGTGAAGGAGGCTGTTTCAAGTTTTTTTCCCCAAATTTATTAAACTTTGTTTCATAAAAAAAAATATTTTAATATATATTTAATAATATGGTTGTTTTGATGTTTAATTATTCAATCAGTGAGCATTAACAATCTGCTGACATAACACGGATAACGTTTCGATAGTCAGGTTTTACTTAAGATTGTTTCAGATGGATTGAATTGTCAACATCAAATTAACTATTTATCATGAACTCATATATAGTCCCTTCTTTGAGAAGTGAGTGACATTTACGGTCGCATTACCAGTCCGGGTCCAAATGCATCTCTTCCGAACATCTTTGTCATAACTCTGTAATCATAACATGTGACTGAGATACCATCTTCTTAATATGACCTGGACAATACTGTTATATGCCCACCGACGATCAATAACGGGCACATGTTTGAAATTATACTCTTGTTAAAGCTGTGTAACTATATACGATTAAATTACCATCATCTAATATTGATGTAATCAATATTATCATGTATTTGCAGATAATTTATATGAAATATATGCCTTGTGAAGTAAATGTAATGTAAAATACAAATATGCCTCAGTGTGTGAAGATTTAGAATGGTGTTTTCTGCAAAAAAAAATGTGTTATAGCAATTTCAAGTATGAAAACAAAATCATATCTTAATTATATTATTTTTCAGAAGGAATGTTTCGTTCGTTTATGTGGAGTGTTATCATAGAGGCACTGAAAGGTAAAATGACGTCATGAGAGTATGGCAATATTCCTATGACGTCGTGAAATGTATTGTTCTTTAAATACTGAAGAATGACGCCAAACAGTGCTACCCTGTTTTGAGCCTCATCTGAAGTGAAAAATAAGTTCTCGAAAAAAAGTTCTCGCTACCCATGTTTACGGAGCCAGGTCTCTGCTGAGAGTGCAGCTTCTATGTCTCATTGCAACTCATCTTTTAGCTTTATGTTAAACTCCAATATGTCATTATGTTCGTATATAGATATGCTTTTTATAAACAAAATTACAGGTTTAACGCTTAATACCTTTAAATATATGTAATATGATTCCAAACAGAGTGTCATTAATAAGTAACAATGCTAGGTTTTCTTGGTATTTCATATAGCTATATTTCTAAAAATAGTAAAAGAAATCCCACTTATAATGTTTGTGCTGTTGCAAACCATTATATCACCGTAGGACTTCTAACATAAATCACCTCCTCTATCTGGAGAGTTTTCTATTTGACTAGAAAAAACAAGTTTTCTTTTAGACAAAAACAAAAACAAAAAACAATCATATGGGAGATTTCGGGAAGGCAGACTTAATGTTCACGAGTGGCACTGGCCCACGCAGACCGGAAATGAAATGCCGTCACGTGGGCCAAGATGGCGATGTTACCACGTGTCATTATTGGAGGTCTGTCTGATTACAATCTAAATCCAATTATAATTACGATGTTGTGTCCGGGGCAGGCTGACAATTGACTGCGTACATCTTTTCAACCGCCTGATATTCCACCTGGGATTGACCTCCACAAAAAAAACAATCCAACTGAACCAGTTAATGATCCGGAGTGGGCTAATAGTTTCTCAGGGGGAATGCGTGAAAGGAAGAAATATAATATTCCGGACAGGTACAGATATGTTTTGATATGAAGAAGAAAAAGCTATTGTTTTAAATGACATTGCTAGGTTAGACAATGTGAATAAAACAATTATTGATCTGGGGATCAAAAAAGGAAAAGAAATGGAGTTACTCTTTTCCTTCCCCTCTGAGAATCATCTGGATGTTATTATTCTGAATGGAACCTTGAAGTAACTTCGATGATTTGTAAAGTCCCCTCTTATATAGTGTCTTATATAATCCCCTCTTATATAGTGTCTTATATAGTCCCCTCTTATATAGTGTCTTATATAGTCCCCTCTTATATAGTGTCTTATATAGTCCCCTCTTATATAGTGTCTTATATAGTCCCCTCTTATATAGTGTCTTATATAGTCCCCTCTTATATAGTGTCTTATATAGTCCCCTCTTATATAGTGTCTTATATAGTCCCCTCTTATATAGTGTCTTATATAGTCCCCTCTTATATAGTGTCTTATATAGTCCCCTCTTATATAGTGTCTTATATAGTCCCCTCTTATATAGTGTCTTATATAGTCCCCTCTTATATAGTGTCTTACATAGTCCCCTCTTATAACTTAAGGTCATGGAAGCTTAAGGTTATAACTTAAGGTCATGGAAGCTGAGATGCAGAACATGAAGTCCTCTGTTGAGGCAAACAGGCTGAATCTGGTACAGCAGCAGGGAGCTGTTGGCAGATGTGAACAGCGCCTCACAGTGGTGGAAAACAGTGTCCCAATACCCCAGTGGCCAGCACTGGCTGCAGGGTCCAACGGGCAGCAGCGGACACCATCCAACAACCGGAAGACTGGTGGAAACCAGCCCGGTACTGGAGCGCCTCCTGGTGGGAACCAGCAGGCTCATCGCCCAGTGCCACCCGGTACTGGAGCGCCTCCTGGTGGGAACAAGCAGGCTCATTGCCCAGTGCCACCCAGTACTGGAGCGCCTCCTGGTGGGAACCAGCAGGCTCATCACCCAGTGCCACCTGGTAGTCAGGTCATGAGCCAGGATCCTACACCGGGATCTAGCCATCCCGGTGCACAAGGAGCAGCCATACAAGGAGAGATACTGGTGACTCAAGGAGAGAAGCCAGATGTGGTGGTGCAGCAACCACAAAATGATCCACAGGTGTGGAGACACCAACAGAGGAGAGAAAACAAGGGACAAGAGCGGCGTACCAGGCAGCAGAGAGGTGCCATTGTGGGCACCAAACAGACTGAAGGAAGCAGGATTACTGGTGGGCCATCAGGCTTCATCATGAAGGTCTGGAATGTGACTCCAGCATATGGCCCGGATGATATCAAGGATGTAATCACTGCAGAGGGAGTAGAAATACAGGGTGAAGTTTTGGAACTGTCCAAGCCAGACTGGCGCACTAGATCCTTTAAGGTGGAGATACCTGCAAAGGATAAGGAGAAGATCTTCAGGCCTGAAGTATGGTCTGATGGTATAAAGATCGGAGTATTTTTCCCTGCCAGGAGGCCTAGAACACAGGACCGTGGGGCCCCACACCTGAGTAACTAAATTCATGTTCAAAATTGTAACTTATAACAGTACTGGCCTTGCCAGTGACAAGATTTTATTCATCCGGGAGTTTTTAAATGAGGAGAAACCTGATGTGTTATTTATTCAGGAAACATGGCGTGTCAACTCAACATTGCATAAACTGGGTGATATTCACAAGGATTACCTCTGGCATGGTGTGTGTGGTGTGGATGATACAGTGGATGTGTTACGTGGTCACCCACCAGGGGGAGTAGTAATATTGTGGAGAAAAGATATTGCAGAATCTGTTGTGAAAATAAAACCAGAAGAGGAGCATAGGAGAATTGTTGGAGTAAAAATTAAATATGGAAATGCTGAAATGTTATTGATTAATGTATATATGCCAAATGATAATTACAGCCAAGTGACAGTACATGAGGATTTTAGCCGAGTCTCTGATCAAATAGAGGTAATGTGTAGACAACAAAATGCCCAGTTTAACATATTGGGTGGTGACTGTAATGTGGATTTTCGCAGAGGGAATGCACATGCTATGTATATGAGTAATTTAATTACTAGAAATCATTTTATTAATACATGGGAGCATAGGGAATCTGAAAAGCTAAGATAGTGTCGAAATTGTATGATCAATGCAATGTCAATTCTCCCTTCACTCATATACAACTAAAGGGATGAAAGCTTAAATCACAACCTTGGATGAGATCATTTTTAGTTCATGTATATGGTTATCTATTTTACTTTTATGACTTTGAGGTATGGATATTTTTGATCTATGCCATCCAATCCTTAAATTCAGTGATTCAAAACTTAACCTAGCCTTACCTGAATTAGAAATTCTGCCCAAATCTGAGATCACTTGTACAAAAATCAGAAAAGCCTGTGATCCAATGGAGGGAATGATGGAAATCAAAAGTGTCCCACATGATACCTTTATCCTGTGCTCAGTGGGGTGTGACAATGCCTTGTAGCTCTATGCAAATAGTATGAGCATTTAAACAACAGGGGGCGCAAAATTTGTAAGTTTCTTAGGGAATGATATTATTTCCAGGGTGTTCCACCACCCAACCACCGGTCTTTTCTTATTTCTCTTGGAACACAATTTTCAACTCCACCAAACAAATATTTTTGAAAGCCATAAGGTAAAGTTTTCACTTTTTTAAAATGCTTTGGTATCTTATCATTGAATGGATAATATCCTTTAAATTTTAGGATGTACATAAGTATTTTTAATCTGATTTCAAACATCAGATTGACATAAATGTGGTGCAAGAGCTTTCATGCCCTTAGTTTATATATATAGTAATGCTATATATAGACACATGGCTGAGATCAAACCTATTTTTATCATTTGGTTTGCAGACAGCTCATGCATGGGAGCTTCCACAGGTGACAGCTGAGGATACCTTTGTGAATCATGATCATAGTGCTAAGTCAAGAATTGATTATTTATATTGTTCATCAAATTTGGAATGTATGGTTGACAATGTTAATGTGCATAAAATTGCCACAAATAACTCTTGGCACAGACCGGTATCTATGGTGCTGAATTTACAGGAAAATATTATGAGGAATACAGTATCAGACTGTGAAAGGCAATATACACATGACCTTGTAGCATGGCATAAGGTAAATGAAAACCATGTTGGACATTATCAGAGACATCTTGAGAAATTGTTGAGACAGCAAAAGTTGCCAGATGCAGTTTTCTGTCAGGATCTGGAATGTAATTTGGAGCAGCATCGAACTCAGATATCGCAAATGTGTGAGATTATTAGTAACTGTTGTGTACAATCGGGAATGAAGTGCCTCCCAAAACGCAAGAAGAAGGGAAGGAATCGGGCTGGATGGTCTGATGATGTAAAATTGTACAAGGATGCATCTGTTATGTGGAATGAATTATGGAGAGAAGCTGGCGAGCCTGAAGAAGGTGGTATATTTGAGTCCATGAAGGAGGCTAAAAGACAGTTTTCTTATGCATGTAGAAGAATGAGAAGGAGAGAAAATCATGTAAGAAATGAAAAGATGGCAGAAGCTATTGGTAATAACAGGAGTAGAGATATGTGGACAGAATATAGAAAAGCAAATGGCAACAGATGCATACCACCAAATATTGATGGTCTCACAGACAGTGATGATATATCCAACAAGTTTAGGAGGAAATATAAAGAACTTTACAACTCAAATCCCTCAGAACAAACAAACCTTGATAATATTGAACAGTATATTAAGCAGAATATTGGAAATAGTAAATTTGAGGACTACATTGTTACTGAAGAGGAGGTGCAGAAAGCTGTTTCTCTGTTGAAGTCTGGCGAATCAGATGGGGAAAAATATGTGTTTGCAGATCATATAATAAATGGTCCTAGGATATTATTTTCATGGATATCACTACTAATTACAATTTCTAGGAAGCATGGTCACATGCCAGAGGATGTGCTTATAGCTACCATAGCTTCAATACCAAAGGATACACGTGGAAATGTGTGCTCAAGTGACAATTATAGAGGTATAGCACTGAGCTCTGCAATATGCAAAATTAATGATATAATTTTATTGACCAAGTATAAGTCTATACTGGCTACATCGGAAATGCAGTATGCATTTAAGGAAAACCATGGAACTGCTATGTGCACTCTCTCAGTCAAAGAGGTGATTAAATATTACTGGAGACAAGGAAGTGATGTGTATTCATGCTTTGTAGATGCCAGTAAAGCCTTTGACAGGGTGAAACATGATATGTTATTTTTGCTTTTAATGGAACGTGGCCTACCCCCGATAGTGCTGAGAAGTCTCTATGATGGTTATCGTAGGTCTAAAATGCAAACTATATGGAATGGAGTTGTGTCACAAGAATTTGGTTGTGTGAATGGCATAAAGCAAGGCAGTGTCATATCACCAATATTGTTCACTATTTATATGGATGAATTACTTTTGCAACTTGAAAAAGCAGGAGTTGGGTGTTCTGTTGGTTCACACTACTTTGGGGCTTTTGGATCAGCTGATGATCTCAGTTTATTATGCCCAACACTATATGGATTACAGCAAATGATTAATGTATGTGAGAAGTATGGAGAGAAATATGGTGTGAAATATAATCCCACAAAAACAGTTGTGATGCATATGACACACAGGAGAGAAGCCACATTGCCTGATATGGTGTTATGTGGTGAAGTGCTGACATGGGTTAATAAAGTGAAGCATCTAGGTAACATTATAAGGAAAGACTTAAAGGAAGTGAATGAAATTACTAAGAAAAGAGGAGATCTGATCAGTCGTGTGAATAATGCCATTGTCACTTTTCCAAAGGCAGAGGACAGAGTGATACAAGTGCTGTTTAACAGCAGATGTTCTCATCTGTATGGGAGTGAAGCCTGGGACCAATCTGATGTAAATGTGCACAAATTTTACACTGCCTGGAACAGAGGTGTTAGGAGGTTATTTCACCTGCCATACTGTACTCATACAAGGTTTTTGGGAGCATTCACAGACACTCCACATGTGAAGGAGCAGGTTTTAAAGAGATTTTATAAAATGGTATTTACTATGGCAAACAGTGACAATAAAAGGTTAGCATGTTTAACGCAATTTATGTTGGAAGATGCTCGTAGTATAATTGGAAAAAATATTAGAATTTTATCTAGTCATTTTAATATTGATGTAACAGGAATGCCACGTCATGTGCACATGAGAACAGAGGTTAATGAGAATGACATGCAGACTATTGCCATGGTAAAGGAACTTAGAGATGTATTGAGAGGAGCAGCTTCCATTCCCGGTTTTGACCGAATGGAAGTAATGGATATTATTGCAGATTTGTGCTGCGATTGATTTTAGTGCGATAATTTTTATTTATTAACTTTTACAAATGCTATGCCAATGATATGTTGCATAATTTATTGTGCTTTGTATTATGTGTGTATGAAATAAAATGATAATAATAATAATAATATAGTGTCTGATATAGTCCCCTCTTATATAGTGTCTTATATAGTCCCCTCTTATATAGTGTCTTATATAGTCCCCTCTTATATAGTGTCTTATATAGTCCCCTCTTATATAGTGTCTTATATAGTCCTCTCTTATATAGTGTCTTATATAGTCCCCTCTTATATAGTGTCTTATATAGTCCCCTCTTATATAGTGTCTCTTTTTTGGGCTCAGGTATTCACAACCTCCCGTATGGGAGTTCTGACAGTTATCTCAAAATGGACAAACTCAACACGTCTTCATGCATTGAAAGCTGGACCTAAACTGAGCTCTATTTTACCAAAAGTAATTGTTTGTTCTTGTGAGGCAGAAAGCTAGGCGTGCAATCAAGCCTGGCTGTGTGGAAATTGGAACTATCACAGTAAATGGCTTGGTGCAGAATATAGAAACAATTAAAGTGACTGCTCTGCCGAGGCAGACAGTGGACGGGCAATTCAAGGTATCATAAAAGTAGTTTAACTTTTAAAACAGGGAGAATCTTGAAACATGGCACAGTTTAAGTTCAGATAAGAGATGTGCTTAATAAGGGAAATATCCATAGATTTCAGAGTGATTTTAGTAATACAATATTTGTTATAAATTATATTCAGTAAATAACAAAGATAATATCATCAAATATATGATATTATAAAAATGTAAAATATATCTTGCATATAAAATAAATATAATAGCAGGAATTTTACAATCTGAAGAGGTAAACTTTGAAGGTCATTTGCTATCTATGGCATAAAACTAAATATTAGTCTTTGTGAGTGTTTTAGCAGAAAAATGAGCATGATATTTACAGTCTTAAAAGCAAACATATTTAATGCAAAACAAGACAAAAAGCATCGCCCCCTGAAGAGTATATGGCCATCCTCAATAACACCCTATACTTATAACTTATATGGAATATACCAAGTGTAAGTTAAGGATGCTTAAAGACATGGTGGAGCTTTCATCTGTTACAGTAAGCAATGTATCCCATCCTGCAGACCTGATTGTTTGTTTGTTTGTTTGTTTGGGGTTTTACACCACTTTCAACATTATTTCAGTCATTTCGTGATGAGACCTACTTGTTGCAGATATAGTGCTGCCTCACTGAATTTTCATGTCGCAGGTCCTTGACATGACAACCCACCCGGTCATAGATTTACAAGGACAACGGGTTAACCCTTAAGGCACGGGCCTCAGCTCATATGGGAAATTGTATCATAAGTTCAATCTCGGCACGGCCGGGTTTCGAACCCACGTCCTTTGGATCACCACAGATGAACTGGTGGTAATAAGCTGGCACTCTAACCAACTGCGCCATGGCCCGTGGCCCTGCAGATCTGAATCCTGAGATTAATTGAATAAGCGTATTCAAAATGCTTACCATGCTTAGCATTACAAATAGAATGACCGATATTTGTGAATGACTTTGCTGAATAATTTGCTTACATCTGTAAATCTGATATGTTCTCTCGATGAAGAGGTAATGACTGTCGCTTCAGGATGTACATGGATTGTCATTTGACATCACAAAAGAAACCCTAATCATTGTAAATATAACATTATCAAAGGTAAGGTTTGAAAATGTGTCATTAATGTATTTTGGCGCAAATGTATTTTTGGCCTAATCAAAATAATGATGTTTTCCTCCTCAATATCATATTTTTACTGAAGCCAGTTACAAAACATAACTTCGTGTATACATCGGTCTTTTATATAAAAACGTATTTCTGTTTGTCTGGGACAGAACACAATAACTAACCAACAAGTTTATAAAAATTAGCATTGAATAATGCTATTTGAAATAACCTGAAGGCACACCAGCAATACCACATAGTCTAATAGTGTGAATAAATAACTGATGTCATTATATTGCTGTACTTATAGCTTCATACATCTAATTCGGCCACCATGTTCCATACATACGTAGAACATACCAGCACCCTGCATTGGTAGGTGAACAGTGATACCTGACATACACTTGTCCTCTAATCATCTAATCTTAGCTATTAAATTAAGATTCAGAGATCAATGCATACTGTGGTAGATGTAATACTATACTCTATCAGCCTGCTTGCACGATGTCGGCCTGACCTTAAGGTTGGGATCTTATCTCCCATTCCAAGTAGTGGTTTTTTGTAACTGCAGCTGAATATTCCCAGGATGGATATCATATCAGCATGAGCTATCTGCAAGCCAAATGTTATGCACAGGTCTGAGCTCACCCGTGTCTCTATTTATAGTATTACTGTTATAAACTTAAGGCATGACAACACGTCCCACTCTGAGTATACACAGGTATAATTCAACACATAATACACTTTAAATAATGCAAAGATGTAATATTTGGATTTTAACACATCTTTTGTCTGAAACATAGCTTTTGGTCTTGATCTTTTTTCGAAGATGAAATGAATGTTCCAAGAGAAAAGGGCAATAATCTTTGATTCAGTGGTGGAACACCCTGTAAACTAGGTATACCCCAGAAAGTTATGCCCCAGAAAGTTTACACAATTATTTCTACCTTTGCACATTTATACATTTATTCCTAACATTTGGAGATTAATTGATAGCATTATTATGCTTCAGTGAGCACAGGGTTAAACTATTTTGTGGGACATTATTTTATGGTATATTTTCCGAAATAGAGTTTCAGACTTTCTCTCTCTCTATATATATATAGAGCACCGTGCCGCAGTTGAGCACAAACTTGAGTTCATGTGAGTCAAGCCCGCCAAAGTATCATACAATCAGAATTGACCAGCCTCAGGCCATGACCTGTAATCAGTTGGTTTGTTGTTTGTTTGTTTGGGGTGTTACATCACTTTCAACATTATTTCAGACATTTCGTGATGAGACCTACTTGTAGCAGATATAGCGCTGCCTCACTGAATTGTCATGTAGCGCAGGTCTATGACAACCCACCCGGTCACAGATTTACAAGGACGATGGGTTAACCCTTAAGGCATGGGTCTCAGCTCATATGTGAAATTATATCATGATTTCAATCTGCTCGGCATGGCCGGGGATCGAACCCACAATCACCACAGAGGAACTTGTGCTGGCGCTCTAACCAACTGCCCTAAGGCCCGTGGCCGTAATCAGTTGGCTGACCGAAACACTAACCAATAAGAATTTGAATGAACAACTATTTAATCTGTCACCAGTCAGTTTTTAGCCATAGCTTTAAGAATAATCATGATTTGCAATCGATCCTGTGTGGGTCTTTCCATCTATGGAGGCAGGGATTGTGACAGACAGGTCCTGCCATGGAGGGTAATATGAGCTGAGACCCGTGCCAAAGGGGTTAACAAGCTATATGAGGGGGGAGGGGGTTGCCATGCCAAGGACCTCCGACATGACAGTGACGAGACACGACTGTATCTGCCACAATTCGGCTTGGGTAAGAATTTACAACATAGGTATGAATGATACATTATTAGCCACGCCTTAATGAAATGAATTTATGAGATTTACCAGCTAGATATAGAGACTGGTCATCTCCTGTGTCCAGGTTGTGCTTTCAGTTTCTTCAGTTGTATATTGCACACGAAGAAATTGACATAATATATCTATATCTCCTCTTTCTTAGAGTCAGAAGCCAATTCCATAATATGAATTTTACGATTTTGCAATTATTTAGATGAATTATTCAATATCGATATATGTATATATATATATATATTGTGTTGTGTAAAATATATAAGAGTCAAATTAAAAGCTTTTCTTAATAAATTTTGCTATTTATCACAAATGTCACTGCTCAAGATGCGCATGCGCCATGTCGGAGTCTCAGGCACGATGTGCCCCCGTACATTTGGCATTTACCTGCCACATAGAGCAGTGTGGCACTCAGCTTCTTGAGGGAGTGGACACAGTCTGTCTCTTGCTCCAGGCAGTCTTGTATCCAGGATAACCCATTGCCGGACAACTAACTGCCACCTAAAAATAAATAAGCTACTCCACATTGCACATATGGCAAGCACATAACTTGGCCGGCGCTCTTTTAAAATATTAATTGTAACGTTTATGATATTTCGTTCTTTCACAAGATTCGGACCGATTACAAATTGGAATAATAGATATTTAAAGGTTACTTGAGCTGATGATCATATGGATACATTTGAAGACATCAAAATGGAAATGAAAACCAGAAATAGTGTGATGCATATCAGCACGGCAAGGCCTGTCATACAAAGCATCAGCGATACACTTAAGGTATGTTTTCTGTTACACCATATCAACACGTAACATCTGTCATACATACACATAAGGTATGTTTTCTGTTGCATCATATCAACATGTAACATTTGTCACACACACACTCAAGGTATGTTTTCTGTTACACCATATCAACATGTAACATTTGTCACACACACACTTAAGGTATGTTTTCTGTTACACCATATCAACATGTAACATTTGTCACACACACACTTAAGGTGTGTTTTCTGTTACACCATATCAACACGTAACATCTGTCATACATACACTCAAGGTATGTTTTCTATAACATTATACAAGGCATATTCCATCTGTGATATACTCCAGGTGTGGTGTCGACAAGGTGGGGGTCTTCAATGCGGAATACAATGCCACCAGATAATCTGTCACAATTAGCTCTGCATTATTCCATCATATATATCACCTGTGACACCCAATCATGATGGCATCATAATGAACATTGACACATAGAAACCAACATACAATATCACTGATACGATTGTAAAAGGAGATATTCATTATTCTCGCTATGTGATGCCATAGCATCCTTTCCTTTGGCTAATATGCCATTCGATATGACAGTAATATAACTTTTTTACAACACAAAAAGTTAATGTAATAATTGGTTATGATAGGATGGAGTGTCTGGAACCGATTATACATGAGCATATAAACGTGAAGGTAGACAATTATATGGCTGAAGCTGACTGCACGATGCGTGCAAATCTGCACTCTATTAAATGTCTTAATCATCGTTATTTATTCCCAATATTCCAATTAGGTAGAAGTTAATTGACTCGAGAAGAGTATATTCTAGAAGGTTCTAGTTTTTATGTTTTTTTTATAAAAATGACAGATTTTCTCATTTTGTTATTTTAATTGATCATTCTATATGAGCAAATATATGAGATCTGATCAAAGGTATTTTCTTTATTTCTAATTCTGCATCATTTAACAACATATTGAATATTTATTAGATTGTTATACAAGGTCAGTGAAGGTACCTTCAATAGGTTTCTTTTGTCAGCAACAGCCATAAATGTTATCCACCAAATAAATGATTACATAAAAGTATTATTCCTATTTTGACTCGCAAACTAAATAAATGAATGTTAACTTTATCCACCAGGTAGATGGCTATTGATGCAGTTGTGTGTATGTAAACAAATCTAAATATTCATTTGGTAACCCAACCACAACTTATTTACACCGATTATAACTCATTTTGTCCAGCTATGAAAATAATTGGTTTGAATGCCTTTACATTAGAATCAATTAATAATAGTTATTTTGTGATATTAAGTAATAAAGTAATTTTTAAAATAGGTACTGATGGGAAATTCTTTGTAAATGAAAATTTGTAACAGCATGATCCCAGATACCTAATAGTGAACGTAACCGAAGCCCTTCTCACTTGAGATGAGATACATCTTAATTACACATCTCATATTATGTGGAGAGGTCAAAGAAAACAAGATGTCTTCATTTCATATCGTCTTCCTAAAGTGTCCTCAAGAAAAGGTCCAATTAAAAGAACAGACTATACATGAAGTAATGTTACCAGGCATGGCTAAACACGGCGCGTTACACTACAGATATGCAGCCTTATATACCCACGAGGTCAGGATGCTGCAGATCATATCAGTAAAAGTGGTCCATCGATAATGGAAATATTCAAATACTGAAATGATTTGTACGAATAGTTTTATCATATTATAAGGACAGCAATGCATAACTTTCAATCAAATAGGAGCCTCGTCTAAATATATTTCAAACTTTGCCTACTTGTATAATCAAGGAGAGACTTACTCTGCACTACAGAGGTAATATTCAAGTACTAACTCTGCAGTCATTGCCCTACATTTGACATCATTCTAAATTTGAAATTACCCAAGTTATAAATACTTGTCTTGCTATCAAAAATATCATCAAATCTGAATTGAACAACACCAGTTTTAAATGGTAACCAGGTGTCTGGCACGTATACTGACCAATCAGTACAACTGCCAATACAAAACAAGTCTATTCATATTCTTTCACCAATCAGTGGGCAGCCATATTTTTATGAATACTGATGACTTGCGGTCGATTCTGTGCGCACCTTTTTACATTTGGTGGCAGGTACTGATATGATCCTGCTATGGAGGGTAGGCGATACTCTGCTTGGAGAAATATGTTTTCCCTTTTGTCAGTTAATATATCGACGCCTTTGTATTTCTAGAACCTTAAGAGCTTATCCCAAACAGGATGTCATTGGTCCTGACAAGAAATGTATTTCATATATATATATATATATATATATATATATATATATATATATATATATATATATATATATATATATATATATATATATATATATATATATATATATATATATATATATATATAGCTTGGATACCAGTGTCACAAATGAACACAAAATGTCCAAATGTTTTCGCCGCTTTGGTCCATTCAACTTTTTAATCTCATATGCTGCCGAAAAAAACACATCGTGAAATGTTGATATTGTGTATTGTGAAATGAATATGGGCAGTTAAAATTGAGCGACTACATTAAAGTGTTTGTTCTGAGACATAATCATCGGGCCGAAGGTCTTGCAGTTCCTAATTTTAGAGTCAATTTTCTGTTCTCTGATTCGTCAAGATGATATTTTCTTTCAGCAAATTAAAATAATCTAAAATGGTTAGGTTTTTTGTTACATATGACTAAAACCTATCCGGAAAGCAAAAAATTCTTTGAAAAAGAAATGATACTCTGCTATTGAAAACGATGTTATCTCCATACTCATAAGTATTTTTTAAAGTTTCAAACTCTTTTTCACAATTAAATCATTAAAATTACATATATTTTGTATGAAAATATATATGTATTCTAACACTTGTAGATTTTTTAAAATTCCAATTTGATGCTAAATTCAGTGTGTTATGTGCGCACAAACTTACGTTTCATTGTAGAATGTGAAAATTTAAGATTAGTATTTTGAAAGATCTAGATAGCAGAGTATAAAAGGCCAGCCATGTCGATGTTTACCTTTCTATACCTCTACCCTTGGGCATGGACACCTGTATACTTATTTTCTTGCTGAAGGTTTAATCAAACCCAACTCTCAATTCAGCTTTAGTTCAGTGTGTATCTTCACTCACATTGATTCGCTTATTCATTTTCTATGTAAACGCCTTATTGTTATGTTAATACTGACATTATGTGAATAGATTCAACTTCATTACAGGAACATGCTAGAAAAAAACTTGCGAGAAAAAGGTTGTTATAGCTGTCTGTACTGCATTGAATATTATTAATTTGTTCAATTTAACTGCGTCTAATTAATCAGCTGTATTTATTAATCTTATTTGTATTGATATCAAAGTAAAAAGCTTCATGTCTTAATTGCTAAGATGTCATATTGATGGCAACACACGGATTCATTTTTAAGTATACATGAAATATGATTGGGGTCTATTCTTTTAAAGAATTATTGTACTTTTCACTGAGATCAGTCGCTTAATCTGAGCTAAATATTTGATTTACCGCAAGAGGATTAAATCTTAATTTCTTAACATGACACAAGACCAGAAAGTTCACAATTATTTCCCATACGAAGCTGAGGCTAATTGTCTTAACAAGCTACCGATCTCTGATGCATTATGTGATCTCTGATGCATTATGTGATCTCTGATGCATTATGGGATCTCTGATGCATTATGGGATCTCTGATGCATTATGGGATCTCTGGTGCATTATGGGATCTCTGATGCATTATGGGATCTCTGATGCATTATGGGATCTCTGATGCATTATGGGATCTCTGATGCATTATGGGAGCGGCTTCCCGCACTTAGCATCAACAAGCCACGGTTCGTAAATATCAACTCATTTTACCAAGAGTACTTTAAAATGCTGTTTTGTAAATGAGGTCTGTTTTTGTGACATATTTGAATGATCACGTGGTACTTCATGATATCCAGATTGACATATTATTAGATTAGTGTTTCCTAGGTATACAATGGTATTAGCATTGACAGCGTTGTCTTTGAAACTGAATGATAAGATTTCTAAATCAAATGAAGCAGAGATTTGTTTCTATAAAAGTCACTGTGAGACAGTTTGGATAAATGAGGTCTTTGCATATCTCGGATCCCCAATATGTGGAGCTTTGTGATGGATAATCAAAATAACTATGGCGTGGTTTATAGATGTGTGAAATCTCATTTTACCTGAAGCCCACGTTGTCCTAATAGGATCAGTTTGAACTGAATCATTAATGCTTCATGATCAAGCCAACGGTAAGCTTATCTTGGAAATCATCAAATTGGACGAAACCCGACAAACCCATTTTTATTCGCTTAGAATATCATTGCTGAAATATGGCAATTAAGCAAAGGAACACTTAAGCAGACAAAACAGTATATTTTCTTAACTTTCAACTTCTCTCATGTGTCTTTCCCTTATCTGCCCCCTCAGGCTTTCATCTCCGATCCCTCATTCCCTGTCTCTAATCCTCACCCTCAGGCTTTCATCCCCGATCCCTCCTTCCCTGTCCCTAATCCTCACCCTCAGGCTTTCACCCCCGATCCCTCCTTCCCTGTCCCTAATCCTCACCCTCAGGCTTTCACCCCCGATCCCTCTTTCACTGTCCCTAATCTGCACCCTCAGGCTTTCACCCCCGATCCCTCCTTCCCTGTCCCTAATCCACACCCTCAGGCTTTCACCCCCGATCCCTCCTACCCTGTCCCTAATCCTCACCCTCAGGCTTTCACCCCCGATCCCTCCTACACTGTCCCTAATCCTCACCCTCAGGTTTTCATCCCCGATCCCTCCTTCCCTGTCCCTAATCCGCACCCTCAGGCTATCACCCCTGATTTCTCCTTCCCTGTCCCTAATCCTCTACCTCAGGCTTTCACCCCCGATTCCTCCTTCCCTGTCCCTAATCCACACCCTCAGGCTTTCACCCCCGATCCCTCCTACCCTGTCCCTAATCCTCACCCTCAGGCTTTCACCCCCGATCCCTCCTACCCTGTCCCTAATCCTCACCCTCAGGTTTTCACCCCCGATCCCTCCTTCCCTGTCCCAAATCTGCACCCTCAGGCTTTCACCCCTGATCCCTCCTTCCTTGTCCCTAATCCTCAACCTCAGGCTTTCACCCCCGATCCCTCCTTCCCTGTCCATAATCTGCACCCTCAGGCATTCACCCCCGATCCCTCCTTCCCTGTCCCTAATCCGCACCCTCAGGCTTTCACCCCCGATCCCTCCTTCCCTGTCCCTAATCCACACCCTCAGGCTTTCACCCCCGATCCCTCCTACCCTGTCCCTAATCCTCACCCTCAGGCTTTCACCCCCGATCCCTCCTACCCTGTCCCTAATCCTCAACCTCAGGCTTTCACCCCCGATCCCTCCTTCCCTGTCCATAATCTGCACCCTCAGGCATTCATCCCTGATCCCTCCTTCCCTGTCCCTTATCCGCACCCTCAGGCTTTCACCCCCGATCCCTCCTTTGCTGTCCCTAATCCACACTCTAAGGCTTTCATCCCCGATCCCTCCTTCCCTGTCCCTAATCTGCACCCTCAGGCTTTCATCCCCGATCCCTCATATCCACCACTTTCACTTCCCCTCGGTCCTCAGGAGACATTTCCTCCCTCGTCTGAATGCGACACTCTAATTTTCGGCCCAATAATTCTCTGCCCAATCTCTACAACTCCCCCGCAAGAAAAATCTCACCTTGAAAAACAGTGTTATGCCATCGCCATCTTCATATGTTTCCATTATATACTGTTTTAAAACTAATTTAAGGACAAAAATAGCGACACAGTTGGCTAAAATTGAAGCAAATAGAAACGTTTATCTCAATTAAGACACTGCTGTGCATAAACAATAACATCCATTTGCCAATAAAATTGTTTTTGTAAATAATTTTAGCTGAGGCTAGCATTATGGTAGGTTCCACAATCGTCTAAAGAAGAATACTGGGATGACAGATTAAGAAGATGAGCTTTGTCTTCGCGTCGTATGCTTGTATTGAGGGCGGGTAAGATAATCATCTCTCCGTGTACAGAACACAAAACCTGACATATAACATCCGGAAAAATAAGAAAAGATAATCACTACGTTTTAAGCTCACTTTAGTTTAGGAAATATACCTCAATTATCTTATTTTCACCCCGATTCATAAGATGAGGGGATAACTGGAATGGGTGATTAGGTCTAAACAAGAAACATGGCACTTCTCTCCTACCCAATCTAACTGAGTACTTAATATTTAAACAACTCAAACTAAACAGCACAATCCCTTTCAAATTCTGGTACATGAAGGTGTTTTATTTCGGTTCTGAACACTCTGGGATGGGTGTTTGCCGGATAACGACAGCCATTTACTTCAGGAAAAGCCAAACATCCACTATTAAGGAGTGGGTCATTATTCATCGAGGTGGGGGGGGGATGGATGGGTGGAAAGTTAAAAAAAATATCGGTGAGACCACTTGATGGAGAAAAAAAAATATTGTGAATGCCAAACATACGAAAAAAAAAATTGAGACTTGCACATCTGCAGAAAGATATTGTTCAAAGGGTCAAATTTATGGGGAAAATGGAGTTTCAACCTTGTAGAAATTAAATTTGCAACATTACAATTTGCAACATGACGTTTAGGACGATGTTCATTCTGAGAGAAATAATAGTTATATTGCTGCTAGGTACAATCTATGGCAAATATCTTTTACATTAACAAGACGTTCAGCTTGATTACTTTTCTTAACATTTATCATTGGGCAAAACATAGACTTTCATATTTTTAAATTGGGATATTTGCAGATAAAATTCAAACGCTTATCTTCAGACGACACTTATCCCTCTGCTAAGACGTGAAAGATGAGCATTTTGTTGACAGTTGTCATTTTATGAGAGTTGTCGTCTCAAAGCAGAAGTCAACCTTTCAACGGGCTCTGTCATACAGTTATATATCGCAAACTTGGATAATGTTCTAATGTTGTACATCCTATTGACATCATATATATTTGTATTTTGTTGGCATGTCTAATACCCCTGTCACAGAGAGCTGCAATCTCACTGCGTTCTTATTGCGTCAATAAAGAAGGGAAGGATTGGCAAGCAAAGGAATGCCCCTGTCACATAACTACATTTACAAAATTGTTTACAAAAAATAAACAACAGAGCTGTCATTGCGCATCGACGGCCCTCCCATCGTGTTTCCACTGCATCCAAGACCCACGAGCGCCATGGATGCAATGGGAACACTGTGGGAGCATCGTTGATCCAGTGGTAGCACCATGGGAGCACCCTTGATACAGTGGGGACATCGTGGGATCACCCTTGATACAGTGGGGACACCGTGGGAGCACCCTTGATACAGTGGGAACACCGTGGGAGTACCCTTGATCCAGTTGGGCCACCGTGGGAGGACCCTTGATACAGTGGGAACATCGTGGGAACACCCTTGATCCAGTGGGAACACAGTGGGAGGATCCTTGATACAGTGGGAACATCGTGGGAACACCCTTGATACAGTAGAAACATCGTGGGAGCACCCTTGATACAGTGGAAACACCTTTGGAGGACCTTGATATAGTGGAAACATCGCGGGAGCACCCTTGATACAGTGCGAACACCGTGGGAGGACCCTTGATACAGTGGAAACACCTTTGGAGCACCCTTGATACAGTGGGAACATCGTGGGAGGACCCTTGATACAGTGGGAACACCGTGGGAGGACCCTTGATACAGTGGGGCTACCGTGGGAGGACCCTTGATACAGTGGGAACATCGTGGGTGGACCGTGTATGTGTAGTCCATGGCATTCCCATGACAATTTCCAAGTCAGATGTCATGCGACAGCAGTGCTTTTTGTCCAATGCCCAGCCAAGTAGTGGCTAGCGTAGTTGAGTGTGACAAGGCCTTGTTATCCAGAATCATGGCAAAATGCACGTCTTGTAATAATGATCAGGATATATACAGGATGTAGCAAATAATTGAAAGAAAATGATGCATGTGATGAAGAAACTATTACACTTCCTGTCACGCTCAACACCAGCATGTGAGGGTTATTATAGAGAGCCTTCTGACTTCCGTTCTTACATTCAATGCGCCATGTTTATGGTCCCAGACAGCAGAGTTTTATGCAAAGAAATATTGTAATGAAACAATATCTTGACGTTTGAATTTTAGGAGCTGCTTTATTATTTGTCTTGTGTTGTTTAAAAAAAATGAATAAATACACAGAATTGCAAGAAGTAAAAAAATAATCAAAATTCATTGCACACTCAGCTTCTATGAAGATATGGACCATGCCTGAAGAAGAGACAGACTGTATATATGGGTCAGTGGCATCGTTCAAGATGTACTACCTTGTGTAGAAGAGTGCTGAATCTGGCATTTAGCTTGCGTGGAGGTGTGTGGGCCTCATTCTGGACATCATCACATTCACTCATGCTTGATAGATGGCGCTGATTTCAATTTTAATAGATGTATCTTTAAAATATAATCATCCAAGATATTATAATAATATTATAGCAATCACTACTGCAATATACATATATATCATTTCATTACCGACATACTTAAGATACATGTTATATTGTAATTCCATATCTTATCATACATATTTCTCTCACATTAACAATTCATTAAGATGATTCTTTTGTGTGGCAGATGATATGAAACTGTTAATAAGAACCAATACGAACATTGGATATAAATATATCATATAGTCATGAAATGTAGAACAGCAACAGTGTATCATGTTAAATGTCTGGTACACACTTTCTTGGTAGATCTCACTACCGTGTAGCATATATCGTGAGGCACATTTCTCCGTTTATATTGTAATCTGACCAAGCTGTACTCTCTTCCCACACGGAAGAGCAGACAGACCTTGAGGACAGTGAAACGGTCACAAGGGATTCTTACAGTCAACTTCAAGAGGCATTTGTTGCTGACGTATTGTGCCTATGGGTCTGACCTTTTCTTGACACACAAAACAATGCAGGAGCTTGTAATTGAAGTATTTCTCAGGCTCATTTCAATAGTACAGGTGATAGTAGGTAATTACCAATAATATCTAACTTAATTATGTCAAATGGTAACAGGCAAGAATTATCGGCAATGCTGCTAGTTTGGTTCATTTATATAACTAAATATAACTATATATATAATTATAACTATATATATATATATATATATATATATATATATATATATATATATATATATATATATATATATATATATATATATATATATATATAGAAAGAGATTGTATCAGATATGGGGTTTTTACCAATCTCAGACCTGTCTTGTGTGGCATTGACGTACTGTGAGGCATATAAAATACCCCACTCTTCATAGTGCAGCTGCTTAGTCACAGTTACATAAGTAACCTGTACAAGGCCTTTTTGAAAAAACATGTCTGAGAAGCATATTTATTCAACCAGGCTATAACTATATAAATCACTGCCATCTAGTGTCACAGGTAGTAATAAGTGCCCTGGTGGTGGATAATGGCATTAGCGCCATTGATATGAATGTTAGATTTGTGAGGTATGTTAAATAATGTCATTATTAACACCAGATGGCACTCTACTGTCACACACAATAAGGTATGAGATGGTACCCCATAATGAGGTCTGACAAAAAGACCTCCAGTACCTCATATCTGTACCAGCTTCTAAATATATATATATATATATATATATATATATATATATATATATATATATATATATATATATATATATATAACTATATATATATATATATATATATATATATATATATATATATATATATATATATATATATATATATATAACTATATATATAACTATATATATATATATATATATATATATATATATATATATATATATATATATATATATATATATATATATATATATATATATGCAAAACTATAAAATTTAATTATGATGTTACATTACATTTCTTAACATTGGAGACCTTTATTTATATTCTGTTCTGATAAAACTTGAAGGCAATCTTTAAACAACAGTAGTTGGACATTTTATTATAAATAGGTTAAATATTGAAAAGAATTGAGGGAAGCAACATCTCTTGTGGCTCTTTTTTATTGCAAGGTCTATTTACAGTTGGTGCCTTCTACCTGTCCTACACGATCTCCTGTTCCTTGTGGAGCATATATGTATATTGCATGAGGTGTATTTGCTCAACATGTCCAGCAAAGTGGGGGTCTTACTTAGCGAATATATGGTAGATTACAGTCTACATATCAATGAAATACTGTCTGGGATATAATATGCCAAATAATGATAGGTCTTAAAATCTGTTTTATAGGATAATATCGGATCAAACATCTATTGTATTCAAAAGTATTTTCAACACATCGGATGTTAAGGCAATTCAAATGAATACCAAGACAGAAGCTTTGACAAATGATCAATATATAGATTTAGAAATATCCATTTATGAAGTGATTGTGTGATGCATTAGATGAATATTTAAGTATCTTGTGACTTAGGTATCTTGACTATCTTGACATGTAAGAAAGGTGAGTCGTATTCATGACACATTCGTTGTACTGTTAATAGTGAGAAACTCACATTATATGTGTATATTACCAGAGCGATGATCTGGTTCATAATGATTGTGTCAAACTGTACAGAAACACGATTTCGCGACGTCTTTTTTTTAATTTTACAAAAGAGAAACCATCATATATGCAGAAGTGTACCACAGTTTGCCAGCTAGTCTGGTGATTTATTGTATTTTAAGTGCAACAATACTTAAATCATTTCCCCTTATGGCAACATAAGAGTTGAAAATGTGGTTAATTTCCCGAGACAGTTACTCGTTAACTTGAAATAACAGAAACAATATTTTAATCCTCTTGCCATTTAATGATCAAAAATTGAAGAAGAGCACAAATATCTAATATTTGAGTTTACTCTTTTCCCTTTCTCAAGTTGTTTAAATGCAACCTTGTGAAATATATGACATACACCTCTTGCCAAATTGCCCTACGTTTGCAGTACACTGTATATTCATATTAACAGAGAGAACTTTGTGATGTCAAACTAGACAGTAGTTGCTCATTTATTGTTGGGTGGGGCCTACTTTCAACCAATTAGATTAAACACATGAGATCAGCTGTTCTGCTTTTAAGTGATGTAACAATTAAATTAATGTTTATCAACAGACCACAGGAATACAATTAAATCATTTAGTCATGCAGTCTATCCTTTACCTTTTCATCATACTAAAATCATATATTATAGAAAGATGAAAATAGGGATTTGTCTTTCCTCAGGAAACCTCTAATTTTAATAATTGAGTTATTGTATGAGTTGAATTGATTTTGATTTCTAATATACAAACTTAATATCGTAATAAAGGAATTACATATTATGATAATTAATATTACATGTTTCCAATGACTGACTGAGAAAATATTCGAATGGACAATTTTACTCACTGGACACCATACATTTCTTAGCCTGATGGTAAAAATGAGAGAAATGTGCACATTGTATTGGTATTTGAAAATATGGATGGTATTAGGGACATTCTATCCAATAATCCAAAAGATATCTTATTCATTATGCCATAGACGTTCTGGGTTTTAATACATAGGAATTCCTGGTTGACAAACAGAACGTTGTTGGGACTTAACAGTTAACAGGAATGGTTCCAGTATATATGTTTATTTACTTGTACATAATGATGAGTTCCAAAGTAGAATTCCTGTGTAGATGCGTAATATACACATCATACATCTTTGTAACTCACCATACTGTGCATATGTCAAGTATACTTACACTGATGTCACCATGATGTCACCATGATGTCACCGTGATGTCCCATGATGTCCCATGATGTCCCATGATGTCACCATGATGTCACCATGATGTCCAAAACCACTTACATATATGTCTTACTAATTGAAGAGACTAACTTAACAAACCAAATATTAATAAAAACAATTTGCTTGATAAGTTTGACATTATATCTGTGCATAACTAAACATTTTCTTGGGAAAAAATCAATTCCACCTATTTAAGATGGTGAATATTACAGTAAAAAGAATAAGGCTAATGCCTTCAATTAATTTGTCTTAAGTCATAATTCTTCATTATAATTCAGATATGTCCCAAGGAAGGCTGCCTAATCAAGTCTACCATAGCAGACTGACATATATCATACTAACAGATATATGGCTGACTAACCTATATACTAACATACTATATATATATAAACTGGTCTTCAAGCAATCTAGACGAATTAAAATTGTGGAGAGCAGGCAGTTCTGAAATTGATGTACTTTCACACATTCTGTTTTTTGGGGACAAAATCAAAAGTGCTACCAAGTCGTGAGAGAGATGCGCGAAACAAGGTTGAAAATTATGTTATATAGTTCTGATACCTGGTGTCCATCGTCAACATTTTCTTTCTAGAATGTTCACTTGCAACGGATTCTATTTTTAAAATTAAGATAAATTCACATTTATACTTGACAGTCAGAGAAAATTGATATGATTTGTGTAATTGGTATGGAGAAATATTTCCCAGAATATTTATTGATGCAGACACGGAATGGAGAGAATAATTCATTCAGAAGAATCTTATGAGGTACACAGTAACTATGACATGGACTCTTAATCATTGAAACGGTTGCAAATTATGGTTAAAATGCATTCCTGTAAAAAGATAAATCTTTAACATTGAGGGGAAAATAGCGAGGCTTTGAATATTACGAAACCCTATACAATATCACTTAAATATTTGAAGTAATTGTTGGATATAGTATTAAGCAATGCCTATCAACAGGATAATACCAAGGCCTATTATTAACTTTTTCCCTTAATCGAATAACAGATTGAATAAATTTGAAGACTCTCAATACGACCTTATTGGGTAATATCCGATTCACCAGGTTGTCACGTACGAAGATATAATGGAACACAAATATTGTGGAAATCATTCTCTTCGGATGTAATAATAGAACAACTTTCACTATTTCTGCATTGCCCTCATAATTTGTTATCCCACAGTACAAAGTACACGATGTATTAATTGTATAAGTTGAAACTCTTATTTATTAATTCATTTTATCATCTCGTCATCTCCAGTGTCAGGTGCCTGGATAGTGACGTCATCTGCAGTGTCAGGTGCCTGACTAGTGACGTCACCTCCAGTGTCAGGTGCCTGGATACTGATGTCACTTCCAGTGTCAGATGCCTGGTAAGTGACGTCACCTCCAGTGTCAGGTGCCTGGTTAGTGACGTCACCTCCAGTGTCAGGTGCCTGGATACTGATGTCGCTTCCAGAGTCAGGTCCCTGGATACTGATGTCGCTTCCAGTGTCAGGTGCCTGGCTAGTGACGTCACCTACAGTGTCAGGTGCCTGGTTAGTGACGTCACCTCCAATGTCAGGTGCCTGACATATGATGACTATGAAGTTTATAATATAAAATTGATGTGTGATACAGATATGATTCTAAAAATTATTGTACATATTGTACTACACAATGTCGATTGGAAAGAAAACTTGAAATCAAAGCCAAAGCTTCGAACACATGTCACATTCAAGGATATTTATTAAATTGAATTGTATGTTAAATATTGTTTTTCACCTAGGCAAAGGTCTCTTTTTGCACAAATAATATGTGGTATACTACCACTCTAGATAGCAACAGGAATATTTTAAGGTTAAAAACCAGAAGAAAGATGCTGTATAGACTGTGATATGCGAGTAATTGAGGATGAGCTTCATTTGTATGCATAAGCCCTAGTTATCTTGAACTGAGAAATTATATATACTTGAAAACCACAGAGAGAAATATATATTTTTAACTTAAGTTTAACTTAAGTTTAATTGGTTAATAAAGAATGAATGGAAACTGCTTTATCTTGAAAATGCTTGGAATGAAAGGTCTTAATCAATGTTGAAACATTATATTGTAATATAATTGAACTGACAGATAAGTCCTGATGGGCCGGGGTAGCTGTATATATAGAATTGTATTATGTATTGTATTACTTATCTTGTTAGCAAAATAAACAATATTAATCAATCAATCAATCAAAGCCCCTCCAGTGTCAGGTGCCTGGATAGTGATGACACCTCAGGCTAGGATATAGCAGGCTGGGATACAACAGGCTGGGATACAACAGGCTAGGATATAGCAGGCTGGGATAGAGCAGGCTGGGATACAGCAGGCTGTGATAGAGCAGCCTGGGATATAGCAGGCTAGGATACAGCAGACTGGGATATAGCGGGCTTGGATATAGCAGACTGGGATACAGCAGGCTAGGATACAGCAGGCTGGGATACAGCAGGCTGAGATATAGCAGGCTGGGATACATCAGGCTGGGATACAACAGGCTGGGATACAACAGGCTGGTATCTAGCTGGCTAGGATACAGCAGGCTGGGATATAGCAGGCTGGGATACAGCAGGCTGGGATACAGCAGGCTGGGATACAGCAGGCTGGGATACAGCAGGCTGGGATACAGCAGGCTGGGATATAGCAGGCTGGGATACAGCAGGCTGGGATATAGCAGGCTGGGATACAGCAGGCTGGGATACAGCAGGCTGGGATATAGCAGGCTGGGATACAGCAGGCTGGGATATAGCAGGCTGGGATACAGCAGGCTTGGATATAGCAGGCTGGGATACAGCAGGCTGGGATACAGCAGGCTGGGATACAGCAGGCTGGGATACAGCAGGCTGGGATACAGCAGGCTGGGATATAGCAGGCTGGGATACAGCAGGCTGGGATATAGCAGGCTGGGATACAGCAGGCTGGGATACAGCAGGCTGGGATACAGCAGGCTGGGATACAGCAGGCTGGGATACAGCAGGCTAGGATATATCAGGCTAGGGTATAGCAGGCTGGGATACAGCAGGCTGGGATATATCAGTCTGGGATACAGCAGGCTGGGATACAGAAAGCTGGGATATAGCAGGCTGGGATACAACAGGCTGGGATACAACAGGCTGGGATACAACAGGCTGGGATACAGCAGCCTGGGATACAGCATACTAGGATATATCAGGCTGGGATACAGCAGGCTGGGATATAGCAGGCTGGGATACAGCAGGCTGGGATACAGAAAGCTGGGATATATCAGGCTGGGATACAGCAGGCTAGGATACAGCAGGCTGGGATACAGCAGGCTGGGATATAGCAGGCTGGGATACAGCATACTAATAATAATAATAATGATAAAATTTATATAGCGCTGAATACCAGATAAATCTGTTCATAGCGCTTCCCTCAAAACATGTGTTTTGAAGAGATGGGTTTTCAGCTTACTCTTGAAAAGGTCAGCTGAAATACAAGTCCTGAAGTCAGTGGGGAGGTCATTCCATAGCTTAGGACCCACAGCCGAGAATGCCCTATTACCAATCGTCCTCAGGCGGGTGTGCGGAACACAGAGGTAGGTTCCATTGTTAGATCGTAGGTGCCTTTCACCTGTTTTAACTTGCAAGAGGTCCTTTATGTAAGACGGTGCCTTACCATTCAGTGCCTTCCACACAGTCAGAATGATTTTGAATTTTATTCTGGCGTGTATTGGTAGCCAGTGTAATTCCACTAGGATATATCAGGCTGGGATAAAGCAGGCTAGGATACAGCAGGCTAGGAGACAGCTGGCTGGGATATAGCAGGCTAGGATACAGCAGGCTAGGATACAGCAGACTAGGATATATCAGGCTGGGATACAGCAGGCTGGGATACAGCAGGCTGGGATACAGCAGGCTGGGATACAGCAGGCTGGGATACAGCAGACTAGGATATATCAGGCTGGGATACAACATGCTGGGATACAACATGCTGGGATACAGCAGGCTGGGATATATCAGGCTGGGATACAGCAGGCTGGGATATAGCAGGCTGGGATACAGCAGGCTAGGATATAGCAGGCTGGGATACTGCAGGCTGGGATACAGCAGACTAGGATACAGCAGACTAGGATATATCAGGCTGGGATACAGCAGGCTGGGATATAGCAGGCTGGGATATATCAGGCTGGGATACAACATGCTGGGATACAACAGGCTGGGATACAGCAGGCTAGGATATATCAGGCTGGGATACAGCAGGCTGGGATACAACAGGCTGGGATACAGCAGGCTAGGATACAGCAGCCTGGGATACAGCAGGCTAGGATACAGCAGCCTGGGATACAGCAGACTAGGATACAGCAGGCTAGGATACAGCAGACTAGGATATATCAGGCTGGGATACAACAGGCTGGGATACAACAGGCTGGGATACAACAGGCTGGGATACAGCAGGCTAGGATATATCAGGCTGGGATACAACAGGCTGGGATACAACAGGCTGGGATACAACAGGCTGGGATACAACAGGCTGGGATACAACAGGCTGGGATACAACAGGCTGGGATACAACAGGCTGGGATATATGAGTGGAGCAGTTCATTACAATATTTGGTTTGCCGGCCGATGGGCCACTCAGTGGCGTAGATATCATCTTAGTTTACGCGGTCAGATCACGCCAATGTGTATGATATAGATATTTCTTAAGATTATCTAGACTAATATGAATCGCCACTGAAAACAGGAAATAGATAGTGTATAATAAACGCGATCATTTGCCAGAAAGATATCACAGACCCATATCATCTAAACATGATATTTTTAGCGGTAGGGCAAACTTGGCTCAAAACCTTCCTGAACTCATGACCCTCTGAGTCTTCTCTGTGGTTTCTTTGGCTCCGGGAAAATCTCAAGGCAACTGGGACAAAGCTATATTCTGCCATGCCAATGGGATGTGAAACGTTTACTGGGTTACCGTTACCTCTTCTCAAACTCTGACGGTCAAAGGTCCATCCAGCCGCTTGCAAGCATCCCAGGGGATACCTATCCAGCCTGCCTTGAATACTTTTGATGACGTGGCGAGTGCACTGCCCTCTGCCGGCAGACCTATCCTCACCTTCTGAGGGCCACAGGTCCAAGGCTCCCCGGGGGACGCCCTGCCAGCTATACGCACTACACCACGGCATAATAGCACAATGTGTACTGTATAATGCTAAGAATATTGTGCAAAATAATATTTACTTTGTATTTCAGGATTAAGACAAAATACAAAATAGTAGTGCCTTTATATGATGTTAAGTTACAGAATTTTAAGCGGACATCCACAGATGGTGCGCAGCTTGTACTAATATCACGGTAATGCGCTCAGATTGGATGAGGACTGTTAGGTATCCTTCTACAGTGATGGACAGACAAAAAGGTCAGCCTGAATCTGAGGTCACTGTAAGGTCAAACCAAGTGACGTCAACGTCTTATGCTTAACAATGTGTGTAGTTGCTGTATCATAATTACCAGTAAAGAGAAGTCTACATCTCTTCCGTCAGGTGCCCCATCATTGCTTTACATAGAATGGCGTGAAGGAGTGATGTGGACCCTGTCAAGGGACGCCGTATCTCAGTAATATTGTAAAATTACATCGACATGTACCAGTTAATGTGATTAGGGTTCATATGACATTGTTCTCTGCAAGATGAAGGGCTCACTAATTATATTAAGAGAATTTTACTTACTCTGAACTGAATATTGCTTACGTCTATAATGCCGCCCGTGCATGTCCAAATACCTATCAGCGTTTATAATAAAATTAAAACAGAATTATATCTTGTAATTGTTTATAGGGGGCAGGATAATATATTTGCTTTATTTGAGTGAGTATACTCTCTCTAGGCAAAGTGAATATGTGATTATGAATATATGATCTGATTTAACCTTCAATTGCCACTAAGTACGCATTCGAGCAATGAATACATATCAATATCAGACTTAAATCTTTCATGAAATAACAGAGGTCAAAGACATTTTACAGTGATTTAGGGTGTGTTTGAATGATATGTGGTCATGAAACTGTGATACAAACATGTTATCTTACTGAAACCAAAATATACCTACCATGATTATTTTGTTTTTACCAGGGTCTAGGCAGTCCTCTTGTGACAAACACTAATTACCAAACAACGCTCCATCACGAAATCGCACCTATGTCCCAATCTGAAGGTCCCTACTGTTATCAAAACTTTACTAAGCAGGTAACTTTACGGTAGATCACTGGTCAGCTGGACAAAGTGATCGTATTTATATTATGTTAGGGAAAGTGCTTGAAAATCTGATTTCATGAAAGCTTTAGTAGTAATGGCAAAATTTGAAATCACACGACAGAAGTGCTGTTGGTGAGGATATATAGAGACATTATAGAAAGCAGTAATAATCAACTCAAACCAATTCTTGTAAGTATTCTCATATAACAAATCTGATAAGACTCTTGTTGGTAGCATAGATTTGAGGGTGAGGTTGTTCTTATTGTCAGTGATGTAACAAACTACTGTGTAAGATAAAACTTTCCAATGTCATGCTTATTTCGTCAAGACAAATATACCACATTTTGTGACCCAATAATTCTTCTCAAAGTGCAATGTTTTATTTCTTATTTAAGTGTCGGCCATTAGTTTTATTAACCTGGTTCCATGACCAAACAAGTAAAAAAAGATAATAGGTCCCCTATATGATAATGCATTGTCTATGTCTTCGTCATGGTCATGCAAAGAGAAGTTTGTTGTCTCTGCTTTGTAAGGTAACATTTGGTTCAGATGTTTAATTGATCAAAGACAAAGGGAGAAGAAGATTTTCATGCAGACATGTTAAGGTTAAACATGGGAGATAATGTGATTGTGCCAAGATAAAAGTGAATGTTTAAGACTGACAAAGACCAAAGCTGACAATCCAAATTTGTCTTTTTGGCAATATTTATCTTTAAACACACATGTTGATTTATCTTTAGGATCTAAGCGATTAAAACAGAGTGTTTTAAGCATGCGCAATACACATTAAGGTAAGAAACAGGCTTAGTTTGGGAAAGTGTAATATAACAGGATGGAAATAAATGATGTATGAATTGGATATGATGAGGGAAGAGTGCTGGGAACAGTCTGGATGAAGCAGGGTTATGAAACACGGAGATTAGGGAGGAATGTATGGAATAGGCTGGAGATGTGATATAGGTTGGATAAGGGAGGAATGTATGGAATAGGCTGGAGATGTGATATAGGTTGGATAAGGGAGGAATGTATGGAATAGGCTGGAGGTGTGATATAGGTTGGATAAGGGAGGAATGTATGGAATAGGCTGGAGGTGTGATATAGGTTGGATAAGGGAGGAATGTATGGAATAGGCTGGAGATGTGATATAGGTTGGATAAGGGAGGAATGTATGGAATAGGCTGGAGATGTGATATAGGTTGGATAAGGGAGGAATGTATGGAATAGGCTGGAGGTGTGATATAGGTTGGATAAGGGAGGAATGTATGGAATAGGCTGGAGGTGTGATATAGGTTGGATAAGGGAGGAATGTATGGAATAGGCTGGAGATGTGATATAGGTTGGATAAGGGAGGAATGTATGGAATAGGCTGGAGATGTGATATAGGTTGGATAAGGGAGGAATGTATGGAATAGGCTGGAGATGTGATATAGGTTGGATAAGGGAGGAATGTATGGAATAGGCTGGAGATGTGATATAGGTTGGATAAGGGAGGAATGTATGGAATAGGCTGGAGATGTGATATAGGTTGGATAAGGGAGGAATGTATGGAATAGGCTGGAGATTTGATATAGGTTGGATAAGGGAGGAATGTATGGAATAGGCTGGAGATGTGATAAAGGTTGGATAAGGGAGGGGTGTATGGAATAGACTGGAGCTGTGATATAGGTTGGATAAGGGAGGGGTGTATAGAATAGGCTGGAGATGTGATATAGGTCGGATAAGGGAGGAGTGTATGGAATAGACTGGAGCTGTGATATAGGTTGGATAAGGGAGGGGTGTATAGAATAGGCAGGAGATGTGATATAGGTTGGATAAGGGAGGGGTGTATAGAATAGGCAGGTGATGTGATATAGGTTGGATAAGGGAGGAGTGTATGGAATAGGCAGGAGATGTGAATAATATATTTGAACAATATCTAGTAGGATCCAGTATATTCCTGTCAAGTATTTGGTGACATATTTCCAAGCCGCCTTTGACATTATTGGAACCTGTTTAATGACAATCCACTTTTGTTTTGTGCTGGTCGGAACATCTAAAAGAAGAATGATATATTAAAAGATGACAACCCCTGTAAGGTCTCCTCCCCTGTGTATATAACATTACACACTTTCCATGAATGTCTAATGAAATTCTTACACCCCATATATTACATTTTGCTCAAATGTGATTTTACATCAGAATTTGATGATTTTAGATCAGAAATGACATGTGAATATCAAGAGGAATATGTTTCAGCCGGCATATGACGCATTTTTAATGACAGTAAATTATTTTGATATCAGATGTCATTTTTTCTGCATACAAGAAAATTCTATTCTTACTTCAATTTAACTTTTGAAAACCATATGTATAAGATTTCAATATCAAATCATACAGTACTAAACAAATTCAAGCTTGCATCACAACAAAATAAGCAAAGTCTTAGTGCAGATCATATTATACACTTAACTATGAACCAGAGTACAGTAAGTAAAGTGTCTCATCAGTGTCACGTGTCCAATTTATGACTAACACCTTGTCCAATTTATACCTAACACCTTGTCCAATTTAAGACTAACACCTTGTCCAATTTATGACTTACACCTTGTCCAATTTATGACTAACACCTTGCTGTCACGTATACGTTCAGGGATACACTTTAAACAAAGAAAAACAAAAATCAACAACTGAATCTGAAAGGGAATATTGGCCTGTATTTATCCTGATATATTACTCTTTGATTTGATTTGATATGTTGGCCGGTCCACTATTAGCTCGTGGGCACTCAGAGTCTACGCAGTTAGATCTTCGCCCAATACCCTCTATAGCAGGACTTCTCTATCATATCAGTCCCTGCCACCAAAGGTATAAAAGTGCCCACAGAATCGACCGCAAGTCACCAGTATTCATAATGATATGGCTGTCCACTGATTGGTGAAAGAATATTAATAGATTTGTTTTGTAACAGCAGTTATACTGACTGGTCAGTTTATGTGTCTGACATCTGATTACATTTTATGACCTGATGTTGGTCAATTCTAATTTGATGGTATCAAATATAGGACAATGACTGCAGAGGTAGTAATTTAACACTACCTATGTAATGCAGAGTACTTGCTTAATGACCGTCATGCCAATCTCACGGAAAGTCAGTTCCTTTTTGACATTGTTTTGTCATCCCCTTATCCATTTTTACATGTATTCAGCCAACTCTACATTACCTAAAACTGTCCTCCCAGTTTCACTGATAAATGTCCACGCTCTTGACAGGTTGTACTGATTGGTCAGTTTATGTGTCTGACATCTGATAACAATTTATGACCTGATGTTCGTCAATTCAGACTTGGTGATATTTTAGTAAGCAAGGCAAGTATTTATAACTTGGAGAATACCAAATTTAGACTGGTATCAAATATAGGACAATGACTGCAGAGTCAAGAAAGGTTAGTATTCATGAGAGAGGAAATGGTAATAACACAAGGTAAGTGGCCATGAGAAAGGTACACATTTATGACACTGGTATGATAGGGATGTTATGAGTAACACATCCCGCCCTTAATGGCTAGTTGGTATTTTTAAGGTCCATATTCAAGACGGGATAGATATTAATATCCCCATGATTTATCGGGTCCTATAATGGGCAAAACTGACTTAATATTGATAAGTGACAGGTAGGTAACTTGCATATTTCACATACTTATTTCCTTGCTAATGAGAAATCCTTTTTAACATATTCAATGTGATGTCTTTTTTGCATTGTGATGTCTTTGATGCATAGTATAATAATAATTTATTAAAGCTAGTACGTCTTATATATAAAAAACAATAGATAGTATCAAAGTTAGATTACTGAGAAATCTATTATGAAATGAGGATGGCATGTAACACAATGTCAATGATGAAAATATGATTCAGCTTGCTATGTGGTGTGGAATGTCAGGCACTCAATCTAGATTCTCTCTGCGCATGTCATGGATGAAGACTAATCCGAGGCCAGAAAGCCTTACACATCCCATAAGACTAAATAAATCGCTTCACAATCATAAGATATATGATGTCACCTAGCACAAATAGATGGCATCATATTGTCACTGTGTCTAATGGGTACTATACATTCTTAGGGTATTTTTTATTACTTGTCATAAAGAATATGTATGATGATTGTGTGTATTCATTTTGATACTGACATTAAGCAACATTGTTTTGTGGCTTTATATCGCACTGCATATCATACACAAAGAATACGCTGATACATAGGTTTATATAATTTATTCATGCAATGTATTATATAAGCGGCCTATATTCCACATATCTGAAAAAATATCCACATATTAATCTGGTAGAAGCAAAACAAAGATGATTTAAACATTTTTTATTGCTGATAATAAGATATATAAGTAAAAAGATTTGAGCATTTGTTGTTTTTTTATGTTTTCAGCTCCACCTGGGGGCAGATGGCTGCTATGGACAGGAAATGCTCAGCATATTACAGTTCCTGCTTGGCTCAAACTTCAGTCGTTTTAACCACACGATCTATGAGCAAAACATGTCCTGCAGCAATAGAAATGGCACCCCTCTCACTGTCAATGCCGGACAGGAGAGAGCTGACCTCCACCTATTACAAGCTGGACTAACATTCTATGCTTATGTTACTCCAATCCTAATCATTATTGGAATTGTGGGTAACGCGCTTAGTCTGAGTGTCTTTACATCAAAAGGAATGAGGAAGATGTCGGCCAGTTATTACCTTGGAGCTTTGGCTGCATCCGATATTGTTGTTTTGATCACAACTGTTTTATTGGAATGGTTTAATATTGGGCTCCAGAAATGGCCAGGTGGACATAGACTCGCCCTTGTTGATTTTGACGGAGTTTGTCAAACCTTTCTGTTTGTTTCCTACTGTTTCCGGTTCCTGTCAGCATGGCTGATTGTTATTTTTACTGTAGAACGGTACATCGGAGTCTGTAAGCCACTAAGGCGAAGGGAGAAGTGTACTGTTACATTTGCCAGAAGGGCAATATGCTCGCTTATACTCATTGGCAGTCTCATATCTTCTTACAAACCTGCCTTAAGCGGAATCAATGGTGACATGGCTGAAACATGTGGCGGAAAGCCAAAATTTGAAAAGATCAATTTCATTCTTGACTCCTGTTATGGGTTGATTATCACTGCCGTGCCCTTTGTCATCATCTCCTCCCTCAATCTACTCATCACCAGAAACTTGCTCAACACCAGAAGAAGACATAAAAGGTCAAAGTTCTTAACAGAGGAGAATTTTGTAAAACTGGAGTTTACGTTTTTGTTGTTGGTAATATCCACAGCCTTTGTAGCCTTAAACCTGCCATACTTTGTCATATGGTCCAGGCGTAGTCTGCAGAAAATACACAACTGGGTCAGCCCTGGATTGCCCACGGGATCAGAGAGGATGAGGGGCCTTCTCTATATCACAAAGACCATTTTCCACCTAAACTACAGCTCCAACTTTTTCCTGTACAGCCTAACAGGGGCCCACTTCCGGGAGCAGCTCAAGGCAATCCTGTGCAAGCGAAGAAGCCGTCCCATGTCAGTGGTGATTTCAAGGACCTATATAACTCACGCAACTCACACCTCCTCTCCAAGTACAAGTCTCGTCTAGTCTCGTCTGTCATGTCACTAACCATTGTCTTGTTACAGGTAGATCTCCATGGTAACCTTCTATCTTCTTTATCGTTCGTAACAATTCCGTGGCTTGTTCAAACATGATGACTATATTGAATACTTGGAGAGCTTCGTCATTCTGAAACTTGTGATTAATAGAACTGATATCATATTCACGGTGAAATTATGTTTTAAAATTATCTTTGGTTCGAAAACTACATAAATGAAAAATGTTATGTGTTGAATAAGCTAATAAATAGAATGTTGTTGTGTTGTTGAAATGACCGTAAAGTATAGGTCCTGCGTATTGATTCGACTTAAACACTAGCACGAAACCCCGAAATAGACGGGCAAATTTGATGTTTTTGATTATCAGCCTGATTATTGTCACAATTATATTCTGTATATTGTTTGCATGCATTTGTTCGTGAAGTGAAAACGTAAATATTTTTAAGTGATTTAATACATTTCATGTAAGCTTGACAAAAGTGACAAAATTATAATAATATTTCAGTTGCATCTCATAATTAATCTTAGAGTTTGGCATTTCTTTAAGTAACAGTCTTGAAAATGTCCTCGAAGCTGACAACAACCGCATGAATAACCTATATAGTGAATGATTAATTATACATATTCGTGTTGCGGACTGAATAAGGAATTTTGATGCGTCAAGTCCAATTAAGATTGGGTTTTAATAAGAGGTGCATTCTTGGTAAAGATTGTCATCAATTATATAAAGAATTGTAAATATCACTTTTATTCGTTGATTGCTTTAATATTTTGAGAGATTTGTCCTTTTTCTGGTTCATAAGTCTTAAACCATTCTCAAGATAATAGATTTATATTATTCACTTCAGGAGTTCATTCTCTATTAGATGAAGTTTATGAATTTGCTGCAAGACAAATCATTTCATTATGGTTGGCAATAACTCACGGAAGTGACTTCTCATTCTTTGTGTATTCAAGAAAGTATTATTGCGAATTCATTTCTCAATGCAAATTGAAAAATGAAATGTTGCGTCGAAATTCAATGCATTTTTGTCCTATTTGTGGAAACATTCCATAATCGATAAGCAGGCTAGCGCAAACACAATTAAGGTTTTTTTCTCACAAGCCATACTACTTTTTTGCTACAATATACCAAATTATCATCACAAAATCTTGCAATTTCACAAGCATAGGTTTATACATCTTATCGATTCATGTCACCTTTAACATATTTTCTTGTAACAGATATCCTGAGCCAATTTGTAATTACCTGAAGAAGCGTGGCCAATCGGGGATTAATCCCTGTCAGAAAGCTTACCTCAGGTATGGAGATCACCTTACAATAACACCGCATTGCATTAACACTGAGTGGGGATCTCCGCATATCACCGCTCCCATCAAACTAATAGCATAAAAGACAAGGACTTCGCGTTGAACTCTCGGCCAAAAAGAGATTTTCTCTGATTGGTCACGTGACATTGAGATGGATAGCTACGTTGATGCGTTACTAAAAAAATTAGATGATTCGAATTGTCATTTGGAAAGGTTGCTGCTTTCATTGGTCAAGGAATATTTTTAGACGATTTTCCAGTTCCAAATAGAAATATGAGATTTTCTCGCTACCTATAAATAGATATAGAATAATTTGTTTAAGATCAAATAATACGATATTATTGCCATATAGTAGATAATGGCATTTTACGTTTAGTATTTCTTATGTGGGCGACTAGAAATATTTGCCTGATTAACCTCTGGGAACCCTATTGGAGTATAGAATGCTGACATGGCAAAAAGAGTTGTTGACATTTTATTTATACTGAAATGATTGATTTCATTTCTTGATAAATGAACTGTACAAAGCCAACGGAAAACACCCAGTACTATCCAGCATTGTATACACATACAAGTCACTGTATAAGTGGGGTAATTTATTAAGGATATAATTTTATATACACGTAGAATACCGAGTTTAAAGATCAATATTTTAATAGTTGATCACATTTTATTGGTAATATATTCAACTACTTTGACCGCATATCGATATTGTGATTTGATCTCAATTCAACTTTAATTATATTCTGAGACATTCTGAATGTCAGTACCCAAAATTGATAAAACATTTATTTCTGAAGAATTAGACTTCAATTTATGAAGAGAAATATCGATATATAGCCTGTATCAACAAAAAGCGGACATAATTCTTTATCCACCACAGGGTAGAATCATACCGAAATCAAGCTTAGATTCGGATTTAGATGTTTGGTATCAGTTTACCTCCAAGGAAAGTCACTAACATTTTTTTTCAAAGGCCGAATATTTATTTTACTTCTACAAATTAATATACTCATCCGTGTGCTCATTCATATAAAATGGTCACTCATTCCGTTTTTATTATCAATAAACAAATAGACTGCAATATGGATGTGTCACTTGCTATATTCACATGACACGTCCATGAGGCACCAATTCTTAAAATGGAATGCGCTCAGTTACAAATCTTGATAAGTATGACAGATAAAGAATAAAAAACCACCAGAGTGACTTTTCTCATATTAGCATATATGGTTTCATATTCATATTCAGTGCCTCAATATCAAAGGATTATCTATGTTGACACATTTATAATCATAAATGTTGGAGGTTTAAAGTAATCAGAAATCAATATGAATGCATGTTTTGATTTAATTGTTTTAATGTTTATCAAATCTGCCTCGCTGAATGATGTTTTATGCATTGAGCGTTCTTTGACGATAAACATTGCTGGTATAAGTCGACTGTTCATTGTTAATTCATCGGTTGTAATGGTGTAAAGCTTAACGAGTGCGGGTTGGCAGTGACATATGATATCATTGTATCAATGAAGGGATGGGTCGAACCCGGTAACTCTTCACAAAACCCAGAGACACGTCATTCCGCGTACCTGGAAAACTATGAGGCCAATAACAAAGAAATGTCAAAGAATAAAAAAGTGAAAGAAATGGAAATTCATTGTTATAACATGAGTTTTATTGACAGAAATATTTATCTTTTCATCCAGTCCGATGTATATACATAATTCATCAGTAATCCAACACCAATCATGGTATGGCACGTTTTAATCAGTTGTTTATTTTTATATAGTCGGTTTGCCATATGATACTTATCTAAATGAGTAGTTTATGAATGACCTTTTTTGCCAATGGTTTCTCTTTTAAGTTGTTAAATGATGACAATTCTAATAACAATACACATTACATAAGGTGCTTGATACGATACCACTCTGACCTTGTTAGTGTCATAAACCTGTGCCCGCCTACATTATCATTGTACTTGGCTTGACAGGGGGAGTTGGTCTCCAGTGTAGTATTTCTACATTTAATGGATGGAACGTGTTTGTTTTGGAAAGAGTAATATAAATCAAGTATATAATATAATATAAACATAGATGTAGTTAAAGTAAGACAAAATAAAGAATAACTATGGGAATTGCAGCATGAATGAAAGGCTTTACCAAACTTTGCAAATCCTTCAACTTCAAAGTTATTAACATTTCTTTCACAACCATATTGTTCACAGTGGCTCAACAACATGTGTATCATATTACTTTAGACTAACATTTAATGTGAAACCTCATCTGAGATTTAAGTGCACGAGCTCAATGAAAAATTTCATTTTTATGGACAGTAAAAAATGCTCTTCAGATAAAGTATTCCAAACTTAGTTTCCTGCACATCGTTGATATGAATGCATGTCATTGCAAAAATAATTTGTGTTCCTTTTTGTTATCCGTGTTCTTTTAAAGTCCACCTATGAATTGCATGTACATGTAGATAGGGTTTCATTTAAACAAGGATGTATATACATGTAAGACATGGTACAATTGTAAAACATGTACTGGGTTGTATGAAATAAATCACAATCAGATTAACTTCTCATTGGACAACGTATTGAACCTGACCGATTGTGCCTTCTATTGCAAAATAATTTACATAATATATTTTAATTCCAGATTATGGGAACTATTTGGTACCAAAGTGGTGTCTCAATTGTGGCATAACAGAGACACTTTCACTGGACATAGAGCGCAGGAGAGCACGTCATCACACAGGCAGAGTATATCCAGCCTGAACCGGACACCACTGACCACCTACTCTGCCCTGCCACGTCACTACCCATGTATCCTCATAGAGGAAGATGCATTGTGACGTCACTCCCTGAAAAGAACACCTTCTCAGAACTGAGTACCTTCTCTTATTGTCTAGACACAGCATCTTATCTGTGAGGTCACGTTCTGGATAGGGCATCATGTGTGTGATGTCACATTCTTGATAGGGCATCATGTGTGTGATGTCACATTCTATATAGGGCATCATGTGTGTGATGTCACACTCAAAATAGGGCATCATGTGTGTGATGTCACATTCTGAATAGGGCATCATGTCTGTTATGTCACATTCTGGGTAGAGAATCATGTTTGTGATGTCACATTCAAGACAAAGCATATTGTCCATAATGTCACATTCTTGATTGAGTATCATGTCTGTGATGTCATAATATATTCACAGCACCTGTGATTTTAGTATCTGAATATACAACACTTTCTATGTGATACCACACTTTGAGAAGCAGTGCCACATATGATTTCCTTCAAATTATGATGTCTTCTGTGTAAGTACATCACATATCGATCTAATCACTGTACGTTAATTCACGTAGAACTTAAATGTATGACACACTTTCAGACATAGGTTTTAGAATGGCACTTTCTACCATATTACACTGTTTTACCTTGATATGTAAATGATAACAAATTCGAATTATCTACAGTTGACAAATATAAGTTAAAGACAAGAACACGGGGCTGGACAGATCCTTTTTGTTGGTTCTGGTGGAAGGTCATTTATTATTTGGCTTGTGAGAAGTCAACCTGAACACTGCATTCCATGTTCTTGCTTTAATACAACTTCTGTGTTGTGTCACAGTATGAATTTATATCTGATGTGTGATGAGTCTAAATATAGCATTGTCTGTGTTATGTCATGGTCTGAGTATGACATCTGTGTGATGTCACTTTGAATAGAATATGTTTTATAGTATCATAGTCATATCACATAAGTAATGTCAATCTGTGATGTCAATGATCTGCAGATGGCTTAACTGAACCATCTAGTATCTCACATTGAGCCCACCGTTGTAAAAGACGATTTGCTTCACAAATGAATTAGTATTACCATTCAGTGACATGTTCCATATAATATGAAATATAACGCTTCTTAAGTGTAAATCTATTATATTGTGATTTGGTTTATTATTATCATGATGGGATAATATTTCTCGGATGTGGCTTGATATGTAGTAGTGAATTAGTCAATATGTGTTGAGAATATTTCCATGACATCTGAGATATATGTATACATGAATTTTCTCAACTTAGAAGCTATCATACCAAATAATTCAAGTAATTAATTAAACATCCCATGTAAAAGTCATTTTATTTATCAGAAGTGATTACAAAGTTTCATATCAAAGGCTCTAATCAAATATATATATATATATATAGATATATATCAAATAGATCCATAACAATTGCGTAAAAACCAGGCTACTCCCAGAAAATACCCTTAAACTGACAAATTTGATCCGTTCCATGAACTCTTCTGATTCAGGAGTTGCGAAAGTTGTATAATTCACCTTTGGCAAGATTATAGGTCTAAATACATTGATGTGATGAGAAAAGAATATTTGAATACCATTATACGATAAATAAAAATAAGGATATAGAGCTGTGTTCTTTGTTGTGGGCCCACTGATCCGCATTCAGCTGTGTTGTTATCTTACCTCAAAAGAGAAAATGTCAACAATATTTGTTTGTATGAAGTTGTTTCATTTTGTATCATACGAAAGTGGCAAACAGAATGTGTACTATATTCGGACAGACAGAAATGCTATGAAATAACACACATATATGTATTCAATAATAAATGTAATTGGTCTTTTATTGATGTAACTGCAATAAATATCGTGGAAACATTCTAGGCTGTCAGAATTCTTGAGGATAGATTTGCATGTCTGCGACTCTAGCCTTTACTCTGCATTACATCGGGAGTTATGCCAAGCGTTCAATCTTCTCACTACCTCTGACGTCATTGTCCTGTAAGAAATGCACATGACTCACACTCACCAAAACATCATCCAATCAGAATTGACCAGCCTGACCGAGGCGCTAACCAATCAGTTCAAAGCTGAATCTGCATGTCATATATTCCTGCACCAATCAAGGTATAACATGATGTGTTTGAATGGTCATGACTTGCGGTCGATCCTTGGTTTGTATGTTCTTACTTTTTATTGTCGGAACTGATATGAGAAGGCAAGTCCTTTTGGGGAGGCTACCTGACCTTCCGTCAAAATCCATTATATTAATGCAAAAGTATTAATCTCTAATATAAACGCATTCCCTTTGTTTCTCAGACAACTGATCATTTCGTTTGTGTTCATTCAAAATATTTGGGCAATTTCCAACAAGTATTTCAACAATATTATTTCCACTGCTTTACCCCAAAAGTCGCCATCGGATTAGCCCCCAACACTAATGATATGCAATACAGTTCCAATAGTCATATTACCTTCAATATGGTTTAGAGAGCTATTTAACCTGCAATACGGTCCATAGAGTGAAGTGCATTACCTACCTCGGGCATTGCTCATCACGATATATTATTATCGCCATCAGTCATTCCACCACAGGTCATATTACCTACACCCTGAGGAAGCTTATGGTCAAGTTTTTATTCAGCCCTAAATAGTATTAATATTTATTGCCTGCAGTTTTCACAATGAATTTGTTGCACTTAATATGTAAGGTTTGTATGTTTAATGAATAAATATATAAATGTTATAACAGGATATAATCTCATGTGTCTTATTGGAAATGATATAAATCTTCCATACATTCGTTATTAAAACCAAAAAATAATAACATCAACTTCTTAAATTACATTGCATTAAAATGATTGGTTTTATTATACCACGGTCTCTGGGATAAGGGGACATTCATCATACTCTGAATGTGGCATCATGTTACAAACCTTATACAGGGGTGGTCATGAAAAACTCTATTATACTGGGTTTTTCATTCTATCCCGTTATGTTTCAGGTCCTCAAGAGATTTAGATATGATATTCGACCAACGTAAAGCCACCATGTATTTGGCGTGGCTATAACTACCACAAATGATTGTGTTGCTTACACAATATGTGTAAATGCATTTGGCGCTCCTATTCCACCTTTTAATCCCCCACTACCATTCCTAATTAAAGTCAGGTATATTCATTGATATAACAATAGCAATGTGTATAGGAGTGCAAATAACTGCAACAAAAGAGTAATAAAGATGGCGTAACCCTAAAGAGTAATTATGACGGTGTAACACTAAAGAGTAATTATGACGGTGTAACCCTAAAGAGTAATAAAGATGGTGTAACCCTAAAGAGTAATAATGACGGTGTAACCCCTAAAGAGTAATAATGACGGTGCAACCCTAAAGAGTAATAATGATGGCGTAACCCTAAAGAGTAATAATGGCGGTGTAACCCTAAAGAGCAATGATGACGTTGTAACCCTAAAGAGTAATAATGACGTTGTAACCCTAAAGAGTAATAATAACGGTGTAACCCTAAGAGTAATAATAACGGTGCAACCCTAAAGAGTAATAATGACGATGTAACCGTAAAGAGTAATGATGACGGTGTAACCCTAAAGAGTAATAATAACAGTGTAACCCTAAGAGTAATAATAACGGTGTAACCCTAAGAGTAATAATAACGGTGTAACCCTAAGAGTAATAATGACGGTGTAACCCTAAGAGTAATAATAACAGTGTAACCCTAAGAGTAATAATGACGGTGTTAACCCTAAGAGTAATAATAACGGTGTAACCCTAAGAGTAATAATAACGGTGTAACCCTAAAGAATAATAATGACGGCGTAACCCTAAAGAGTAATAATGATGGTTTAGAGAGACAATACTCCTATGAATAATATTTGGAATTCGGCTTTATTTTCATAACATAAAGCATACATATTAAACACAGGTAACTTTACACACAAAAACCGCACACTCACTCAGTACATTATCATCATACAATTTTAATATTAATTAACATAATATCTGTAGTGGTAACTTTGGTTAACATGCACACATATATAATAATCGTGGTAACCATAGTGACCTGGTACATGAAAACATTGATAACACTTGGATAGTAGCCCTGATAATATATTAGAAGCTGATGGGCAGGGCAGGAGGCAATTCAAATTCTTAATGACCCGCGGCCCACGCTGCTGGCCCCTTAAGACCGGGTGGACCGTCTGGCAGTGAGCTGAGCATAGTTTACCCCCTGCGACGTGACACTACCCCCATAGTCGTGAACTCTCTAACCGCGGTTAACCTTACTTTAACCTCTCCATAACCCTATAATCGTGAGCATTTGAGAATTTTCTGCAAATATATTAATATAACATTTTCAATAATATTTCCAGTATTCTCACATATTTCTCTCATATTGAACTTTCCATTGCCTGTCCTCAATGACAACTGGTTTTCTTTAATATATATTTTAATAATATAATACAATGAGTTAATAAAAGTATTTTTGCGACTTGATCATGTCAGTTCAAATATAGAAATGAAGAAAACAATCGATACATAATTATTTTAAGCATGTTGAGCATCAGTTCTCAAACTGACAGTACAATAAGAACAATGTATAGTTTTACCGCATGGATGCATTTTTATTGGGGTACAAGTATCCTGATGATAATAACTCATATGATGAGGCACTATTTCATGCTAAAAAGAAGTAGTTTCCTTGTGAATATACAATCTTCAAAATACTTATGAAAATACTTGTCACAAGCTGAAGCTAACTGGAAACAGTTGATTTCAGTCACGTGCCTTATTGCAGCCACTTTATGTATCAGAGTATAATTGATTCTGGTCAATATTCATAAATCCTCATAGGTTAAGGCGTCATTTCTATCACAGAAAGGCACATAATTTGCATATTTCATGACAAGTTTTAAGTTGATCCCCGTAGAATCAACACGAGAATGAGCACGAAATGTGAAAAAGTTCGGGAAATCATTGAAAATCATTGGCAAACATCGGTAAATGCAAAACTTGGGCTTGATATGGATTAACTATCTTAAAGTATGCCCATCAGCTCATGGTGTTGAAAAAGAGAGAGTTTTTTTAATAAAGCTTTCACGAAAACACAGAGGTCCGAGACAATTGTACAGATATTTGAAGTATGTTTGAATATGTGTTGATGGAATTGTGATACACACAAATCCCGGACATCGACCAAAATACACCTGCCATGATTGTTGTGTTTTACTGATAGTAGCAAGTACTGTGCAGTAATTTTGTGACCACTGTTGTGGTCCATATTGGTGTTAAGCCTGTACCAGACAAACACTAATGGACAAACAGGCCTCTGCAAGCCATATCAATCTACTGTCTCTATCTGAGGGTGCATAATGTTACTAAGCAGGTATTTGCACTGGTCAGCTGAGTAAAGAATGTTGATAATGGATGATTTGGATTTCAGTGGAAGACTCTTCTAACTTCAAATGGCAGAAACTCTTATAGGGCTAATATGATGGGTAATAACTTTGATCACATTTATTATGCGGAAAGGAAAAAAGTCTTAGATCTAGTTCTATTAAAGCTTTAATTTCCACCATTTTATTGCAGACATAATAGAGCTTTATATTTCAGCAGCTCTGTCTGCTTCAGTTTTCCTGACAGTCTTCTTGAATTAAGAAAGGATCATTTCTAACCCTTTTTGAATAATTTATTGATTTCTTCGTATTTAGTTTCATTATATTCTTTTTTTAAGCCTGCCACATTGTTGTCCAATATGTGAATAATTCATAATTTTTTTTCTCACCAGGTTAATAGTGGAATGGAAGACATACAAAAGATATCCATCCAACTCTTAGCTGTTTTGTCCACATCATGATTGTTATAACATGAATTCAAAAGATCATTTAAGATCATGTTTCTGAAATGATTACTCATTTTTTATAACATTGGTTTTTTTTTCTAAATATACTGGTCGTTGCATTAATGGTATTAATAGCTTATACATGTTTGCCAAACTATTGAACCAGATACAGCCACACTGTATTAAATAATATATATTTACTTTCAATATTTTAAATGTTTGGAAATCAGGCATTTCCCTAGACCGTTGACATTCATTGGCGTGTTCTTGAAATTGCTTAAAGCATTCATGAAACCTGACTTTCAGACACATTTACTTTACATGAAATGAATATTTATACCCTAAACAGTGCTTTTATGTAGTATTACCCCAAATATTACCTGTTAGCAACTTTCTGTGGCACTTGAAAGTTGATCAGTTGTCTGCTGAAACCTACACCAGCAATTGAACACTTTGTCAACAAGCTTTGTTTAGCTGGTGTGTGATCTCATGTAAACACCTAATGAGTTACCAGTTGGGCAACTGGCCAGCTTGGGAAACAGGGTGGAGATGTTTTGTACAATTAATGGCCTGAAGTATACTTCAGAACAACATAAAATTATTGTAATATTATTTGAATCAATGATATAACTATTTTATGGTTGTGACAAATATCTTATGTCTGTGAAAGATATATCATCTATAAGAAAAGTATACTATTTATTTGAAAAATATCTTATGCATGTGAAAACCTTTCTGTCAAAAAGGGAAGACATGACTCAAAGGCTGCATGGAATCCCCCTTAACTTAAAGGCCAAGATATGGAAAAGGTGACATAAAACCCTTTGATCACTGGTTTGGCCTTATATCACAAGGACTTAGAATGGCAAAACTGTGAATGCTCATAATTGATATCAGTGAAATTTATGATTTGACCCTCTTTGATGAAATTTGGGGTTTTTCACACCACTGAATGGGAAGACATTAAAGGCTGGGCTGTATAGAATTGATTTTTTTTAACTTTTTTTTTGCAAACATATATATATATGATAATGATTTTGTATAGAAAACAAAGATGAAATATTCATAATGGGGTTCTATTTGAGAGAAATACACATCAGAACTTATAGAATTGAATTATTTTTTGCAAACAGAAAATACTAAGAATAATGACTTTATATAGAAGACAAAGATGAAATCTTCATATTGGGGCTCTATTTAAGCGATATACACATCAAAACTTATAAAACTGAATTATCAATTTCTGCAAAATCTTCTTGGACATTTGAATTCTCATAAATATTCATCTGTTTTTAATAATTTTATCACCAAAAGAAGGCCAAGAAAAGGCACTATCATCATGATAAGTGTTATCTTCTAATTCATTTTCTAAATAGTGAAAAAAATGGCCAAAAATGTGTTGTTTCAATTTTTACAATGGGTAAACAACACCTCCTGTGACTTACGGAGTATCGGGTATAATAATCGGGTATAATAATAATCGGGTATAATAATAATCGGGTATAATAATAATAATAATAATAATAATAATAATAATAATAATAATAATAATAATAATAATAATAATAATAATAATAATAATAATAAATTAATAATAATAATAATAATAATAATAATAATAATGATAATAATAATAATAATAATAATAATAATAAATAATAATAATAAATAATAATAATAATAATAATAATAATAATAATAATAATAATAATAATAATAATAATAATAATAATAATAATAATAATAATAATAATAATAATAATAATAATAATAATAATAAAAATAATAATAATAATAATAATAATAATAATAATAATAATAATAATAATAATAATAATATTAATATTAATATTAATATTAATATTAATATTAATATTAATATTAATATTAATATTAATAATAATAATAATAATAATTCGGAATTGTTCATAGCGCTAAATTGATATAAGGTTATTGGAATATCAGAATATCAGAAAAAAATACATAATCACCTGAAGCTTTGCAATTTTACCAACTTTAAATGCTAAAGAGTTTGCCAGCTTCAGTTGCTCTCTTAGCTTTCTTCCAATGGTTCACGTGCATGATTTCCATGTTATTTCCATAATCTGACTGGTATTATCCTAGAGCCCTCTTTGTCTATCTGATCACAATGTAACTATTTATGTATTCGCCCTTATCAAAGTTCAGGCGATTAAGGGTTTTAGACAGAGCATATAACTACTATATGACATTCCTGTAGAAATGATATAAGGGAAATGGAAGAGTTAAAAACTTATTTAAGACTTATTGTTTGAGGATTGCGTATCGTTTATAGACTTTGCTAATGCATTTCAATACACAATTTGTGTGCATATAGTATTTGTCAGAATCCTGTTTTTATGTAATTGTAAATTGCATATAAGATAAGTGATATACCATATATCCCATTCTTGTTTCTAATCATTTGAATAACAAAAGTTCAAATGCATATTCACATGATTATCTCCGGGACGACATATAAAAAGACCATAAGTCAGACTGAACGGGTAATATGGAGCTAGTGTCCTCCGAGAGATGGGCTTGTCATGATATGACTGAAAAAAATGAATTAGAGTAAAGTCCCATAAACACTGACAGTTGAGTATAAAACATTGTATGATTCATTAAATTTATAGACCAAACTTTTCTTAACACATCCGTGTCTAAGATGATATCACAATTAATGCAAATGGATCAAAAAAAGGAGCTGATATCTTCAATCCATGTTTCACAATTAAATCTAAGATACCGTTTTGGTTGATTCCTTACAGGTAGGTATATTAGCTGATCAATGAATTACATATGAATATGAGGTGTATCATATCATATCCAGACATATATTTAACATATATTTAACTTGAGCTTGACTTGGACTGAAGTCGCATGTCAGGTAGGATGCTAATATGTTCACCCACAACACACATCAAGATGACTGGATATATTATACTATATTTCACAGTTAATGACCTCTTCGTTTTATCAATGTACATCCTTATTACATATTACAAGATCATATGAATACATTGTATATTATATTTCCCGATTGAATTTGTCTGCTGTCTGCATTATGGCATCTAATATGTCATAATGACCTTCCGGAATTATGAACCGTTCAGGTGATATACCATTCTCGTACTGGAATATTATCTATTAACCCCGGGCAACGAATATGGGAACAAATATCGTCAAAAGCGGAATGTCAGGTGCCAAGCGAGCTGATTCGTTTTCCCTCGGGTCATGTGATCTACGAGGAGTTCTCCATATACCACGTGACTTTGCGATAGCTCACGTCAAGTCCATCAATTTGATTAATACTTGCCCCAGGTCTCTCTGGTTTCCAATGGTCTCCTGCTACATGTAGTTCTTGGAAATGAACTTTAATCTCCAGCTTTATTTTGCTGTATATAACTTGAGCATTCCATCACCTCCAGCTCCGAGTTCGGCTGGAACGAGCCATAGGTACAGTCACATTTCACATTATTTGCTTATTGAACATAAGACAGCACGAATTGAGCCTCACACCTCACACCTTGCCAACTCACCTGTTCCATTTTCAGTTCCATACACGGGAATTTAAATGGGAGATTCTGGGTCGTCAGTCAAACCCTTCCAGATCAGAAGATACTTCTGTTATGGATATTATCGGTGATTAAATCCACTCAGAGGCAAAGAGCGCGATGAATCTTTTCATATCTGGTTTTTAATACAAATGAATAGTTGGCAGTGGACGATTGTATATGTACAAACAAAACGAAAATGACAAGCTGAACCAATGATCAACTTAAAACTGTAAAAATAAAAATATATTATTGTAATTTGTCATGTTAGTCAAACCCTCAAAAGGGGGAGTGCATTACGATAAATACGTGCAATAATAATTAATCAAACTAGACGTTACTATCAAAATAGTGAAATACGTACAGGTTAATTATGTCAATTGAAGTTGCACTACGATAACTTATACAAAAACAAATAAGATATTGTTTGATTCAGCTGTTCGTGCAATATTTAGACTTGATTATCTAACTAATGTCTTCGCTTGTGATTGTGCCACTCTCTTCTCCCAGAAGTTACAGCTCACTGAGCTGTCACGTGACGTTGTGATGTGAGGCCTGGAAACAGCAGGCGCACGATTGAGCACCAACCAATTGTATATAGTTTTACATTTTAATTTTAATAGTACATAAAGCACTTGAGACCAATTTCCTTGGCACGTGATCGGATGGGACATTTTGTGGGGTTGTGTGTGAGTTAATAAATGAGGGTGTGTCTGGGGAATATCTGGGGAATATTTGGGGTGTTTCTGGGGAATATCTGGGGTGTATCTGGGGAATATCTGGGAAATATCTGGGAAATATCTGGGGAATATCTGGGGTATTTGGTCTGGTAAGATTCACATCAGAAGGTGTAAGTATACGGACCCCTGTGTGCGTGGTGTGTATAGGAGCTTTACCCTTCTCCCGCCAATCCACCCTCCATTACAAGTAGTACGCTAGTAGCAGCGGCGGGGGCGAGAATGGCTAGACACCCAGTTCATATCCTCTCTGGTCCACTAAGAGGAATTATGTAATCATTTTACACGACAATTAATTACATAGTAGGTAGTTTGCACAAGATTATATGTTACTTTGTTATTATATGTTATTAAATGTATTCGATTATATGTGTTTGTTCATATTAGTTGGGGCCTGTGGGATTAATAATAATAATAATAAGATTCATATAGCGCTGATATCAGACAATGTTTATAACGCTTTATAGCGCTTAAACCCATTATCCTTGTGAAGCTGTGACTGGGTATGTTGTCATGGCAAGGACCTGTGACATGACAATTTAATGAGACGGCACTATCTCTGCTACAAGAAGGTCAAAAAAAATATGTTTGGCGTTATAACGGGATATATAGGTAGGTTTATTTGCTTTAAGGATTGCAAATAAGTCATTATTAGTGCAAACCTGTGATTTGTCTCCCTAGTCTATTTGATTGATTAATTAACAATTTAAATGAATATATCTGTATTACTTTACTGGCATTTATGTATGAGTTATATGATTGTATGGTCTGAGATATTGATCGCATTAGTTTTGTTGTGTTCTTCTGTCACATGCTTTTCTTTTTATATCAGAAATTTTAAGTGCGTTTTATATCGTTCTTTGTAATTTAATCAAAATAAATTGTGAGGCTAATACTGATGTCATCTGTAATTTTGCGGCCTTTTCAAATTGTCCCAGTACAGCCGACGACAACTTACCTGCGGACGACAACAGAGCTGCGTTTCAGTTAATCTAATGATTATCAATGTTCATCACACCATTTTACCTTGTTGGTACATGCAGGTATCAGAGAATGACCTGATGTGAATATTTTCGAGAGTACAGGTGGACTTTATAGGCTTGGAAAATGGAACCGCAGCTCTGTTGTCGTCCGCAGGTCAGTTGTCGTCGGCTGTATCTGATTTGTGTATGCCAATCTACACAAGCCAGTATCAACTCGTCAGCCGGTTTCCGATATGTCTAGAGGTAAGACACTCTAAATGTCAACAACCTTAAATAAAGCCAGACTTGCGCCTATCACCATGGTGTGAGGCTGGGTGGAAGATGACCCCCCCCCCACCGGGTAGGTACATCCCCGAGTGGTCCCACTGACAAGGTACAGATGATAAATCTATGACATACTACAGCCGCCAGGGTATTAATACAGACCTGCCAGAAGTTTCTGATGAAAAAAACAAACATAATTAGTGATAACTGCCATTTAAATGGATGGTTTCTTTGCAGATTTTCATCGAACTTTCTTCAGTCACTTTTCAGATGATGCATTGTTTTCAGTTTCCCGGAAGTGAAGAATTGATGAGGGGAGCTGTCATGTTAAGACATGTTAAGATGTTTGTTTAGTTAAGAAGGTGAAGTAGTTTCTGACGGTCAAAGAAGCAAGGCAATAACAACGTTTTTGAGACAATTTTCTTTACATATCATCTGATATGAAATTATACATTAAATAAGAGAACAGGACACAACTTTGCGATTTAGGCATGTTTATGAGGAGGCAATGTTAATACATTAATATTAAACATTAATTATAACATAAATTAACAGGATTCTAAAGTTCTGAATTATATGCAGGTGATACATGATTTATGTACTAGTATATATGATAACATTGTTTCTATTTCTTTACATCTGATCACTCACACCATCACAATCATCACAAATTGAACACTAGCATTTATATCATCCACACAGAGGGCATGAGACCGCCTGTCACATACATCACATACTCTTGGTCCATATCCACAGGTTCAGTGAGGCCACATGCACTGCAATTACCTGCCTCCAAGTGTTCATCTGACTCATCAAGAAGTTCAGCTCAAATACTGAGTTCTTCTGCTTTGGAGTATTTATGGTGAATGTCTGACATCTGCCGACTGTTTCAACCTCAAAAAAAACATTTTTATGCAACCCTTTCGACCTATCGTGTCTTTTACTGCTCTTCCTGTGATTTTTCTTGTTTTGTTCTCTCTCCTTCAACCTGTTCTTTCCTGGATTGTAATCTCGTATAGCTGAACAGATAGAATATTCTTGAAGAATAAAGTACCAAGCTGGGTTGCCAAACATCTCAGGAGCCTGGAATATGTCCTGGACCTGGCAACTGCAGCAGAAGGGTGTTCATCTTGAGCTGCATAAGCTTTGGTATGTATCTGCACTCACTGTCGGGAAACTCGTCCGGTGTTGGTGATAAGTTATCACCACCAGATGGCGAGGTAGAGCTGTATCATCAGATCAACTGTATGAAATAAACTTCTTTTTTTTATTAATAAAATAGCCTTTCACATAGAATATTTTAAAAAATAATTAACTAAATTGATTAAATCTGAACAATACCAACCCCGATTGTGTTGGTTCAGGTGCAGCTTGCATTGGGACTTCAATTGACTTCATAGCAGGCAGCACAAAGGTTCTGTCAATGGCATTCCTGTCAGGGGGATAGATACCATTCTGGCAAACTACTGATTTCATCAGGGCTTGAGTGTGTGTCTGAACTACCCACTGCCAAACCTTGAGGAGTTGAACTCTGTTCATTATATTTGTCCAAATACCCCGATATTCACTAGCTTGAGTTTATGGTTAGTATGGCATAATCCCAATAGTTTAATTAGTTGTCCTTTACCACAGTTCTTGATGAATAACCGGTTTCAGCCACTGAAGGTGCAATTCTTCTCTTTACTTATATTTTCCTTAGCTTATCATGTTTTTTGCACAACCTGAGTCATATTGTGAATTTATATCAAGGTCAAATTCTGAGAAAGATGTTTACAATTTTAATGGCTGTGACAGACTGGAAGATCCTACTTTTTGTACAGGTGCTGCATACTTTGATTATGTTTTGGGAATTAAGCACTATTGGATCTTGAACACACACATATTCTTTTTTTAAATTTTAATCCTCGTTTAGACGAGATTGACATGCATGTGATGTTTCAGTATTTGTGTTTATTATTATTGATTAAAAATGATTGTTGCTCCCAGGGCCCACATTTCCACTGCCCATGCGCAAAAAATCAGCGTTGCTGCTCAGTGAAGCCTGACAACAACGTGTCTCAAGGGCTATATTTGCATTAATTGGAAGTGTATGAGAACTTTATATTTCGTGCAGAGTTGTTGAATGGTGTTTACATTGTGTGACTTATTAATTGAATTTGTTAAAATTACCACCGAGGCTGTTCTGCCAACCCTTCATCGCTACTCAAGTGCAAATGAATGATATTCAACCTTGATTTAGCACAAGATATATGTAAACCTGGAAGAGTCATTGTGACAATTGGTTTCGGAATTGTGTTCACATGGATTTTGTAAGAATCTTAATATGTTCTTTGGCTTTAACTAGCATATATCATCGCATGAATTCCTTACAATTCATACCGTGAAAAGTTTTTAAATTTTAAGTTACCAATCATGCATTTGACCTCCAGTTATAATTATCTACGAAATAATATCCGGTAGAGGGGTTCTTCATCTTCTTAGGTCAAGTTTGGCAATAATGCATCCCTTTTTGAGGTCACTTACTGACCCTTCACACCATGTCCTCCATAAAACCAATGACTTGTAATAAAGAGACATTACTATTTGTTGTGTTTTGAGTTCCAGTTGTGATGCAGTTGTCACTTCTCTGAAACGCTTTCCTTTCAAATCTTTTATTATTAAGTGATTTATGACGTCCCTTCATGTCAGTGGTGTTTTACATTGAAGTTTGACTCACAGTCAATGAAATATGTTATGTATTGGTAACGTGTCACGTGACGGTAGGTGGAGACACCTGGTGAGAAGCTTTGTGTTAGTCACGAGCTGACATATGGATTGGGTCATGATGTGACACCTGGTGTATCTTTTGATCAGACGCTGATTCTGGCCTCGGACCACTATTACAATGTCCCATTGAAAACCATAGTAAATGCCTCACCTTCAAAAATTCATAGAAAATATTCGTATCGACCTAGGGTATTTTGAAAAATACTTATAAGATGGCAAAAATATTTATCTTTCTAAAAGCAGAGTATGAAGTTAGGTTGACCATTGAAATTTTTTGCTAGGATCTGTTAAAGCGCCACCTACCTTGAAAACAAAGAACAGAACATGGCAATATAGAAATGAGCCCCTGATAGCAAAGATCAATATATAGTCCCTTCAATTATTCTCATTATTTTTCTAATAACTTTGACAAAACAAGCCATTATTGTGCTATTAAATATCACTATTCATTTTATGTCTAATGTGATCTGCATCTCGTTATTATCATGTATAATAAGGGGGAGTAGGAAATTATCAAGCACTACTTTCGTATGCCCTGGTCCCACATATCAAATAGTAGACTCAGGTCTCTTGCCCTAAAAATGTGTGATCAAGTTGAGGAAGGGGGCAGTAGTCATATATTGATATTGATATGTTTAATTTGAATTGTCTATCATGGCATCAATATGATAAAATTGTTGCCATGGTCACCATTATGAAGCTATGATATAGACTTTTCTCAAAATTACATTTTATTCGTCTCCAAGATCTATGTATTAAAGAATATAATGCAACATTGTTTGTAATCATGATCAAAATAAGTTTATGTAAGAAAAACTTTTTCCCAATAAAGTTAATATAAGCAATACCATTTACCTTGGATTCCTGAATATTTGATTTGTTTATCAGTACTGGCAATATCAAGTGTGATAGAAACCTATTACCAAAACCCAATGCTCTACCTTTTCGAAGAGTGACTTGGTTCCTTTTTTTGGCATTATCACAGAGACATTATTAATAATGAAATCTTTATTCATACATGAAATAACAATCATAGTTAAAAGGCAAAAATGGTGTGTTGTATAAAAGCACAAAAGTTCAATCTAGACATATATCATCAATGGTGTATAAAATATCTTCTCTAGTTAAAATACCACATTCTTTTCTTCCGTCCCTCATCTGAATCATCTCATACAAAACAGCAACATCACTATCATGATTAGAACCCATTCCTATAATTTCATTATAATTATTGCAATATACAGAAAAGGATTTCTGAGAGCCATACAAGCCACATCTCTCTACACTTTCTACAAATGTGCAGAATTGTAATTTAAGGCTTAACTGTAATGATATTACAATTAGATAGTTTCGCAATAACGGCTTAACGTTAGGGGGAACAGGGACATTTCATACAGCTGTACGACATATGTTGTTGATGGTTGCTAAGATACCAACAAGTAAGACATCACTATTTCATTGATAAATAACCAAAGCACCATTATGACGTCATTGCTCCTTCAATTACATGAAATAGTGCACCATTATAATCCACCAAAGCCAACTAAATAGATTACATATTTCTGTTGAAAAAGGATCAATATTTTTATATACATATGGAAACATCATTTAGTGATCATTTATGACGAATCCAATATCGAGTAGCTGCTGCATTCAACCTCATCACTGCCCAGTGATACAAAAAAAAGGAGTATACAAAGTATCATATTTCTCAAAATTTCCCACACTTTTTATGACAAAATTGAGAACATTTGCAACTTAAGTTATGAAAATTTAATAACAGGTTTACTCCAAATATTGTTCTGTTTAGTTTAAATAGAGGGAATTTTGATTAATGGTCTAAATTTTGAAATATCTTACATTCTTCAAAGTCAAGTCACAAATTACCAAATGTCGTCAAAAATTTACATTTATTTGAATCATTTTATTTACAAAAACACAAATTACTTGAGTTATAAGACATCTTTTAAAATTCTGTCTATTCAAACTAAATAACATCATTCAAGCTAAAGATTAATGCCTTAGTTCTCCAGATTTATAGTGTAGTTGTTCACAAAAATATTTTTCAAGTTAGCTCTATCTTTTCTAAAATTGTTACCAAACAACCCATCTTTTTCTGATTTTTACTTTAATTTTAAATCTAAAATGATTAAAAATGACAAGATTTTTAAAACAAATTAAAAATCAAATCAAAAGAAAAATCTATCCCTTAGCATTTGACACCTTAAAGGCTGAAATCCTTTTTATAGTTATTTTTATACAAAGCAATAATCTTGCACCATGTCATTTTTTGGGGTTCAAATAACTTTTTTTGGCGGGAAAAAAGAATTTTGGAAGACACTGTTCCCCCTAACGTTAACAGGAATCATGATTAGCACCCATTCCTATAATTTCATTATAATTATTGCAATATACAGTAAAAGGATTTCTGAGAGCCATACAATCCACATTCTTCAATAATTAGTACCATATCTCTCTACACCTTCATTATATTTGCAGAATTGTAATTTAAGGCTTAACTGTAATGATATTACAATTAGATATTCTTGCAATAATGTCACAGTGAGTCATCAGAGAAACTCTCCATATACATCTCAGGGCTTTTATCCATGGTACACATATTTTTTTATGATTAGAAAGCTATATTGACTGAATAATTTGCACTGCAATTCTGGATAAATATGACCAAAATCAGCACAGAACCTATTAAATAACTACAAGAACTCAGCCCAACCACCTAGTATTGCACATTCCTTCTCATTTGTGGCAATTCTATGTCCTAAATGAGTACATTATTCAAATATTCCTCATTAACAATAATCTGACTATCAACTGCAATACAATTACGACTTTTGGAAATCAAATACTGACTCTTAGGTCCATTAAAAATAACATCATAATCTTTGACATATATCAATCATTATTTGAAGGGCTTTCCTTGTGGGTGCCACCAATGTAATAGCATTCGCATACACTAAGCACCCAAAAAGGTACTTACCCATGTGACAGCCTTCACCTCTTTTCTCGAGCTTATTAAATAAGCCGTCCATTAAAACCATCAGTGAGGCCACGGGCTGTGGCGCAGTTGGTTACTACCACCAGTTCCTCTGTGGTGATCCAAAGGTTGTGGGTTCGATCCCCGGCAATGCCGAGATTGAACTCATTATTCAATTTCCCATATGAGCTGAGGCCCATGCTAAAAGGGTTAACCCGTTGTCCTTGTAAATCTGTTACCGGGTGGGTTGTCATGTCAAGGACCTGCAACATGACAATTCAGTGAGGCAGCACAATATCTGCTACAAGTAGGTCTCATCACGAAATGACTGAAATAATGTTGAAAGTGATGTAAAACGCCAAACAAACAAACAAACAAACAAAACCATCAGTGACATATTGTGTGATCAATGCAATGTCAATTCTCCCTTCTGTCATATACAACTAAAGGGGTGAAAGCTTAAATCACAACCTTGGATGAGATCACTTTTAATCAATGTATAAAGTTATTAATTTTACTTTCATGACGCTGAAGTTTGGATATTTCTGTTCTATGCCATCTAATCCTTAGGTTCAGAGTTTTTAAAAATTATTCCTACCTTGCATTGATTAATATTTCTGCCCAGGATCACTGTAAAAAAATCATATTATTTACAGGGTGTTCCACCACCCAACCACCGGTCTTTTCTCATTTCTCTTGGAACACAAATGTCAAGGGTTAGTTTCTGTGAAATCTTCATATTGGGATCTCACTTGAGCAATATGAAAGTCAAATGTCTTTACACAGAAAACAAAGATGGCATCAAGATATGTGGATATATTTTGAGCAATGACATTTGAGCAAGGAAACTTAATTGAGTTAATTTCATTTTTTATACAATGCTGTGACCCCAAAGTTTAGACAAAGCTGCCATGGGGTGATACATGGCTCAGTGGTAAAGATGTCTGTCTTCTGTGCTAAAGGCCTGGGGTTTGAAAAATACTATTTTCATGCAGAAGCCGATATCTTCATATTGGGATTCTGTTTGAGTGACATGCACTTCAGAAACATAAATTGATTCGTTTATTGCAAATGTAGAAGAATATAAAATAATAGAAATGACTTAATACCAAAAAAAAGATGTAATTATTGAGCAATATTCACATAAGAAGAATTCAATTATTTTTTACATAGAGAATATATTTTTTGTTTGTTTTTGCTTTTGTTTTTTGCTTTGCAAAAATAGAAAAATATGAATAACAACTTCAAACAGAAAACAAATATGAAATCTTCATATTGAGGTAATGTTTGACCTCTAATCATGTGAAACATAGAATTGAATATGTATTTTTATCTTCATATTCAATTTTATTGTTTGCAAAGAAACTATAGCATGGAGCCCATTTCAAAGTTTAATGGATTTTAACTTCAAGTAAGTTGATCATGAGGCCAACCTTGAGCATGTATGAATATATCCAGTACAATGCAATAATCCAAATGTTTCAGTGTAAGCATGTGTCTTACAGGTCTAATGTTATGCTTTGACCTTTTCCCATGGCTTGATTGCTCACTCAACATTTAGCCTGGATCTACATTTCAATACAGACGTGACTGTGCGTACCGGCCCCACTAGCACAGTTGGTAGTGTGTAGGATCTGTGCCTTTGTTGGTTATATAAGTGGAGGACGGGAGTTGGTGGGTTCGACTCCCACTGCCGGCAGTGTTACTTTCACACTGGTTAAAAGGCTCGAAAGTCGACCGGATATGGCCATAGTTGCTGAAAGGGTCGTAAAAACACCATTTCATTTCACATGACTGTGCCATTCCAAGGTGTCAATAGGTCACATGTATGACTGTATATTTCTGTTTTCCAGTGAGATTAGCCAACAATGCATGTACTCACATGTGCAAAGATCACCACTTGGAAATGGTGTCAATGCCTCCAAAATATTTTTCTTGTTTCACAGTTATTTGAACACGATTAACAATATAGAATTAGAATTTTCATATTCAAAACAATTGCAATCATTATTTTAATTGTCAATTTTGCCTGGATCTACATTTCAATACAGACATGACTGTACCTATCCAAAATGTTATAACAATTCATCAACCCTAAACACATACTTACAAACAATGTTTATTCTTAAATACATTCCATCAGATTGGTATATTATATATTCCAAAATAATATTCAAGATCTTCAAAATGTGGAATTGTCAATATTTGACCATGTCGGTCATCATGGAAATCAATAGGTCACATGTCACCTTTATGACTGCATATTTCTCTGTTTTCCAGTGAGAACAGCCAACAATGCATGTACTCACATGTGCAAAGATCGCCTCTTGAAAATGGTGTCAATTTCTCGAAAATATTTCTCTTGTTTCACAGTTGTTTGGCCACTATTAACAATATAGAATTAGAATTTCCATATTCAAAAGAATCGCAATTTTTATTTTAATTGTCAAATATAACCACAATTTGAATGAAGACCTGTATTTTGGACATGTGAAAGTGACCACACACCCCGCTAATCTGAGTACTGATCTCAGCAAGCAAGTGTTCTCAGCATAATACCAACACACATTTTTAATCTCTACTACTGATACCCTGACCTGATACTTTCCTCTTTTTGTCAGGTATTTTGGCCTAAGGGGAAAATGTGCAATGCTTCACAGTGTTGAGTGCCAACTATGCATAGATATGGAAGTGGTGACACTGCATGAGATTTGATAATATAAGATAAAATATCTATTATTATTATTATCTTTATTCAGACTCAAGATCCAATCCTTATAACTAAATACATTATAATCACAAGCAATACAGTTTTACATATATTATAGCACAATACATGAATTTAAATGAGATCAAAAAAAAAAATTAAAATGATAAAAGCACATTATATTGTTGACAGGTACATAATAGTGACATCACACTCTTCATTACTTTAAGTTTGAACAAGATATCCTTCCTTCATTAGCACCATTTCCTTGATCACATTTGCATAGTCATCATAGCGTTCATTTACATTTTCGATCCATGTTGTCTTAAATAACAATTTGATGTCAGCAAGTGGATTGTTAACCAACTCACTTTTAGAAATACAATATTTAGACATAATGTGTCTTACATCCTGTCCCATGGTAGACCTACATTCAAATGTCATCTTATTTGAAACAAAGTTTAACATACTGTTGTCTGAGTTTAACAGTGATCTATAAAACTTTACAAATCTAGAAGCTAATGATATTTCTATTGGCTCAGATTCTGCAACCATAGAGACAATATCTTTATGTGACCCGTAAGGAAGTTAACATATTCTACGGAGAGCATTACCCCATTGGTTACCAACTTTCTTAACATTATTATGCCAGATAGGCCAAAATTGAGAACCATAGAAAGAATTACAATACTGTTGAAATAACTTATTTTTGACACCAGAATGTAGTGAACCAAATTCAGACATGAATCTGTTAAAACCCTGGTTAAACTTTTCAATGCCATCCTGCACTAGTTCATATTTGTTTGTTGAACTGAGTGTATGACCTAAATGAACAGCATTATCTACAACAGGCACATTTTGCCCATTTACAGTAAAAGTCACATGATCATTGTATTCCCCATACACTAAAAGTTTACTTTTCTTGCCATTAAAAAGTATGTCATGTTCATGAGCATATTCTTCACACACATCTATCATTTTTATCAAACCAGAAGCTGCAGGTACAAGTAAAATTATATCATCAGCATATATTATGTCCCCTTATGAAATAGACCATATACATTACATATTGTCATACAGTATGAGAAAGCATATTTAGAACTTAAAAAAACAGATATTGCATGCAAATCAAATATGATTCAGGTTTTTACTTTCCAGATCAAGTTAATATTAAATATATTTCTTTAAGTATTTGATTTGTCTCCACGCTCATGTGCATCCATGCTTTGAATCAGATCAGGTATGGTCAAGTCACCATGCTTTATCGTGTACATATTTTGAGATCAATGTAGCAAATACATTATCAAAGGAAAATAATTGATATTAATCTAGCTATATAACATTCAAGACTTCAATAACATAAATAACATTCAAGCCTTGAAAATATCTATTTAGATTTCAAGAATTTTGTTTTGCTTGAGAGTTATATTTAAATCACCTATATCAATTAGGGACAATTGTTTCTAACTCACCATAGTGTAATAAGCACAAATGGTGATTAAGTTTATCTCCCGTGATACTGGCCATAACAGAAACAACCATGATGCAATGAAAGATCTGTTCGTTGAAATGGCTCGACTATGATATGACTTGGTATAAACAAACTTAAAGATGAAAGATCTGTTCGCTGATATGACTCGACTATGATATGACTTGGTACAAACAAAATTAAAGATGAAAGATCTGTTCGCTGATATGACTCGACTATAATATGACTTGGTATAAACAAACTTAAAGATGAAAGATCTGTTCGCTGATATGACTCGACTATGATACGACTTGTTATAAACGAACTTAAAGGGACAAGGGACAAGCAAGACGTGAGACACTTATCGTGAACATGTCTGCCTTGTCCAGGTCAAGCCCTGTTGAACATTTTCAATTATTTGCTTATTCATAACACTTCAGAACATGAGTTAAGAACACTTAAGGATATCTGATCAATTTTGATTGAGCGTTTCTTTCATTGGCAAAAACTCCTCATTGTAGATTTTTGTGAATATGGCTGAGGAAGCAAGGATTGAGCTTGAGAGGGCTGCTGAGGCTATTCGGCAGGCAGACGCTCTCCTCATCACGGCCGGGGCCGGCATGGGGGTCGACTCAGGGCTGCCGGACTTCAGAGGTAAGGAAGGCTTCTGGAGAGCCTATCCTCCATTGAGGGAAATGAAAGTGGCACTCGATGGTGTCAGCAATCCCAAATGGTTTGATGAGAATCCCAAGTTTGCGTGGGGTTTCTTCGGTCATCGTTACAGCTTGTACAAGAATTCCACCCCACACCAAGGGTTCAGCCTTTTGAAGCGATGGGGAGAGGCCATGGAACATGGGAGTTTTGTGTATACAAGTAACGTGGACGGACATTTCCAAAGGGCAGGTTTTAGCAGTGATAGAATAGTGGAGTGCCATGGTACCATCCATTACATGCAGCTGGTGGACCCCTCTATAGATGACTGCATATGGCCAGTACCTGATGATTACAACTTTCAAGTGGATGAGAAAACCCTTCATATGACGACACCATTACCAGTGGGGCCACCTGGCGGAGAGGTCCAGTACCCTGCACGCCCTTGTATCAAAATGTTCCATGACACAACATGGGTTCCCACGAGGAAAGACGCAGAGATGAAGACATTTGAGACGTTCCTGGACGATATTGGTATTTGCGAGCCTAATGGCTCCAAGTTTGTTCTAATAGAAATAGGATCTGGTCTCGCTGTCCCAGCCGTCAGGAGTATGGGAAGCAGCATTGTTGAAAAAAGTGGAAACAAAGGTACGATGATCAGAATTAATCCCAACGAACCGGAAGTGCCGGAAGGCCGCCATATTGGACTAAAGATGAAGGCAATGGAAGCTTTGATTAATATCGAACATATTCTTAATGTCTGAAGATATAAACTGACATGTGATGATAGTACAATCTGACATGTATCGAGATAATCAGTGCCATTTGGTAGAGATTATTGGACTAATCTGAGATTACTGGACTAATCTGTCTTGAAAAAAATTTAATTAAATCTTTTTGCACGTCTCTTCTTTCAAACAAGTGAAATATCGATAATACTCAATTTTAATAATTATTAGAACAATGCTTTATAAATGCAATATTGTAAGAACAGCACTGTTGCTACCAGAATAAAACTATTGTTATATTTTGTCTTAATACAATAAAGTAATGTGGAATAAAGATACTTTGTTATTTCAAAATTTAACTGCACAAACATTTATTAAAACCCTTTGTTATTGACACATATATAGTGCTTCAGTGATGAGATATATTAAGGTGATGCCTTAGTGATGAGACACATTAATGTGATGCTTCAGTGATGAGACACATTAAGGTGGTGCTTCAGTGATGAGACACATTGAGGTGATGTTTCAGTGATGAGGAACATTGAGGTGATGCTTCAGTGATGAGGCACATTAATGTGGTGCTTCAGTGATGAGGCACATTAATGTGGCGCTTCAATGATGGGGTACATTAATGTGGTGCTTCAGTGATGAGGTACATTAATGTGGTGCTTCAGTGATGAGGCACATTAATGTGGTGGTTCAGTGATGAGGCACATTAATGTGGTGCTTCAGTAATGATGTATATTAAGGTGATGCTTCAGTGATATATATATATATATATATATATATATATATATATATATATATATATATATATATATATATATATTTATATATATATATATATATATTTAGGGGTACAAATACATAAATAACAGACAAACATTTTCAAGACATTTCTTCTAAGAAGGCCACTTGATCCTTGAAACCTTTCCCTGACCCTGACCTGGCAATCTTGGATGGGGAGTAAGACACTCAAGATGATATGACCATTCAGTTATACTTCAAGTGATAAGGATATTCTTGACGCCACGTGTTATCACAGGTGATGTGACTGACAGGTTCATATTGGTTAAAATACATGGCACCCTATTACTATTATTTTAAATATATTTTAATTACAAAAGTTTTTCTCTTCTTTTCAATACAGACCTGTCGATATAGGGATGGTTTATCCCTGGATTAATTGAATATTGGGTTGTGACGCCGTAATATAAGATATGGCGTCATGGCAACCCATTGCTTTACACAATGGATTCAAAATTCTTTGATTCTAGCTTGATGAAATTGCTCCTTTAATGAAAAATTTAGTGTGTAAGGTATATACAGAATGCTAGCAAAGTTAGTGTTTGTTTGCTTCTTTGCCATAGTAAACACGACCATTCAAAGCTAAGCAAGTTAAGCAGCTAGTCGGATCCGGAGGCTGAGGGCAGTGGCATTCGCCTGGCATTAGACGCCAGGTTTGTCACCCGGCTCATAACAGGACATATCACCAACTAGAGTGGATGGTAAAGACCAAAGTACAAAGACACAAGATGTATAGCACATCTGGGGCCGCTGGGGGATCTTGAGTTATTTCAGCCCTCCTACTTCAGACAGACAAATAGCCTAGCGATGTGAGCAGAAAGTAGAAAAGCTCATTTCTTCAAATAGTCTTTTAAGTATTCGTCATAAATTGTTGTATGAGAATGGAGTTGCTTCAATATTGCGGGTTTAAAAATCACCAGTAAAAGTACATGTTTTGATAGAATCACCACTAAAATGACATATTTTGATTAAGTCAGCATGATTAAATTACATGATTCATGCTATTTGTCCCCTTGTTTTGACAGTACTAAGAATTGATTTGATCGTTACTATATCTGATTAATTTGAATAGTAACAATAAGTCTAATATTAATTAATTACCCCCCCCAAAAAAAAAAAAAAAAAAAGCTGCATTATTTACAAATAAAATGCTGACATCCATCGTTTTAGATCGATATATATTAGTTATTAAGAAAGGAAAGTAAAATATCAACTCAAAAATTCTACTTTTTATCCACTGAAACCAACAGTTTTAAACATATCCGTAGTCCTACGGTAGGTTATCACATCGCGTCAACCATGTATTTGGTAAAACTGGCGACGGCAATCATATTTCAAACAAATATAATGCGTTTATGAACAGTTTTTTTGGTAATCATCCTCACACTGAGAAAAAAAAATAGTCTTAAGTTGAATCGACTAACCCCAGATAAGGTTCAAAGTAGGTTTTGATATAAACATTCCGTCACCATTTCTCTTTATTCACTATCTTATGAAAACATCTCAAGATATTGAGATTCTTCAAATTTGTCATTTCACATTTCAGTGTGTCTAAGAGAACCTCCACTTCAGAATATTTTCAACTAGGAACAACTGCAATCATATATCTATAGTATAAGATCGGTCCTGCAAGAAAAATGAGCGAGAAAAGAAATACAAAGAAATAATTATGCAATATTTTGACCAGGTAGTTGTTGTTAAATTGGTGCTTATTTCCAGTCCCTTTTTATTCATCTCAAGTCCGAAATTTTAGTACCGTACCATTCTCAGGCTCTTGGTACCGTACCATTCTCAGCCTCTTGGTACCGTACCATTCTCAGTCTCTTGGTACCGTACCATTCTCAGCCTCTTGGTACCGTACCATTCTCAGCCTCTTGGTACCGTACCACTCTCAGCCTCTTGGTACCGTACCACTCTCAGCCTCTTGGTACCGTACCATTCTCAGCCTCTTGGTACCGTACTATTCTCCGCCCCTTAGTTTGTACCATTATCATTCTCTTAGTAGCACTAAAGCTAACTAATAAAGCCAAACATGTTTACAGAAAGTAAATTTAGATCACTGCCTGGCATACGAAATATTCCGAAGCTGTTCAATCTAATGACTGATGAGTCTATCACAAATAATGGTTTTGGTGGAGTATGTATAGCTTCAAGCCCATTGATGGTTTCTTCTTGTTTGCATATCATAGATATAACTAGATGGTAATGTCTTCGTGTAAAGGTGATATTCGTATATTCCTTCAAACTGCCCTTTTGCCACTGGATATTGCTTATGTGTTCTATAAAGTGACAAATAGCTTTGTGGCCAACATTGCTGTCTTTAATAATGTACTCATGAATGGGTCGGTGCCCCGACTAAGAGAGGTCGCCGCTTTGCGGCAGTATGTTACGACAATCTCTCAGATTTAGCCATAAATAAAACAATGGCCTGGGTGGTATTTACTGGCCACTTAAGTCGACCATTTCCTTGCAGAGACAAATGTCCTAGTTTCCTTTTGGCAGCAGTAGATCGCCCTGCTGCACAATGATGGGATTTATTAATTATGCTGTCATATTCTGTCATGGATCCATTAATATCGAGATAGACATGCTAGGCAGGATTACACATTGTGCAACACAAAAAAGAGCAGAACCCTTCAGCATTGATGACTTTAATATCAGAAGTGGCACACAAATACACACACACATGTATATATACATATTTAGATGTGTGTATATATATATATATATATATATATATATAAATTCAAACATACATGTGTGTATATGTGTGTGTTTGACGTTTGTGATTGCAGTTGTTAGTATCATCATGATAATCAATTCAATCATATTAGGAGATATGTATTTAATTTATAGTTAATGAAGATTGATACATTTCAATACGCTTCAATTCCTCAGCCTTTATAATTAACTAACGACTCAATCTTAATTTAATTAGGTTTTGCTGTATTTTAAATGTTTTCAATCTGAATACAATAAATTACTCGTAATTTATTAAAGTCACCAATATCGCTGCATATTAAGGGGAAAAACACGCTAGAATTGATACAAAGCTGTAATTCCAAGCTGAAAAAGTGTGTTCTGGTGTTGTGCGGAAATCAGGTAAACTGGCTTACGGCCCATCTTGTTTGGCATTTGGCTTTCACACTAAATGATGAAAAATGACTGCGTGCAGGCTTATGGGCAATACAGTGTTTGCTTAAAGTGATATAAGTTTTTATGATCATTAAAACTATGGTTACCGCTGGAGGCCACAAACGTAATTTGTGCTTAAAGCTTTTCTACAATTAGGATAATCATTGATGTTGAAACTGAGCTAACCTGAAAGAAATGATTGTAAATTGCTGAGGCAAATCGGTGCAGAGAATGAAGGGCTCTTCATCTTGAAGATCAGAATAAATCTTGACTGAAATGATGTCATTATGGGAGTGAGCGATAATCCATCTTTTTATGTGACTCAAGTGATCTCCATATCAAGCTTGTTTGCTTTGCCAGCCTTGCTGTATTCCAAATTCTACATATTCTTGCCAAAAATCAGATTCTAGTATCAAACACTATTCTGAAAAATCCCAAAAAAATAATTTTCTTTCCTGAATTCAAAACGCGTCATGATTGCCATTCTGACAATAAAGTGTTTAGAGTCGATGTGATTTTCCATTCCATAAACAACCAAAATTGAGCCGATTTCAGGAATTCCCAAAGAAATTAAATGCCACTACGCCTATGTGTTCCAACGCGCTATAGATAAAAGCTGTTTTGTTGAATTAATCATTCATTTTCTCTCATTACGATTCCACTAAATCGCTTTTACATTTTAGCTGTATTATGTCCCACTGCCCTCGTAAATTCTATAAGATTTATGAAGTTTAACAAGACTTGATTATTCAAGCCCCTGCAGAGGTTAGATGGTTACTATGTAATTTGGCTGTGTGTAGTCTGATACACACTTCCTGATCAAACTGTTCCCATATAGACAGTATTGCCCAATGCGTCCATGGGAAAACATGCCCCCTTTTAGGCTGTATCTGAAGCTCAAATATTAGAACACACTAATCCAATACTCACAAGACGATATTGAAGGGTTGGCTTGCGGTTTGTGAAAGAGTGGGCTTAATCTATATATTTCAATGACATTATCGTGTATTCTGATCTACCTCATTCTACCTCATGTATTTCAGCGTGTCTATAGCATATATATATGAATATATATATATATATATATATATATATATATATATATATATATATATATATATATATATATATATATATATATATATATATATATATATATATATATATATTGGTCATTATCATAGTTTTATGTTACCACATACAATATTTTGATTTTCCTGGAAATCCTGCATTATTTACATATCTGAGCATCTAATATCGGCCCTTGTCTCTGAGTACAATACACCACGTGACACCGTAAGTCTCATCTTGTTTCTGTGTGCGCCATTTATTATTCAGTTTCTTGTCTAAAGTTGGCAATTATCTTGCCGTCCAATTCATTTTATTACCTAGATACCAATTTTGGAAAGACAAAAATGTGATAATGAAAACATGAATCTAACTGAGTGGAAAGAGTTATTGTGTAAACAGGCCTGCAACTTTGACGCCACTCAATAACTGGCACAGATTGATCTCATAGAGGTGAAGGAGGCACATATAGAAACGGCCACACAAAACACACACAAACACATCCACCACTGACCTTCAGTTCAACGTGTGTGTTTCGGTCCGCTGGTATAATGGTTTTTGACATCTCGGTCATTTGTTTGTCTGTTTTTGTGTACGTGCTGGTGCAGCGGTGGCATTGGATTTCGGGACATTGTGTTGATACACTGTCCGCATCAGGTCTGCCCAAACCAATTACTGTCCGCTACGGCCAGAGCCAATACCTCACATAAAAGATAACGTAGCTTGCAATTGATTCATCATGTAAGTCTGTATTATTCATGATGGTTTATCCTACTTGGATCAGTCACAAAAGACCAAGATACTCCTGCATCACTCTGCTTAAATCTGATTCACAGATGAAAAACCCTCTATTCAGAACCCTTAGACTGCAAGGATGTGCCCTCTGCGACAATACTGTCTGGAAAAGACAGAGGCGGGTCATTGAGCACAGGTCATTGAGCACAGGTCATTGAGCACAGGTCACTGAGCGCAGGTCATTGAGCACAGGTCATTGAGCACAGGTCATTGAGCACAGGTCATTGAGCACAGGTCATTGAGCACAGATCATTGAGCACAGGTCATTGAGCACAGGTCATTGGGCACAGGTCATTGGGCACAGGTCATTGAGCACAGGTCATTGAGCTTGCGGAGGGAATTTGTTTGTTTGTTCGTTTGTTTGTTTGGGGTTTTACATCACTTTCAACATTATTCCAGTCATTTCGTGATGAGACCTACTTGGAGCAGATATAGTGCTACCTCACTGAATTGTCATGTCGCAGGTCCTTGACATGACAACCAACCTTGTCACAGATTTACAAGGACAACGGGCTAACCCTTTAGGCACGGGCCTCATATGGGAAATTGAGTCCTGAATTCAATTTTGGCATGGCCGGGGATCGAACCCACAACCTTTGGATCACCACAGAGGAGCTGGGGCTCTAACCAACTGCGCCACGGCCCGGGGTGCGGAGGGCATTCCTAGTCTAAAAGATATGAAATCCGTCTCTCAACCACTTAAGGTTTACCAGAATTGACACCAATATATTTGCTGTGTAATACATTCCCTGGGTCAGGATCAGCTGAATAAATACTGCATGGACATGATATGGCCAATATTTTCTGTGTCAATTGGTGTAAAATATTCTTAAGTTAAGATTAGTTTGTTTTTAGTTGTACACATAGTGAAAAATAGACATTTACTGAGTTTTGAAAGTGCGCGGTTACTCAGTACAATTGCTCGGTTACACAGTAAAATTGATGAAGTGGCCATAAAAGTATAGTTTCATTTTATGCTATATATCACAATCTTGTCAAAGTCTAACTATTATATCTTAACAGATAATGAAGGTCATCCTCTTTTTCAATACTACAGTCACAAACCACTGTGATCAAAGAGTAATGTTGAAGAGAGGTACTTCGTTGAGCACAAGTAGCTCGTCGGACAGCATTCAGATGTACAGATTTAAGTTGTTTTACTCTCCTCCATATTTTACAATTGATGTGAACCATACTTCTAATCTAAGTAAGTTTCAGAGGTGAATCTAGGCCATGCACATGTGAAGCCTAGCAGCTTATCACATTTTAATACAATGCTTTTTATATGTTATGAAAATACAATTTAGTCTGGATTGTCACCTGCATCTTTGTATTTTATTAACAAAAAAATTAACATTGATTTATATGTCCTCACAATGATTGATTATGAAGTATTGTAGAATTTTTTATCGAAAAAAAATTACAATATTTTGTTTAAATAATGTCAAATGCTGTTTATCTTATTTATCTATGTCAACATCCTCATTGAAAATGGTGATAATTCTGCTTGACAGACAATAGCTGAGCCCAATGAACTGCAGCGTCTTTATCCAGACGATCTACTCATATCGAATCTATAAAGAAAGGGATCAAATAGTTAAGGTCATCAGGTCCACCATGTCCAACCATTAGGTCCACCATATCCAACCATTAGATCCACCATATTAAACCATTAGGTCCACCATATCCAACCATTAGATACATCGTATCCAACCATTAGATCCACCATATCCAACCATTAGATCCACCATATCCAACCATTAGATCCACCATATTAAACCATTAGGTCCACCGTATTAACCCATTAGGTCCACCATATCCAACCATTAGGTCCACCGTATCCAACCATTAGCTCCACCATATTAAGCCATTAGGTCCACCATATCCAACCATTAGGTCCACCATATCCAACCATTAGGTCCACCGTATCCAACCATTAGGTCCACCATATCCAACCATTAGGTCCACCATATCCAACCATTAGGTCCACCATATCCAACCATTAGGTCCACCATATCCAACCATTAGATCCACCATATTAAACCATTAGGTCCACCGTATTAAACCATTAGATCCACCGTATTAAACCATTAGGTGCACCGTATCCAACCATTAGATCCACCGTATCCAACCATTAGGTCCACCATATCCAACCATTAGGTCCACCGTATCCAACCATTAGTTCCACCATATCAAACCATTAGATCAACCGTATTAAACCATTAGGTCCACCGTATTAAACCATAAGATTCACCGTATTAACCCATTAGGTCCACCATATCCAACCATTAGGTCCACCGTATCCAACCATTAGGTCCACCATATTAAGCCATTAGGTCCACCATATCCAACCATTAGGTCCACCATATCCAAGCATTAGGTCCACCATATCCAACCATTAGGTCCACCGTATCCAACCATTAGGTCCACCATATCCAACCATTAGATCCACCATATTAAACCATTAGGTCCACCGTATTAAACCATTAGATCCACCGTATTAAACCATTAGGTCCACCGTATCCAACCATTAGGTCCACCGTATCCAACCATTAGGTCCACCATATCCAACCATTAGATCCACCATATCCAACCATTAGATCCACCGTATTAAACCATTAGGTCCACCGTATTAAACCATTAGGTCCACCGTATTAAACCATAAGATCCACCATATTAAACCATTAGTCCACCGTATCCAACCATTAGATCCACCGTTTCCAACCATTAGGTCCACCATATCCAACCATTAGGCTCACCATATTAAACCATTAGGTCCACCATATCCAACCATTAGATACATCGTATCCAACCATTAGGTCCACCATATCCAACCATTAGGTCCACCGTCTTAAACCATTAGGTCCACCATATCCAACCATTAGATACATCGTATCCAACCATTACGTCCACCATATCCAACCATTAGATTCACCATATTAAACCATTAGGTCCACCATATCCAACCATTAGGTCCACCATATCCAACCATTAGGTCCACCGTATCCAACCATTAGGTCCACCATATCCAACCATTAGATCCACCGTATTAAACCATTAGGTCCACCGTATTAAACCATTAGATCCACTGTATCCAACCATTAGGTCCACCATATCCAACCATTAGATCCACCATATCCAACCATTAGATCCACCGTATTAAACCATTAGGTCCACCGTATTAAACCATTAGGTCCACCGTATTAAACCATTAGGTCCACCAAATTAAACCATTAGGTCCACCATATCCAACCATTAGATACATCGTATCCAACCATTAGGTCCACCATATCCAACCATTAGGTCCACCTTATTAAACCATTAGGTCCACCATATCCAACCATTAGATACATCGTATCCAACCATTAGGTCCACCATATCCAACCATTAGATCCACCATATTAAACCATTAGGTCCACCATATCCAACCATTAGGTCCACCATATCCAACCATTAGGTCCACCGTATCCAACCATTAGGTCCACCATATCCAACCATTAGATCCACCGTATCCAACCATTAGGTCCACCGTATTAAACCATTAGATCCACCGTATTAACCAATTAGGTCCACCATATCCAACCATTAGGTCCACCATATCCTACCATTAGGTCCACCGTATTAAGCCATTAGGTCCACCATATCCAACCATTAGGTCCACCATATCCAAGCATTAGGTCCACCATATCCAACCATTAGGTCCACCGTATCCAACCATTAGGTCCACTATATCCAACCATTAGATCCACCGTATTAAACCATTAGGTCCACCGTATCCAACCATTAGATCCACTGTATTAAACCATTAGGTCCACCGTATCCAACCATTAGATCCACCGTATCCAACCATTAGGTCCACCATATCAAACCATTAGATCCACCGTATTAACCCATTAGGTCCACCATATCAAACCATTAGATCCACCGTATTAACCCATTAGGTCCACCATATCCAACCATTAGGTCCACCATATTAAGCCATTAGGTCCACCATATCCAACCATTAGATACATCGTATCCAACCATTACGTCCACCATATCCAACCATTAGATCCACCATATTAAACCATTAGGTCCACCATATCCAACCATTAGGTCCACCATATCCAACCATTAGGTCCACCGTATCCAACCATTAGGTCCACCATATCCAACCATTAGATCCACCGTATTAAACCATTAGGTCCACCGTATTAAACCATTAGATCCACTGTATCCAACCATTAGGTCCACCATATCCAACCATTAGATCCACCATATCCAACCATTAGATCCACCGTATTAAACCATTAGGTCCACCGTATTAAACCATTAGGTCCACCGTATTAAACCATTAGGTCCACCAAATTAAACCATTAGGTCCACCATATCCAACCATTAGATACATCGTATCCAACCATTAGGTCCACCATATCCAACCATTAGGTCCACCTTATTAAACCATTAGGTCCACCATATCCAACCATTAGATACATCGTATCCAACCATTAGGTCCACCATATCCAACCATTAGATCCACCATATTAAACCATTAGGTCCACCATATCCAACCATTAGGTCCACCATATCCAACCATTAGGTCCACCGTATCCAACCATTAGGTCCACCATATCCAACCATTAGATCCACCGTATCCAACCATTAGGTCCACCGTATTAAACCATTAGATCCACCGTATTAACCAATTAGGTCCACCATATCCAACCATTAGGTCCACCATATCCTACTATTAGGTCCACCATATTAAGCCATTAGGTCCACCATATCCAACCATTAGGTCCACCATATCCAAGCATTAGGTCCACCATATCCAACCATTAGGTCCACCGTATCCAACCATTAGGTCCACTATATCCAACCATTAGATCCACCGTATTAAACCATTAGGTCCACCGTATTAAACCATTAGATCCACTGTATTAAACCATTAGGTCCACCGTATCCAACCATTAGATCCACCGTATCCAACCATTAGGTCCACCATATCCAACCATTAGGTCCACCGTATCCAACCATTAGGTCCACCATATCAAACCATTAGATCCACCATATTAACCCATTAGGTCCACCATATCCAACCATTAGGTCCACCATATTAAGCCATTAGGTCCACCATATCCAACCATTAGGTCCACCATATTAAGCCATTAGGTCCACCATATCCAACCATTATGTCCACCATATCCAACCATTAGGTCCACCATATCCAACCATTAGGTCCACCGTATTTAATCATTAGGTCTACCATATCTTACCATTAGATCCACGGTATTAAACCATTAGGTCCACCGTATTAAACAATTAGATCCACCGTATTAAACCTTTAGGTCCACCGTATCCAACCATTAGATCCACCGTATCCAACCATTAGGTCCACCATATCCAACCATTAGGTCCACCATATCCAACCATTAGATCCACCATATTAAACCATTAGGTCCACCATATCCAACCATTAGATCCACCATATTAAACCATTAGGTCCACCATATCTAACCATTTGATCCACCATATCCAACCATTAGATCCACCATATCCAACCATTAGGTCCACCATATCCAACCATTAGGTCCACCATATCCAACCATTAGGTCCACCGTTTCCAACCATTAGGTCCACCATATCCAACCATTAGGTCCGCCATATCCAACCATTAGGTCCACCGTATTTAACCATTAGGTCCACTATATCTAACCATTAGATCCACGGTATTAAACCATTAGATCCACGGTATTAAACCACCGTATCCAACCATTAGGTCCACCATATCCAACCATTAGATCCACCATATAAAACCGTTAGGTCCACCGTATTAAACCATTCGGTCCACCGTATTAAACCATTAGATCCACCATGTTGAACTATTTGATCCACCATGTTAAACCATTTGCTCCACCATGTTAGACCATAAGATCCATTACTTATCTTGGTTAGTATTAGAGGATTTAACAGGCAATTTCAACAGGTTATGTATGTTGACCTTCAAACCACTACGATAACGTCTTATAATGAATCTACAGACATTTTAAAATCCCTTAGGCTGGCCTACCTGATACTGTTGATTTCCCCTTAATGCCTCCTGTTGTCTTGTCTACACGTTAACTTAACTTTATTTCCCTCACTCTTTTCCAAATGTTTGGTTATTATATATGTTTTTGTTATTCTGTTTCAGTTCAAGTCACTTTATTTATAAAATGCTGAAAGTCATGTCCACGAATTGCAAATAGAGGCTTGGGGTTACATTATCACAAAGGAACATACACATGTAAATGTTACTGACACCCACTTTATTGTATCCAAACAAACAAAACAAAGTTAGGGGCAAGTACCCCTTTAGTGTACTCCTCTTTCCACCCCAATCTGTTATGACATAGCTACGAGTATTCAAAGCTTTCACTACATCCGGGGCCTCGCCATGTCTAGTTCTACCAGTGACTTTAGCAGTCCACATCCGGGTATGTGCGGACGGCAGAGCACAATCGATATGGTATTCGCAGTACAAGTGTTGATGATGGATCACTTGCCACTAAGCTTTTCTCACTAAAACACTGCCTGTCAGGTCACTCTTTATTCATATTGATTCCTTCCTATCCTGTCTTACAAGGTATTGCCAAAAGAACCCCAGCTCAGACAGTCAATAACTTCTTCTTAATGAGTTCTTATAACTTACAAGCCTCAGGCCATGGCGCAGTTGGTTGGAGCATAAGCTTATTTGCTCCGGTATGATGATCAAAAGGTCCTGGGATCGCTTCCCAGCCATGCCTAGATTGCATTTAAGTTACAATTTTTCAAATAAGCTGAGGATAATGGCCGAAGAATCAACCTGTTGGCCTTGTATCTGTGACTGAATTTGTTGTCAATTCAAGGAACATGTCAATTCAGTGAGGCAGCATGTCAATTCAGTGAGGCAGCATGACAATTCAGCGAGGCAACATGTCAATTCAGTAAGACAGCATGTCAATTCAGCTGATCCTGTGTCATGAAATGATTGAAACCATGTTAACAGTAATGTGAAACTCAAAACAAACAAGAGAAACTCTAATTTACACTTTACACAATAATTTACCCTAATTCACACTAATTTACACAAGGTTTGAAATTTAGCATCACATTTCAAATATTCAGCAGCCAAAACGATATTGTTGATATAAATATATTAAGATGTTTGGTATTGCATATTGTCCATTGGCTATATTATGTTTTACTTTCAGTTAACTTTTTCTCCTTTTTTCTCTTTTTTTACTATTCCTTCAAGATAATTTCCAATTTTGAGAGCAAAGTCTACTGTGGATCCAGCAAAGGAGATAAAGATGTTGTATAGGATTATTAAGTGCCTTTACACGTATTGTAATCATGTGTGATAGCCAAGCTATGAAAGTAATAGACCCATGGTTTCCACTACCTGAGTTGATGCCTTACTAGTTTCTTATCTTTCCAGGTCCTCTCTTGGTCAATCGAGGTTATTCCCCTTTTGACCAAAATCATCAATCTTATTTGATGACAGCTGCAATTTTTCAAGTATAAGGCTAGCAACAATAACAAAATGATCGTGTATCTTATCGTTAAGTAATCCAGGATGACTTGTAAGGATGACTTGGCATTCTTGGCTATATGTCTTGAGGATATGCTCTTTCACGTTTAGTTTTTCATGTTTTGACCTTCTTAGTTCATCAAAGTTCTAACTAGAATGATGTGTCATTACTCTCAGTCTTCTTTAATACTTCCCCAGTTAACCTGTAAACAAACTCAACCAAACAGTTGAAGCTGCTAATTTTCCCTCTAATTTCTATATCTTCATTTTAAATAGAATGGATTTCACTTTTTATAGAAGTTTTAATACATTATTTCGAATCCCACAGTTGTGGCCGTCACATTTGTCTTCTGAATCAGATATAAAAATCAGAAAGTCTTTGATGCTGTTGAAGGAATTAGATAAATGAATGGTGTCTTTTTTAATCCAGGAGATAATATTAATCCTGTGATTGGTGTCCTGTGATTAGTGGGATTTTTCAATGCTTTGTAGTGCAGAAATATTTGATTTGTACAATGTCAGGTTTTGCTTGTATCATATAAATCTAGGATGAAAAGCCGAAAAAACACCCTTGGATGAGAAGGTTTTCAATCCATGTATGAAGTTATTAATTTGAGTTTTCTGTCTTAAAAATATGTATACATTATTAATTTTAATTTCATTTAAAAATATGGATATTTCGGTTCCGAATCCTTCAAATTTTCTCTAACCTAAAGTTGGTTAATAGTTCCCAGATTTAAACCCACTTTTATAAAAAAATCTGATATGTCTGTAATCCTGTTGAAGGAATGTCAGAAATAAATGGCTTCGCATAGAAGACCTTTTTAATACTGAGATTAGCGGGGTGCCACAAGGTTCTGTAGTGCATTGCAAATATTATGAGCAAATTGTACTTATTCAACTTCATGAAAGATACATCATACGACAGCAAAAGGTAGGGTTCACAACATATAAAATATTTTGCCATCTTTAAAACATAGGATAGTTTAAATACAACAATGCCATATTGCATTTGTATTTGTTGTTGGTAAGAGAAACTGGGCCATACTTTGATATCACTAACCGGTAATCTTGATATTAAGAAGCTTGTTTTCACCTATGGGTAAATTATATGAGATTTTTATTTGGGGGGATTCCTTTCAGAAATAATTAGATCCCATTATAATTTATTGACTACACAGATGAAAGGTCAGTTTGTTTAGCCGAAAGGTTTGTTTTAAAGTTTGATATGTTAGCGCAGATTGCTTTCTATAGTGGCTCTGCATGGCATATCAGGTGTGGTAGGATGATGAGTTCTATAGCTACGTTATGTACACAGCGAGTTCTAGCTGCATTGTGTATACAGTGAGTTCTATAGCTACATTGTGTACTCGGTGAGTTCTATAGCTACATTGTGTACACAGTGAGTTCTATAGTGAGTTCTAGTCACATTGTGTATACAGTGAGTTCTATAGCAATATTGTGTACACAGTGAGTTCTATAGCTACATTGTGTACACAGTGAGTTCTATAGTGAGTTCTAGTCACATTGTGTATACAGTGAGTTCTAGCTACATTGTGTACACAGTGAGTTTTAGCTACATTGTGTACACAGTGAGTTCTATAGCTACATTGTGTACACGGTGAGTTCTAGCTGCATTGTGTATACAGTGAGTTCTATAGCAATATTGTGTATACAGTGAGTTCTATAGCTACATTGTGTACACAGGAAGTTCTATAGCTACATTGTGTACACAGTGAGTTCTATAGCAATATTGTGTATACAGTGAGTTCTATTGCTACATTGTGTACAGAGAGAGTTCTATAGTGAGTTCTAGTCACATTGTGTATACAGTGAGTTCTATAGCAATTTTGTGTACACAGTGAGTTCTAGCCACATTGTGTACACAGTGAGTTCTAAATCTACATTGTGTACACAGTGAGTTCTATAGCTACATTGTGTACACAGTGAGTTCTAGTCACATTGTGTATACAGTGAGTTCTATAGCTACATTGTGTACACAGTGAGTTCTATAGCTACATTGTGTACACAGTGAGTTCTATAGCAATATTGTGTATACAGTGAGTTCTATTGCTACATTGTGTACAGAGAGAGTTTTATAGCAACATTGTGTACACAGTGAGTTCTAGTCACATTGTGTACACAGTGAGTTCTATAGCTACATTGTGTATACAGTGAGTTCTATAGCTACATTGTGTACACAGTGAGTTCTATAGCAATATTGTGTATACAGTGAGTTCTATAGCAATATTGTGTATACAGTGAGTTCTATTGCTACATTGTGTACACAGTGAGTTCTAGCTACATTGTGTACACAGTAAGATCTAGCCACATTGTGTACACGGTGAGTTCTATAGCCACATTGTGTACACAGTGAGTTCTATAGCTACATTGTGTACATGGTGAGTTCTAGCTGCATTGTGTACACAGTGAGGTCTAGCCACATTGTGTACACGATGAGTTATATAGCTACACTGTGTACAAGGTGAGTTCTATAGCAACATTGTGTACACAGTGAGTTCTATAGCTACATTGTGTACACAGTTCTAGCCACATTGTGTACACGGTGAGTTCTATAGCTACATTGTGTACACGGTGTGTTCTATAGCTACATTAAGTACACAGTTAGTTCTATAGCTACATTAAATACACAGTGAGTTCTATAGCTACATTGTGTACATGGTGAATTATAGCTGCATTGTGTACACAGTAAGTTCTAGCTGCATTGTGTACACAGTGAGTTCTAAAGCTACATTGTGTACACAGTGAGTTATATAGCTACACTCTGTACAAGGTGAGTTCTATAGCAACATTGTGTACACAGTGAGTTCTATAGCTGCATTGTGTACACAGTGAGTTCTATAGCTACATTGTGTACACGGTGAGTTCTAGCTGCATTGTGTATACAGTGAGTTATGGCCACATTGTGTATACAGTGAGTTACAGCTACATTGTGTACACAGTGAGTTTTAGCTGCATTGTGTACACAGTGAGTTATTGCTGCATTGTGTACACAGTGAATTCTAGCTACATTGTGTATACATTGAGTTCTATCTGCATTATGTACACAGTGAGTTCTAGCTGCATTGTGTACACAGTGAGTTCTAAAGCTACATTGTGTACACAGTGAGTTCTAGCTACATTGTGAATACAGTGAGTTATAGCTACATTGTGTACACAACGAGTTCTAGCTGTATTATGTACACAGTGAGTTCTAGATGCATATTGTACACAGTGAGTTCTAGCTGCATTGTGTGTACAGTGAGATCTAGCTGCATTATGTACACAGTGAGTTCTAGCTGCATTGTGTACACAGTTGGTTTTAGTCACATTGTGTATACACTGAGTTCTAGCCACATTGTGTATACAGTGAGTTATAGCTACATTGTGTATATAGTGAGTTATAGCTACATTGTGTACACAGTGAGTTCTAGCTGCATTGTGTACACAGTAAGTTCTATAGCTGCATTGTGTACACATTGAGTTCTAGCCACATTGTGTACACAGTGAGATCTAGCTGCATTATGTACACAGTGAGTTCTATAGCTACATTGTGTACACAGTGAGTTCTAGCTGCATTGTGTACACAGTGGGTTTTAGTCACATTGTGTATACACTGAGTTCTAGCCACATTGTGTATACACTGAGTTCTATAGACAGATTGTGTACACAGTGCTCATTGTTGCGATATCACACCAGGATGGCCAACATATTGGCTACAGTGGGCCATATGCCAGTTGTAGACAGACCACTTTTCTGAGATCCGAAGCCACGCAGTCCACAATATCTGCACAATAATGCAATCGGCTTTGCATAATGCCTCTGTTTCTACTTGATGGTGATTGTCTGCATAGTGCATCAATAAAGATATGTAAGGGCACGATGTGTAATGCTGCTCTCCTTATGCCTCGTAGACATCGAGCACTTTAATAGTTTGTGCCGTTTTTCATTACTTTCCTACTTTGCTAACCCCATCCTGCCTGCATTGCCCTCTGTCTCCGGCTTGAAAGCATGTTATTCTATGAATCCAAAATGGAAGGACTTGATAAAGTATTTCTGCCGCAGACATTAAAGGGCAGATACTCGCTTTTGTTTAAATTGAAGGACATGATGTAATATTCCCGTCACGGACGTGGAAGGACCAAATACGATATTCCCGTCATGGACATGGAAGGACCTGATGTAATATTCCCGTCATGGAAATGGAAAGACCTGATGTAATATTCCCGTCATGGAAATGGAAGAACCTGATGTAATATTCCCGTCATGGACATGGAAGGACCTGATGTAATATTCCCGTCATGGACCTGGAAGGACCTGATGTAATCTTCCCTTCATGGACATGGAAGGACCTGATGTAATATTCCCGTCATGGACATGGAAGGACCTGATGTAATATTCCTGTCATGGACATGTAAGGACCTGATGTAATATTCCCGTCATGGACATGGAAGGACCTGATGTAATATCCCCGTCATGGACCTGGAAGGACCTGATGTAATATTCCCGTCATGGACAAGGAAGGACCTGATGTAATATTCCCGTCATGGACCTGGAAGGACCTGATGTAATATTCCCTTCATGGACATGGAAGGACCTGATGTAATATTCCCGTCATGGACATGGAAGGACCTGATGTAATATTCCCGTCATGGACCTGGAAGGACCTGATGGAATCTTCCCTTCATGGACATGGAAGGACCTGATGTAATATTCCCGTCATGGACATGGAAGGACCTGATGTAATATTCCTGTCATGGACATGTAAGGACCTGATGTAATATTCCCGTCATGGAAATGGAAGAACCTGATGTAATATTCCCGTCATGGACATGGAAGGACCTGATGTAATATTCCCGTCATGGACATGGAAGGACCTGATGTAATATTCCCGTCATGGACCTGGAAGGACCTGATGTAATCTTCCCTTCATGGACATGGAAGGACCTGATGTAATATTCCCGTCATGGACATGGAAGGACCTGATGTAATATTCCTGTCATGGACATGTAAGGACCTGATGTAATATTCCCGTCATGGACATGGAAGGACACTCCTGATGTAATATCTCCGTCATGGACCTGGAAGGACCTGATGTAATATTCCCGTCATGGACATGGAAGGACCTGATGTAATATTCCCGTCATGGACATGGAAGGACCTGATGTAATATTCCCGTCATGGACGTGGAAGGACCTGATGTAATATTCCCGTCATGGACATGGAAGGACCTGATGTAATATTCTCGTCATGGACGTGGAAGGACCTGATGTAATATTCCCGTCATGGCCACAGAAGGGCCTCTTACATAGAGGAGCGTTGCTGATATTGCTATGTTAAATGCCCCTGACCCTGTGATACATTTTGTTGGTTTGGCATAAAGAGTACAAGACGTGGTCGGCGATGTTGGCATAAGAGCGTGTTCAAATATCATTTGGGTCTCTAATGGGGTTATAGGCTGTCTGGCCTTTGTATATGAGTAACACCTGGCCACACCACCGCATTGTGCACTTCCATAGTGGGGCTTGTGGCAAAGCTTTTCTTGTCACTTTCCAGATGTATTGAGTCATTCCATTTACCACCAGATTCCTGTTACGAGATACGTACAAAGGGAAAGAGGCAATATAACGTTTTGTATCAATATAATCTGGTCTTATCTGAGTTCATATATTTATTCATAAGCACACCGAGGAGAATATAAGATAAATATAATTAGGGCAGGCGCGCATCAGTCATGTCCTTGACTCACAACTCTCACGATGACAGCGTTATTTATTCCACTGCAGTCAGAAAGGTTTGAGAACATAATGTTGTAGTAGCATGTGGGTGATTTGGTACCACAACAGCTGCTTGGTGGTCAATGCTCCCAAGCCTTTCTGTTGCCAGTGAAATTCTCAGTAGCCGATGACAAAGACTTTCCTGTTGCCAGGTTGTATGGGGTGACATCTGGTGGTGACATGAGAATATCTTCCTGTCACTGCCTCCACTGACAGGGATAAATATCTGCGCTTCCTCATATGTCAGCCACCACATCCAAGCAATTATTTCCTTTACTAACTGATTCGTAGGTTGGAACGCTAATGATGTTGGAAATGTGTTCACTAATAGCTATGAAATCTTTGGGTAATTTATTTTAGATACATATTGCACAAATATATCCCATGGCATACCACATTTTTACATAAATGATCAAACCCTTCTTGACTTCTTCTTGATTGCAGAGCAGCAGTCTTCAAACCATTCACTGTTTCATTCTAAAAAAATAATTTTAAGCAGAGGAATTTCCATGATTTTCCGATATATTTGAGTAATTGCTGTCATGGTAACGGGAAGATAAGATAAGCCTTTTTGTACTGTAAGCGGAATGACTACAGGCATTTATCTCAAAATAACATGCTGTGCTATCGTGTGTATTTGTTCAATATATGTTTTGTAAATTTCCTAACAGTTTCTAAACTGATTCTAAATCAATTATCAGTGTATCTTGTTCTTCTTGTTTTCTTCTACCCTGCATGGCGTAGAGTCACATAGGAACTCTGTCAAGAAACGTTGTTCCTTCGCCATATTAGTCCGCAGATCACCAATCAGCGGAGTCATTGGTTGCACGTTGAAGATCAATGATCTGTCCATGACTATTTTGTCTGACTTTTCTCATTTTGTCTGTATATTATATCTGCCTATTTTGTCTGTCTGCCTATTTTGTCTGTCTGACTATTTTGTCTGTCTGACTATTTTGTCTGTCTGACTATTTTGTTAAATATGTCACTAACATCTTAACTCATTTGTTCTTGTACTCTTTTTTTAATCATACCAATGACACCAATTGGCCACGTTATTGCATGAGTCAAAATAGTTGACTCAGTATCTATTGGCTGCAAAAATAAAACCTTTATTGTAGAGCCTGGTATAAACCCAAGAGCTGCTCAGGAGAGTCAGGAGAGAAGCTTTCTGCTTGATGGCCCAGCGGTGGTGCTCACAACATTCTTGTATTTCACGACATCGAACATTGTTGAATAGCCATTACGGTGCTGAGTATGGTTTTATAACGACATGGAAATGAATAAGACTTTTGAACATTAATTCCTTATATTGATGATGTGTTTTTATTGTTTTAAATCTGGAAATAATATATAAAATGTTTTCTAATGATATTTTAATTCATTCCTATGTTAAACTGGATAAATAATGGGTTATAACAGTGTTTAATTATTAAATGGTTGAAACATTCGAGCTATGATTTTTTAAGTTAGGATATCCCTTCAAAATAAATCGTCTTATGCCCGAATAGAAAACCAACCTGTACACATCTTGATACTACACATTTGAACCTAGACACTAAACATTGCCATTAAGATATGTTTATAGGTAATGGTGACATTTATCTAGCGCTTTCAGCGTTATATTCTGTTGAACACTATTTATTTTCATAATTCCTTCAAGGACCACAAAGTGCTCTTGGTTTTGGGCAGAAATACTTATCAATGTAAAGCTAAGATATATTTTGAATCAATGAATTTAAGGATTGGATGATAAAGATAAAAAATATCCACACGTTTAGGTAATTAAATGAGAATTTACAAATTTATACATAGATTAAAAATCTTCTTATCCAAGATTGTCATGTCAGCTTTCGCAGATGTATTTGACAGAATGAAGAATTAACATTACGCTGATCAGTTCAGCACAATGTGGTAATGCTTGTCATTCAATCTTGCTCCACTACCTCTGCAACCATTGCAATGTATTAGTGTTGACGGTAATTAGGAACTCCATATGAAGTCATGCATACACCCACCAAACTCTACTCTGCATTACATCTGTAGTATTCAATTACTACACTGTCACAATTAATGTGTGTCAAATGAAACACAATATATGTCTCGAAAAATCTACCCAAATATCAATCTCATAAAGCCACGGGCCATGGCGCAGTTGGTTAGAGCGCCAGCTTATTAGCACCAGTTCCTCTGTTGTGATCCAAAGGTCATGGGTTCGATCCCCGGCAATGCCGAGATTGATCTCATGATACAATTTCCCATATGAGCTGAGGCCCGTGCCTAAAAGGTTAACCCGTTGTCCTTGTAAAACTATGACCGGGTGGGTTGTCTTGTCAAGGACCTGCAACAAGACAATTCAGTTAGGCAGCACTATATCTGCTACAAGTAGGTCTCATCATGAAATGACCGAAATAATGTTGAAAGTGATCTAAGACCCAAAATAAACAAACAATCAATCTCATAAAAGGGTCAACTGATTTAGATAACAATTTTCAACAAGCTCGATGTTGAGTAATGAGTTTGAACTCACTGACCATGACATTCTGCTTAGGTTTATCATATAACCTTCTCCGTGTGAGTTCAGACAATTACCTCTTTCTGATCGGGAAGACATTTATCATTTAACTATTTCCTTGGATTAGGACATATAGGAATAATGTTTTGCTACAAATAAAGATTCGCTTTTGATTATACTGAGGCAGTATTCCTTGGATGTTGAGATCACCTGGAACAAAACAAAAATATGATTTCCAAATCCTCAGATATGGATCGAATCGTATATATATATCGTGTGAATCATGTGAATCATACGAGTCATGTCAGTCATGTAAATCATGTGAATCATCTATAAAGGTTGGCCCATTTGAAATTCAGATTAAAGTTTCCAAGAAATATACTTTAAGGGATGAATGAACAAAAGTATACAGTAACCAGAAGGTATGTATGCATACCTACTTTATTAGTGTACAGGACTAAAAAGTATTCACTAAGGTGGTGTTATTACCCTTCATATTGAATCATGTCTCACTGGTCCCAGCTGCCCCCGGGTCTGGACTATGAGGAAAGGAGTGATAATTGAGTTATCACCGGGACCATGCTTATCACCTGGGTCAAGCTGCCAGGTGTAAAGACAGCAGCATCGTGGTTGTTTGATTAGAAATAATCTTTGAGAGCAAGTTCTTTCATTGAAATACATTGCAAAGAAGGCTGAGGACGTGTCTGGCTAGGGATGCTGAGTATACAATATAGGATGGGGGCATGTCTGGCTAGGGATGCTGTAGGTAGAGTGTAGGATGGGGACATGTCTGGCTAAGGATGCTGTGGGTAGAGTGTAGGATGGGGGCATGTCTGGCTAGGGATGCTGTAGGTAGAGTGTAGGATGGGGACATGTCTGGCTACGGATGCTGTAGGTAGAGTGTAGGATGGGGACATGTCTGGTTAGGGATGCTGTGGGTAGAGTGTAGGATGGGAGCATGTCTGACTAGGGATGCTGTAGGTAGAGTGTAGGATGGGGGCATGTCTGGATAGGGATGCTGTATGTAGAGTGTAGGATGGGGGCATGTATGGCTAGGAATGCTGTGGGTAGAGTGTAGGATGGGGACATGTCTGGCTAGGGATGCTGTGGGTAGAGTGTAGGATGGGGGCATGTCTGGATAGGGATGCTGTGGGTAGAGTGTAGGATGGGGACATGTCTGGATAGGGATGCTGTGGGTAGAGTGTAGGATGGGGACATGTCTGGATAGGGATGCTGTAGGTAGAGTGTAGGATGTGGACATGTCTGGCTAGGAATGCTGTGGGTAGAGTATAGGATGGGGACATGTCTGGCTAGGGATGCTGTGGGTAGAGTGTAGGATGGGGACATGTCTGGATAGGGATGCTGTATGTAGAGTGTAGGATGGGGGCATGTCTGGATAGGGATGCTGTATGTAGAGTGTAGGATGGGGGCATGTATGGCTAGGAATGCTGTATGTAGAGTGTAGGATGGGGGCATGTATGGATAGGGATGCTGTGGGTAGAGTGTAGGATGGGGACATGTCTGGATAGGGATGCTGTATGTAGAGTGTAGGATGGGGGCATGTCTGGATAGGGATGCTGTATGTAGAGTGTAGGATGGGGGCATGTATGGCTAGGAATGCTGTGAGTAGAGTGTAGGATGGGGACATGTCTGGCTAGGGATGCTGTGGGTAGAGTGTAGGATGGGGACATGTCTGGCTAGGGATGCTGTGAGTAGAGTGTAGGATGGGGGCATGTCTGGCTATGGATGCTGTGGACACAGTGAATGGTTGGAATCGTCTTGTCTCACAGGGGGTTGTGGTCAGTGGAATGTACCACGGCCCTGTGTTAGGATGCTGTTGGCACGTTGAGTCTGAGTACACCCTCTCATCTGTTTCACTAAACCACCACTGATTCCCAACCCACCGCATTATGATCACTCAGCTGCGACTAACAAGCGCAAATCTACCACACCAGCTCCCTACCTCCAGCCTAATTCTCTGTTGTAATGAGAATGTGCCGTGAATCCTACAGAGATTAGTGTGGTCGGGTATATAGTGAGCCCCTGTGTTTCCATCAATACATCAGACATACATATAGATACCTTCTCTGACAGTACCCATATTCTGCAGCCATCTGTCTCCTGCAGACATCTGTGAGCCGTAATCACACTGCCCAGATTGGCCTTTTTACAGACGCATCGCAGGGAACTGGCATCTTCCTGTGTCAGGCATCTGCACCTTTCTTGGCTTTGTGTTAAGTATGTTATGGGGGCCATACCGAGGAGGGATATTGCTTTCCCTTGTGGACTATCTACTCTTCTTTTTTCTACGTTTATTTATGGGTGTTTAAAACTCGACCAGCACTGTACAGAAGTTCTTTATGAGTGAATGGATGTAGTTGTAGATGTAGATCTTGGTGTGAGAGTCGAAAGGTCAACATGTTTCCATCTCACTTACAAATCACCAATATAACTCAACAACTATTACTGCAAGATGGCTGTTAAACCACACATTCCTAATCTCATGATATGACAAGATAGCAGATATATATAACAAGAAATATTTCTTTGAAAAAAAGCAAGTATAATGTGCTGTGGACACCGTAGAAATTGCGTATTTATTTCACATATTTGGTGAGAATGTTGATGCTAGGAACGATTTCTATCTCACGTGAGTACGTTTTTCCTGAATGTGCTTACATACATGTATGTTTGGAACCCACATTTTGAAGTGGTTAGTTTTATTCATTAGGTGAGATATTTTTAACTGTTGGCAATATAAAATATGCTGTATTCATTGGTCTTTTATAAAGATGTATTTCTGATAAATTGGGATCATAAAAAGAGAATACCTCCTTGGTTTTCTTGCACAGATATGTTACAGTTGGTAGGCCAATGGATATGTGCCTGGCTGATGATGTAAGCGAAGGAAGGTTGTGAGTTCGACTCCCATTGCCGGAAGTGTTACTTTCACACTCAGTCTGGTTAGAAGGCTCGAAAGTCCACCAAGAACTGTTTTGTCATATTTTACTAATGCCATGGGAATTAATCAAAAATTTAATAACATCTTGTATATCTGTATAGATATTTGCCAGCAATTATGCTGTCATATTTGATTACATCTAAACTAAAAAGAATTGAAATTTTATTTCCGTCCAGACATTCATAAAACTATTTTTTCGAAAAATGATGAGCAGTTCCCAAAAAGTGTTGCTATTTACAGGTTGTTGCAATCCTGAAAAATATCCTGCTACGAAATTAAATGAAAAAAGAAATTTTGAAGCCATTCGACACCACAGATTATCCACGTTATTACATGCAGTATATTTTATTTTTAATAAATATCAAGACAATCTACTATTTGAGCTGATTGAAGCGGAAATCAAGCCATTGTTTTAGAGAGTGGTTTAAAGCATATCTTCCTCTGTACAAACAAAACATAATGGCAACCCTATGTGACAATATGTGTATTTTATGTAATAATTGTCTTCATCATGAGTTGCCTGTATCATACATGCATGTAATGACGGTTATTCGGGTATCATTACATTTGTAGGGGGTGTCCTCAGATGTTTATCATTACATTTGTAGGGGATGTCTCCAGGTGGGTATCATTACATTTGTAGGGGATGTCCCCAGGTGGGTATTGGTACGTTTGTAGGGGATGTCCCCAGGTGGGTATTGGTACATTTGTAGGGGATGTCCCCAGGTGGGTATTGGTACAATTGTAGGGGATGTCCCCAGGTGGGTATCATTACATTTATAGGGGATGTTCCCAGGTGGTTATCATTACATTTATAGGGGATGTCCCCAGGTGGGTATCATTACATTTGTAGGGGATGTCCCCAGGTGGGTATCATTACATTAGTAGGGGTTGTCCCCAGGTGGGTATCTTTACATTTGTAGGGGATGTCCCCAGGCAGGTATCATTACATTTGTAGGGGACCTCCCCAGGTTGATATCATTATATTTGTAGATGGTGTGTCCCCAGGTCGTGGCCATGTTAGGATCTGTGATGGAGTTAATCCTAGTTGTCGACTGTTGAATAATGAGGGAGGTCTGCATCAGCCCGTCCTGTCTCAGAGGTAGAGGTTTGCTTCTATCAAATATCCATTCTCTCTTCTGGTTCCTTGCGATTGTCCTCTTCTAGAGGTGTTTATTTTAGATAATGCCAGCTCTTATTTTCCGAAATGAGTTGATAAGCTTTTTATTCTTGGATGTAAAAAATACTTCTTAGAAATTATTTTTTCCTTCAAATTAATTCGTTGATTTTCTCAAACGTTTAAAAATTCAGTTTGTTAGAGATATTATTATATATAGCACAGCTATCGATTGGGTGCCATACGAGATTTATAAAAATGTTTATGGATTTAAGAAATGTTCATAAGACTTAGTGTGAAGTAACCATAGATATAAGGAAGACCTAAATAATGGCTTTGCTGTGGAGGTTGTTTGAATTGATCGAAGGGGAATCAGATACAGCGCCGATAACGATGTGTTTGTTTGTTTCAACATTATTTCAGTCATTTCGTGATGAGACCAACTTCTAGTAGATATAGTGCTACCTCACTGAATTGTCATGTTGCAGGTCCTTGACATGACAATCCATCCATCACAGATTTACAAGGACAACGGGCTAACCCTTTTTCCATGGGCCTCAGTTCAAGTGTGAACTTGTATCATGAATTCAATCTCGGCATGGCTGTGGATCAAACTCACAACCTGTTGATCACCACAGAGGAACTGGTGCTAATAAGCTGGCGCTCTAACCAACTGCGCCACGGCTCATGACCTGATAATGTGTTCATAGATACACATAGCAACCACTCTGTCTTATGCCTCAGTCACATTTGCACCGGGCGCCGGCCGGGCAGTAACAATCGGCCGACTTCACAGTCTGCCGGGCGCCGGGGAGTTTATAAGCAACAATCTGAGATATGCCGTAGCTGTGGTCACATTATTAAAGGGCACCGCACGGCACGTGCAAGACTGAATGACACAGACGTCTGCAGGATATCTTAAAGACGTCTGAATCATTGACAGACGTCTGAAAGACATCCTAAAGACGTCTGTCTCATTTGACAGACGTCTGAAAGACATCTTAAAGACGTCTATGATATATCGCAGGGGGCCCGTGCGATCATCTGACGATGGTCTATGAACACATGAAATAAATATAATCCTATTTTCACCGCACGATGCCACCGGCAGCCCTAAGATAATCTGCCGATGACCCTGCGGGACACTGCCGGGACCCTGCCGTGCACTTTAAGATGATATTTGCTGATAAGACATCGGGGAAACGCCGGCAACTTTTATGTTCAAGATAAAAGTTCCCGATGACCCGCCCGACGTCTTAAAGATGCCCAATTGTGGCCGATGATCTCCCGGTGCCCGCTCGGCAATCTGAAATGCCTGCCGATTTTGTAAAAAATACCCATCGGCCGGGCATCTTTACTGAAATCGGCGCAAATGTGACTGAGGTATTACACAGGTAGTATTGCTAGTCATTATATTCTCTCACTATCTCTGCCACCATTGGCCTATATTTGATATAATTCGAAATGAGCAATTCTCCAAGTCTGAAATACACGTTTTGTCCACCAAAATATCGTCCAATCAGAATTGATCAACATCAGGTCACATACTCTGATCCGGTGTCTGAATTTCACACTGACCAATCAGTACAGCTGGCAGTACGCAGTGTTTTCTGTAGCAATATTCATCTGGTTTTCACTTATCACTAAACAGATTGATTCCTTCTTGCGTCAAATCTTGACGCACCTTTTCACCAATGACGGCGAGGACTGAAGTGAGAGAGAGATGTCTTCTAATGGAGGGTAGATTGTTACTGGCCAGGATTCGAACCCTGGCTCTCTGAGTGAATGCTCTTCCGGATGAGCTACAACAATTTGAATTGAAGATGAGGTGCTATTGATGATTGCTGAACATTTAAAGGATAGTTCATATATTTTATTTGTTAAAAAGTCTCATCTCACGTGTTCCACCCATATCATTGTGTTCCTCAAGGATATCAATTATTTTGTTAAATTAATGAAGTTTATTTTTAGGTCAGCACCGCATGAGGCAAATAACGTCTAGGGCAGAAATCACTGAAGTGACTACTAGAGAATTCAGGTCAGGATGGAAACCTGGTGGGCAAGGTGTGATCTCTCACAACTCTGATTACAGTGAGACCTTACAACGAGCCATTTCCATGGCAAGGAGCAGCTTCTCAGATCCCCCAGTGTTGATTCATGGGCGCTGAGCGGTACCGCTTTGCCCCCTTATGCTGCCTATTGCAGGTCTGTGAATCAACCCCACTGCCCGCCAGCTGACATTGTCTGACCGCAAACAAAGACAAATGAGAGTAGCTCAGCGCAGACCGTATAACCCCACCTTTCCTGCTGAACCCGTGCTCCCCTGTTTGATTGAGTCATCTATTCTGAAGCAAATATGGATTATATTGGATTCCATCGTTATACCAGAATGCCAAAGTGAAAAGTCTTGTTGAATTATCCTGCAGACTGTGAAGAAATTCCGGACTGTGAGCAAAATACTCAATTCCTTATTTGGGCTTATGTGATGTACATGTAGAATTATATACTCACTTCAAATATATGTTGCAGTTTACCCATATAGAACACGTTGCAGTAAAATGTATATCATAAAGCATGTGTGTGAACGTCCTGTACCTTTTCTGAGATGCGCGTTTGAGTATATCATTTTGAACAATGGATATTTATGTTAAGTAATGAAGTTTGTTCGTAAGTCCATTTAACTTGTGTCCCAGTTCCTTGAGATCAATAAGAATTATCGATATTATCTTTCATGTAACATACTCCAATATTATATGGATTTAGCTTGATACGAAGATGATATGTGATGTGGATGCTGAAGCTGATACGAAGATGATATGTGATGTGAACGCTGAAGCTGATACGAAGATGATATGTGATGTGAACGCTGACGTTGATACGAAGATGATATGTGATGTGAACGCTGACGTTGGTACGAAGATGATATGTGATGTGGATGTTGAAATGTATATGAAGAAAACAGCGGATCTAACGTCACTCATTCCGCTTAATTAGGTCATAGAATGATCCTACTGTTCTACTACTATATTGTCTGGCATCTTAATTACACTGTATCTCTGCTCACCCATGTGCACCACATACAAGGCACTCATTACACGAATATATCTTGCTTGAACCATATTCTTAATGATTAAAAATCTTACTCATTTTTGAAAGCGTGAAGAGAAGGGAAGGAAATGATCAACATGAAACTTGCTGGGCTATTTTATGATAAATGTTAAATGTAACCTTGCTAATTAATAATAATTGAGAATAATATATATATATATATATATATATATATATATATATATATATATATATATATATATATATATATATATATATATATATATATATATATATTCATACATAAACATATTGTTATACCAATCTTCAAAATAATAAATAGCGATTTTTGATTTTTAAAACAATTTCAACGATTATTGTTATTGTTTCAATGACCAATATTGATACTTATGTCTGTATTGGTCTTGAATGACACGAAATACAAAAACGGGCACCAAGTTTGTTGCAATTTTACACTGGTCCATATTCTCTAGTACATTCTTCTCTTTAAAATTAAACTTTGTTTGTTTGGACAGGACTTCTACTTTGAATGTAAAATGATCAGAAAGCATGAGCTATTTTTGCATATCCTGTCATCTATCCTTAGACTTGAAGGTAATTCTTGTGTGGGTTGTTATATTTTATGTCAGATATGATAAAGCAATCACTTATATAGCGGGAAATCGGAAAGAATAGGATTGCACGAAGCATGACTCACCAGCTGAAGAGTGCAAAAAGGTCAACACATTTAGAAATGTAGCTTTTTATTACAAAAAAATTAACATCACAAATATCTTGAATGCTTTTGAATGTTTTACGACATATTTCTTTGTAAGCCAAGTAATAAATGGATAGGTTGTTACCAGGGATAACAAATAAGTTGTTACCATGCAGGGATAACAAATAAATTGCTACCAGGGATAACAAATAAGTTGCTACCAGGGATAGCAAATAAATTGCTACCAGGGATAACAAATAAGTTGCTACCAGGGATAACAAATAAATTGCTACCAGGGATAACAAATAAGTTGTTACCAGGGATAACAAATAAGTTGTTACCAGGGATAACAAATAAGTTGTTACCAGGGATAACAAATAAGTTGTTACCAGGGATAACAAATAAGTTGCTACCAGGGATAACAAATAAGTTGTTACCAGGGATAACAAATAAGTTGTTACCAGGGATAACAAATAAGTTGTTACCAGGGATAACAAATAAGTTGCTACCAGGGATAACAAATAAGTTGCTACCAGGGATAACAAATAGGTTGTTATCAGGGATAACAAATAAGTTGCTACCAGGGATAACAAATAAGTTGTTACCAGGGATAACAAATAGGTTGTTACCAGGGATAACAAATAAGTTGCTACCAGGGATAACAAATAAGTTGCTACCAGGGATAACAAATAAGTTGTTACCAGGGATAACAAATAAGTTGCTACCAGGGATAACAAATAAGTTGCTACCAGGGATAACAAATAAGTTGTTACCAGGGATAACAAATAAGTTGCTACCAGGGATAACAAATAAGTTGCTACCAGGGATAACAAATAGGTTGTTATCAGGGATAACAAATAAGTTGCTACCAGGGATAACAAATAAGTTGTTACCAGGGATAACAAATAGGTGGTTACCAGGGATAACAAATAAGTTGCTACCAGGGATAACAAAAACGTTAAACTTTAGTTTAATTATTCTTTAATTAAGTTTCGGTCATCCAACTCAAGGTTATGACATAATATTCACGTGCTGGCACAATGTTATGCTCATATACTATATGTATATATATATATATATATATATATATATATATATATATATATATATATATATATATATATATATATATATATATATATATATATATATATATATATATATATATATATATATATATATATATATATATATATATATATATATATATATATATATATATATATATCTGAGGTATTCTTTTGGACGTTTTGCGATAATAGTTTTTTGGCAAGGCAAGTAATCTATGACCACCGGGCTTCATTAAACATTTAGTGGTAGTTTTGCCGGGCAGTTTTGCCGGGCAGTTTTGCCGGGCAGTTTTGCCTTGCATGTGGCCATTTCATGGAGCAATAGCACACCTTGTTGAAACACATATCATATCTATTAACTTGTATTGCACTTACATAAATTATGCAATGTATTACAGGGGCAATGGCACAATAAAGTGAGGATCTTATTCTACCGAGGTAAGAGGGATATAATTCATTAATAGGCCTTAGCGACAACTTCAAAAGGTCAGCGTGACCTTTAGCTTGACAAACATGGCGTATGTTAATGTAGCGTATGATGATATTTCACCTTGTACCGACATACTTAATGTAGTGTATGGTTATATTTCACCATGTACTGACATATATAATGTAGTGTATGGTTATATTTCACCATGTACTGACATACGTAATGTAGCATATGGTCATATTTCACCATGTTCTGACATACATAATGTAGCGTATGGTTATATTTCACCATGTACCGACATACATAATGTAGCGTATGACAATATTTCACCTTGCACCTGCACACATATACTTACAAACATGATATAGCATCACGGGGGAGGGTGGGGTCAACTTTCACAGTCAGCTTTACCGGGAAGCTGAGCTAAATAAGGCCCTTTCAGCTGATATTTTCCGTAAGACGGGTTCAGACATTTTATTATTTTCCTTAAAACTGCTTTTCAAATTTCTGCCTAAAATAAATCCCCTTTTCCAAATCTCCCATTTCAAAGCATGTTTTGTCACCTTCATCCTTATCCTGATCCAGTGACTGCCTATGTCTCCACAAGACTCCTAGACAGTGTTTTTTATCAGTCTCTCCCATCTTTGAGGTGACATTTTAGAGCAGCAACAATGCTCATGTGTACACTTGACATATGTGCACTTGACATGGTGCAAATCAAGGGAACAGTATCTGTTTATACAATTATCATAATAATAAAGTTTTACATGTCAATATTCTGTGTGGTATTAACAGACTATGTTAATTAGTTTACAAAGCAAGGACATAGAAAAAGAAATGATTTATGGGAAATTGCCCCCCCCCCCCCCGATAATCTTCACTTAGCTTCTGGCTACCAACATGGATGTATTTATACCTGTATCAGCATATTTGTACAAAGTCTTTCCCCCCCCCCCCAGCCTGGTGGTAAAGCATGTTATTCATTACCAGGGGGAGTGCTGCTACTATTAAATATACAATTATAAGATATGCTTTAAGTACGAAAATGTGTACATGACTTTTTGTTATGTTATTTTGGGTATTGATAATCTGCTAAACAGATGTAGTCGATTCTCTACTATTCTCTGCCTCAAAATCCCTTTAATTGTTTTCACTAGGAATATAAAAAACTCAGGTTATTGATAAATATCCAGATAGGCTCATCCCTTAATGCATATCATCAGATAAAGAGGTTCCATTTTGTGCATATATAGCTTATAGTTTAGACAAAGCAATTAAGGAAAGTAAAAAAAAACATTCCTCATTCAGTGTTGATAGTGTAATAAGTTAATTTTGGCCTGATCAAATGCAAGAAAAACAAGTGCATTTAGTGGGCACCATTTAGTTTGATCTGTCAGATGATGCACCTCAGAAATACATGTCTTCATAATATGAATATTCATGATCTGCAGCAGGTGGTGGCTGTGAATTTAGCCTTTGGAGGAAGAGGGGGGTTGAGGATTGACTTCCTCTGTTGAGCAGTATTTAATACACAACTAAAAAAAAACAGAGTATAATTTACTTTTTGCATCACCTCCAAAGTCAGGTATCATTTTAACTCTGCTTTATCTAGTCCTAATTCAAGGTACCAATGAAGGTAGAATATTGTTACCCTAAATCAGTTACTGAGTTGTTCAATTCCAACCCAATCTCTGCGGGTAAATATAATAAAAGTACCCCCCCCCCTGGGGTAGCATCTCGACATGGTTATGTTTCACCTAATCCAGCCTCATATGATACAGTAAAAGAGTTTATTTCACCTTATGATGCAACACACGATGCAGTCATATTTCACATGGTACCAGTATGGTAGCAGCTTATAGTTATATTTCACCATGTACTGGTATATGTATTGTTATATTTCACCTTGTACCGGCACACATGGTGCACTGTATTATAGTTATATTTCACCTAGTACCGGCACACATGGTGCACTGTATTATAGTTATATTTCACCTTGTACCAGCACACATGATACACTGTATTATAGTTATATCTCACCTTGTACGGGCACACATGATGCACTGTATTATAGTTATATCTCACCTTGTACCGGCACACATGATGCACTGTATTATAGTTATGTTTCACCTTGTACCGGCACACATGGTCCACTGTATTATAGTTATATTTCACCTTGTACCGGCACACATGGTGCACTGTATTATAGTTATATTTCACCTTGTACCGGCACACATGGTGCACTGTATTATAGTTATATTTCACCTTGTACCGACACACATGATGCACTGTATTATAGTTATATTTCACCTTGTACCGGCACACATGATGCACTATATTATAGTTATATTTCACCTTGTACTGGCACACATGATGCACTGTATTATAGTTATATTTCACCTTGTACCGGCACACATGATACACTGTATTATAGTTATATTTCACCTTGTACCGGCACACATGATACACTGTATTATAGTTATATTTCACCTTGTACCGGCACACATGATGCACTGAATAAAAGTTATATTTCACCTTGTACCGGCACACATGATGCACTGTATTATAGTTATATTTCACCTTGTACTGGCACACATGATGCACTGTATTATAGTTATATTTCACCTTGTACTGGCACACATGAAGCACTGTATTATAGTTATATTTCACCTTGTACTGGCACACATGAAGCACTGTATTATAGTTATATTTCACCTTGTACTGGCACGCATGATGCACTGTATTATAGTTATATTTCACCTTGTACTGGCACACATGATACACTGTATTATAGTTATATTTCACCTTGTACGGGCACACATGATACACTATATTATAGTTATATTTCATCTTGTACCGGCACACATGGTGCACTGTATTATAGTTATATCTCACCTAGTACCAGCACACATGGTGCACTGTATTATAGTTATATTTCACCTTGTACCGGCACACATGGTGCACTGTATTATAGTTATATTTCACCTTGTACCGGCACACATGGTGCACTGTATTATAGTTATGTTTCACCTTGTACCGGCACACATGGTGCACTGTATTATAGTTATATTTCACCTTGTACCGGCACACATGGTGCACTGTATTATAGTTATATTTCACCTTGTACCGGCACACATGGTGCACTGTATTATAGTTATATTTCACCTTGTACCGGCACACATGGTGCACTGTATTATAGTTATGTTTCACCTTGTACCGGCACACATGGTGCACTGTATTATAGTTATATTTCACCTTGTACCGGCACACATGAACACTTTGTGCTACTTGATTCTTGCAGTTCATGCAGCTCGTGGTCGTGTACATGACCATCCCCATACTCATTCGTTTGTCTGGAGTTCACATCCCTGGTGCCAGCCTTTCCAAAGTAATACCTGAACATGGACCTTATTTCACGCCTGTAATAGGCACCAGTCATGCAGTAAAGAAAGAAGTTGACACTGTAATTGATGTAGAATATTGTCTTTGTGAGATAAAGTTGCCCACTAATCCTGTCTGCTTCTGTGGGGTTACTGGCCGGATTCAGAGATTGTCGGAATTGCACGCACCATGTCACAAAATATGGCAGATTTAAGCATATAAAACAGCTTGAGATGGCTAAGAGGATAACAGTAAACTCCAGGCGAATTTTGTTCTCTTTCAATATCAATTTTGACCTCCTCTGACCCCTGTCTAGGTGGATCAAGCGCTTCAAGATTGGTAAATTGAGAAACACGATCATCACAGAGGGCACTGCAGTTATTATAATGCCATAAAATGAATCTAAAATAAAATTGATTTGATCATATTTTCTATTTCTTGTACAGATTTTCTCCTCTTGGGTCTCGTTCACCTCGCTCAGTATGGGTTTATACAAGCATACTAAGGCTGCGAATATCCCCGTGGCAAGGATCAATTTCCTTGCCACTTTTCTTGTGCATAATTTTTTCCTGTGTTGGGGTTTACACACAGATAAATATCTTTCAAAAGCAAATATCACAATAAGCCACGCTGAGAGAAACCGAGACATGTAGCTGACAAATAAGAACGCTTGGCAGACACCGGAAGTGTTGATTATTGGCAATCTATGGCCGCCTGGCCATCTGGGTAATCCATGATTGAGCCAATCAAGGAATATATAAGTTAACAGGACAATCATGTCACTTGCCGACAGGGCCACGAGGTATAAACTTGAGGAAAGTCGCCTCATCACCCTGGAGGTGAACACCTTGAGGGAGATGATGTTACCAATGAAACCCGTGAGGATGATAAGCGGCGTGATGAAGGCATAGATGGCTTTACCGGTGTCATGTAGCTGTATGTCATAGTGACTGAGCTTAGACAAGTAGTCCGTGTCAAGGTCCTGGGAGGAGTTAGCCTGCAGGCAGCTGCTGTTACTGCCCTCAAGGACCGTGTCCCATGCTGTGTCATTAGTGGCAAAATGACTGTGTAGATACAGAAGTAACTCCTGGTCGTCGCAGTGATACAAACCAGGCTGAAAAAAACATATGTATATTGCTTTAATATTTATACTGTCTGCAATACATTTACACATGGCTTTTAAATTTTAAGAGATTTCTGGGGTTATGATATAATCATATGTACATCATGATCATAATATAAGTTATAAGCGACAGAATCACTGCATATCGGTTTTGTGTCCAAATGTGAGAAATGTCTCTACAATCTCTAAGTCTAAGCCATTCATCTATAGAGTAATAGTTTTATTACAATTTACTTCCTTATTCGATAATATCTGTAATTGTCAGTTAAACCTGTAGGAATGTTAAACTGTTATTACTAATCGTCTGACATCAAACGTACACCTTATTGTCTATCCATTCACTAATGTCCAGCTATTCAGCCAAAGAAAGCACTAAAGACGTTTTTATATCTCTTCAGGGACCACAATATCACCCGGCAAAAGTAATTTCCTTACCTTCACATCAGATTTATTCATCCTAGTTGTGTATATCACAAATGGAAACATTATACATCTTGCGAGGTATTACCGTGACCAGACGACGCTTGCTGGAAGTTGCCTCGTTTTGGATGCTGTAGCGTCCCATTACAGCTGAGAGATTTCCACATTTCCTGTCGTCTGCTTAACGTATCACCCCGATCAGAAAGGAGATAAACATGTATTGCTTCCTCCGCCCGTATCTGGGATCTATACCGGAAATCTATAAAGACAAAGAAGTTTGCCACTTTGCAATTATCCTCTTTTTTCTCCTTTTGCTGTCTCGAGTTTGTTCTTTAATTCAGACATATTTCTTCTTCCATTGATGATTAAGCAGAAAGGTAAGGGATAAAGATCATTACAGTTTGTCAGCCGAGCCAATACATTGATCAATTGTTTTGTCAATAGTTGGTTTAAGTCCTGAAATCGAGCTGCAAGTCGTTGATTACGTCAAGTGTAATCCTGACCTACTTGACCTTTGACACAAAAGGTGTTGTGTCATCTGCAAGCTGTCATATCCTCAGTTCTGTGTTATGAATTAATGATGTTAACAGCAATGAATAAAAACACGTCTTACTTGTTGATAATTTTAACTTTAAATGCGGTCCTGGTAAAGGTTAGAACAAGTAAATGAAGTTGAAGATTTTATTGTTTTTTATCGTTGTTGTTGAACTCATAAATAAAAGTACAAAATTAGGAGACATTATTCAATTGTAACATGTGTTACTTTTGCTCTTGTTGTGTTTGTTTGAAATTGACCAGTTGTGGCTTTATTGCTGAAAAGGCTTATAAAATCCCTAATTTTCTATTTCTAAACGCACGATTATTATCTCCACAAAGAAAAAACATATTGATTAAAACATTTAATAACATAAGTACATTTCAAGACATAACTTGTTATTATTTTGGAAGTAATAAGAATTGTCCACGCCTTTGGAATGAACAAAGAAGCTAAAATGGACCGTGCCAATGGCTTAACAATGGCCGAGATATTTTCAACGTGTAAAATGTCAAATTGAAAGTAATGAGTTTTGAACATTCTTAATATAAAGATTTACACATTACAAATGATATTGATTTAGATATTTTATAAATAATCCTTCTCTTATAGTTATAAATGTCTAGTGTTTTATTTGTTTGATAATTTTACATACAGCGTTTCATAAAAATAGATTTTGTTTATTTACAGTGAACCATGTTAGATTTTGTTTATTTACAGTAAACCATGTTAGATTTTGTTTATTTACAGTGAACCATGTTAGATTTTGTTTATTTACAGTGAACCATGTCATACTAATAATTATAATTATGTATCTGCAGGCTCATTTAAATCTATTCGCTTTTCATAATACTCATTTTGCTGTTGTAAAAGTAAATAAATATGGTGTCATTCAACACACTGCAACCAGGAAATACCGCAAATACAGAAATGTGCACCGAGTCTTCGGTGGAGCTGGATTATATGTCAGATAGTTTGTGTGTCAGATATATGTCAGATAGATTGTGTGCCAGATATATGTCAGATAGTTTATGTGTCAGATATATGTCAGATAGTTTATGTGTCAGATATATGTCAGATAGTTTGTGTGTCAGATATATGTCAGATAGTTTATGTGTCAGATATATGTCAGATAGTTTGTGTGTCAGATATATTTCAGATAGTTTGTGTGCCAGATATATGTCAGATAGTTTGTGTGCCAGATATATGTCAGATAGTTTGTGTTTCAGATATATGTCAGATAGTTTATGTGTCAGATATATGTCAGATAGTTTATGTGTCAGATATATGTCAGATAGTTTGTGTGTCAGATATATGTCAGATAGTTTATGTGTCAGATATATGTCAGATAGTTTGTGTGTCAGATATATGTCAGATAGTTTGTGTGCCAGATATATGTCAGATAGTTTGTGTGCCAGATATATGTCAGATAGTTTGTGTGTCAGATATATGTCAGATAGTTTATGTGTCAGATATATGTCAGATAGTTTGTGTGCCAGATATATGTCAGATAGTTTGTGTGCCAGATATATGTCAGATAGTTTGTGTTTCAGATATATGTCAGATAGTTTATGTGTCAGATATATGTCAGATAGTTTATGTGTCAGATATATGTCAGATAGTTTGTGTGTCAGATATATGTCAGATAGTTTATGTGTCAGATATATGTCAGATAGTTTGTGTGTCAGATATATGTCAGATAGTTTGTGTGCCAGATATATGTCAGATAGTTTGTGTGCCAGATATATGTCAGATAGTTTATGTGTCAGATATATGTCAGATAGTTTGTGTGTCAGATATATGTCAGATAGTTTGTGTGTCAGATATATGTCAGATAGTTTGTGTGTCAGATATATGTCAGATTGTTTATGTGTCAGATATATGTGAGCTTGGCATACTATCTAAGGTATCTGTTTAATGTTTGGCTCCATGGCACACTTATTCCCCTAAAAAGGTTGATCCTTATTTTTAGGCTTGGATATAAAGGCTAATGTACATTAACATCATTTGCCATATGAGTTTGTATGATATTAACTGCGTAGTACTATAAGAAAGAAACATTGATATGGATATTCATAAAATGCCACAAATGTTTTTTGATGTGAATACTTTTTCTCCATTCATGTGCAAGCATGATGCGAAATTGAAATATGATATTGGATACAAAGTTTGCTTAGTTTCCCCCATCATGCCTCATCCGGCTATATATTGCTGGCAGTGCATACTTGAACGTGTATATTGTCTGATATACAAGAGTCTGATATATAACACGTGTCAAGAATGTTAGTTTCAAAATCACCCGTCAAACCAAAGAAAATAATATTGTAGACAGATTTATGGGTACTCAATATTGCTGTGCCACCTATTAACGATCACCCCTCCATTCCCTGTTCACACACCTTATGCAGATTGCCAATTTCTATAGATTGCCAATTTCTATAGATTGCCAATTTCTCACACTGATCGCTAATTGATATTCTTGAAATGGCCAATGATTCTGATTGCAGCTGATATTTAGATGGGTGTGTGTAAATTTGCAGGAAGATGTTGTGATGCATTAGCAATTCCTATGTGTATTTCTCATGCAGGGAGAGGAATCTATGGATTGTTGTGAAATTGGGATTTGTCTGCTCTGCATCAGATCGGAAGTAGTGCTAGTCCTTCAATCTTCTCACTACCTCTGCCCGTCATTGCCTTGCCATAAATACACGTCTTGCCCACCAAAATATCATCTAAACAGAATTAACAAACATCAGGACATAAACTGTTATCAGTTGGCTGATCAAGGCACTTTACAAATCAGAATATCTACGAATAGTTATTTATTCTTTCACCAATCAGTGCTTAGTCGATATTTATGGATAGTCATGACTTGCGGCCGATCCTGAACGCACCTTTTTACCAATGACTGGCATGAAAGGAAGCCCTGTTTTTGAGGTTAGTTTTTTTTAATTTATGTCAGTGATCCAATTTAATGACAATAATATCTACATGTTAACGATGATATAATAACAAAAATAAATTAAAACTAAGGATTAAAGAATGACCCAAATAAAACAAGAGTGACAGGATTTGCTTGATGTTTCTTATTTTTAGAGACGTTCCAAATGTGAGGGCGGACCCAATGAAATCTACGTCTGACTCCAGTAGGAATGCAGAGGGAAGCCAAGCCTGGAAGCCGGGCCTTGAAGCCGGGCCTTGAAGCCGGGCCTTGAAGCCGGGCCTTGAAGCCGGGCCTTGAAGCCGGGCCTGGAAGCCAGGCCTGGAAGCCAAGCCTGGAAGCCAAGCCTGGAAGCCGGGCCTGGAAGCCGGGCCTGGAAGCCGGGCCTGGAAGCCGGGCCTGGAAGCCGGGCCTGGAAGCCGGGCCTGGAAGCCAAGCCTGGAAGCCAAGCCTGGAAGCCAGGCCTGGAAGCCGGGCCTGGAAGTCGAGCCTGGAAGTCGAGCATGGAAGTCGGGCCTGGAAGCTGGGCCTGGAAGCCGGGCCTGGAAGCCGGGCCTGGAAGCCGAGCCTGGAAGCTGAGCCTGGAAGCCGAGCCTGGAAGCCCCCCCCCCCCAACTATTTATATTCACTATAGTGTATGTTTCCTTTATTCCATACAATTATAAAAAATATACTAATGGATTACAAAAGAATTAGAAAAGCAATTGCCTTTTGTAGATGTCTTACAACCCAGCATCTGTCACGAGTCTATGGCGTCTGTATCTAGATCAATGGTATTACATTTAGACCCGGGTGTTATTCTTCCCTGTGATAAAAGAGTATTTAACCAACGAAGGTTTGATGCACCCTCAAGATTGCACATATATATCCCTTTCCTAGGATCCTCTGTCTTTCTCTATTGTCTAACGCCTGTCTCCATTTTGAAAGTATAAGGCGTCAGTGGATGACAGCTCGAGGAAGACTATGACATGCTGATTGTATTCGAAGAAAACTCACTATATTCAGATACAAATTAATGCTCTCAGATGATCAGACAATTGGCAGTTTAAGCAGTTTAAAAAATGTCTCGACGCAGACTTTGTCTTAAACCTATCGAAGAATATTTTAATTATAAGTGATGCATTAGAAAACTGAAAACATAATGAGTGGAGAACTAAAGACAAATTGAGGTAATTTTCACCTTACTTAGTTGTTAACACTCTTCGTCCCATCCCATATTAGCCCCATACCTTCTGCAGCAGTATTACACATTCTTAGCCCCATACCTTCTGCAGCAGTATTAAACATTCTTAGCCCCATACCTTCTGCAGCAGTATTACACATTCTTAGCCCCATACCTTCTGCAGAGTATTAAACATTTTTAGCCCCATACCTTCTGCAGCAGTATTAAACATTCTTAGCCCCATACCTTCTGCAGCAGTATTTAACATTCCTAGCCCCATACCTTCTGCAGCAGTATTTAACACTCTTAAACCCATACCTTCTGCAGCAGTACTTAACATTCCTAGTCCCATACCTTCTGCAGCAGTATTTAACATACCTAGCCCCATACCTTCTGCAGCATTATTCAACATTCCTAGTCCTATACCTTCTGCAGCAGTATTAAACATTCTTAGCCCCATACCTTCTGCAGAGTATTAAACATTCTTAGCCCCATACCTTCTGCAGAGTATTAAACATTCCTAGCCCCATACCTTCTGCAGCAGTATTAAACATTCCTAGCCCCATACCTTCTGCAGCAGTATTTAACATTCCTAGCCCCATACCTTCTGCAGCAGTATTTAACACTCTTAACCCCATACCTTCTGCAGCAGTACTTAACATTCCTAGTCCCATACCTTCTGCGGCAGTATTTAACATACCTAGCCCCATACCTTCTGCAGCATTATTCAACATTCCTAGTCCTATACCTTCTGCAGCAGTATTAAACATTCTTAGCCCCATACCTTCTGCAGCAGTATTAAACATTCTTAACCCCATACCTTCTGCAGCAGTATTTAACATTCCTAGTCCCATACCTTCTGCAGCAGTATTTAACACTCTTAACCCCATACCTTCTGCAGCAGTACTTAATATTCCTAGTCCCATACCTTCTGCAGCAGTATTTAACATACCTAGCCCCATACCTTCTGCAGCATTATTCAACATTCCTAGTCCTATACCTTCTGCAGCAGTATTAAACATTCTTAGCCCCATACCTTCTGCAGAGTATTAAACATTCCAAGCCCCATACCTTCTGCAGCAGTATTAAACATTCCTAGCCCCATACCTTCTGCAGCAGTATTTAACATTCCTAGCCCCATACCTTCTACAGCAGTATTTAACACTCTTAACCCCATACCTTCTGAAGCAGTACTTAACATTCCTAGTCCCATACCTTCTGCAGCAGTATTTAACATACCTAGCCCCATACCTTCTGCAGCATTATTCAACATTCCTAGTCCTATACCTTCTGCAGCAGTATTTAGCACTCCTAGCCCCATACCTTCTACAGCAGTATTTAACACTCTTAACCCCATACCTTCTGAAGCAGTACTTAACATTCCTAGTCCCATACCTTCTGCAGCAGTATTTAACATACCTAGCCCCATACCTTCTGCAGCATTATTCAACATTCCTAGTCCTATACCTTCTGCAGCAGTATTTAGCACTCCTAGCCCCATACCTTCTACAGCAGTATTTAACACTCTTAACCCCATACCTTCTGAAGCAGTACTTAACATTCCTAGTCCCATACCTTCTGCAGCAGTATTTAACATACCTAGCCCCATACCTTCTGCAGCATTATTAAACATTCTTAGCCCCATACCTTCTGCAGCAGTATTTAACATTCTTAACCCCATACCTTCTGCAGCAGTATTAAACATTCTTAACCCCATACCTTCTGCAGCAGTATCAAACATTCTTAGCCCCATACCTTCTGCAGCAGTATTTAACACTCTTAGCCCCATACCTTCTGCTGAAGTATTTAACACTCTTAGCCCCATACCTTCTGCAGCAGTATTTAACACTCTTAGCCCCATACCTTCTGCAGCAGTATTTAACATTCCTAGCCCCATACCTTCTGCAGCAGTATTTAACATTCTTAGCCCTATACCTTCTGCTGAAATATTTAACACTCTTAGCCCCATACCTTCTGCAGCAGTATTTAACACTCTTAGCCCCATACCTTCTGCAGCAGTATTTAACACTCTTAGCCCCATAATTTCTGCTGCAGTATTTAACATTCCTAGCCCCATACCTTCTGCAGCATTATTCAACATTCTTAGCCCCATACCTTCTGCAGTAGTATCAAACATTCTTAGCCCCATACCTTCTGCAGCAGTATTTAACATTCTTAGCCCCATACCTTCTGCAGCAGTATTTAACATTCTTAGCCCCATACCTTCTGCTGAAATATTTAACACTCTTAGCCCCATACCTTCTGCAGCAGTATTTAACACTCTTAGACCCATACCTTCTGCAGCAGTATTTAACACTCTTAGCCCCAAACCTTCTGCAGCAGTATTTAGCACTCCTAGTCCCATACATTCTGCAGCATTATTCAACATTCCTAGCCCCATACCTTCTGCAGCAGTATTAACACTCTTAGCCCCATACCTTCTGCAGCAGTATCAAACATTCCTAGCCCCATACCTTTTGCAGCAGCATTTAACATTCTTAGCCCCATACCTGCTGCTGTAGTATCAAACATTCTTAGCCCCATACCTTCTGCAGCAGTATTAAACATTCTTAGCCCCATACCTTCTGCTGACATATTTAACATTCTTAGCCCCATACCTTCTGCAGCAGTATTTAACATTCCTAGCCCCATACCTTCTGCAGCAGTATTTAACACTCTTAGCCCCATACCTTCTGCTGACATATTTAATATTCTTAACCCCATACCTTCTGCAGCAGTATTAAACATTCTTAGCCCCATACCTTCTGCAGCAGTATTAAACATTCCTAGCCCCATACCTTCTGCAGCAGTATTTAACATTCTTAGTCCCATACCTTCTGCAGGAGTATTAAACATTCCTAGCCCCATACCTTCTGCAGCAGTATTAAACATTCTTAACCCCATACCTTATGTAGCAGTATTTAACACTCTTAACCCCATACCTTCTGCAGCAGTATTAAACATTCCTAGCCCCATACCTTCTGCAGCAGTATTTAACATTCTTAGCCCCATACCTTCTGCTGACATATTTAACATTCTTAGCCCCATACCTTCTGCAGCAGTATTTAACATTCCTAGCCCCATACCTTCTGCAGCAGTATTTAACACTCTTAGCCCCATACCTTCTGCTGACATATTTAATATTCTTAGCCCCATACCTTCTGCAGCAGTATTTAACATTCTTAGCCCCATACCTTCTGCAGCAGTATTTAACATTCCTAGCCCCATACCTTCTGCTGACATATTTAATATTCTTAGCCCCATACCTTCTGCAGCAGTATTTAACACTCTCAGCCCCATATCCTCTGCTGACATATTTAACACTCTCAGCCCCATACCTTCTACAACTCTTTTCAGATTTTGTTTTTTTGTTATTGTTTTTAATCTCGCAGACCAGTTTGTGTTTTCGTTTCAGGCCCGTGCAAGTCATGTAGTTTTATCTACTGGTTGTATCAGGCTGCTTATAAGATGCCAAATGTCTGACCCTAATAACATCTATTTTCTACTGTGTCACATACAGCAAAACGGATGAAAACCGTCATCTCAGTCCGGATAAGAAGATTACCATTTTGTGTTTACACTTGTGAGATGAGACTTATGACCAAGATTATATTATTCTAATTCTGTGCTACATGGGTGTCATGTGCCTCACAGTGTTCACATATTCCTATAATCTGCTTTGCCGCCTTCAAATCAAATCTTAATTCATTTTGAAAAAACCCAATTGATGAAAATATATGTGAGAGATTGGTTTTTGTATGACAATACTTTCAATACATCTGACAGGAAACCTTACTTTTTCATTAGGTATGTTCAAGTTGTTAAGGGATATGAGTCATTGTGCAGTTAGTTTCAGCCCAAGCTCATTATAGCCAGTTCCTCTATGGTGATTCAAAGGTCGTGGGTTCGATTCTTTCATATTACAATTTCACATATTAGCTGAAACCCACGTCTGCAAGGTTTACACTTGGTGGGTTGTCATGGCAATGACCTGTGGCATGACAATTCAGTGTGCCACAAGTAGGTCTCATCATGAAGTGACTGAAATTATGTTAGGAGTGATGTTAAACTCCAAACAAACAAACAAAAAAGCCTGTGCTGTCCGATTTGGGAGGTCAATGTAGAACGGAAAACGATTGACCCGAGCGCAATGTTTCAAATACAGAAATTATTGTAATAAAAAGGTCTTTAAAAAAAGAATTTTTATGCAATTTTCTTTTTGAAAATGATATCTATATTTCTCTATTCCCCAAATATCAAATGACTTGGGCCCGATTTTTGAAACAATCTCAAGTAAGACATTATAAAATAAATCCCGTCAGAGCCCCACTGTTATGACTTCAGACAGATTAAATATCAGAGTAATGTAAACAAACTGGCAAATCAGTGATTTGAGCAGAATATGAAGGTATTTTGACAAGAAATCGTAGTTTTCATAAAACAAATGGTACAGGAATATAAAATGTACGTAATTGAAACATATATATATGTGATACAGTTCAACACACCAATGAGAAGTGTCATTTTGTGCGTTTTATCATGAAAATCTAATGTGATGTTGGGGATTAATGTTTCAGAACGGATTTGTGAATTGCTAAAAGAAGGAAATGTGCACGGTTCGGAGCGCCACCATGCCAAAGAGTACGAATCGAATGCATCACAGAATGACACGTAGACAGAAATAACTGACGTATCTATATATGCAATTTGTTACGATATAGTCTATATTATTACATATATTCATTATTGCTCTATTTGTACTATTTCCTGCGATGTGGCTAAGTGCACCTCTGTTATCTTATCCTTAGAGGAGATCTGTGATGAGAATCCTCCCCTAATGGTTAGGTCAATTTTATCAGCGCTGACAACCTTAGACCCGCTGTCATCTCTTAATTCTATACAGTCCCCAACCTTTAAGAGGTGTAAATGATCCTTGAAAATATGAAATACTGATTTGTTAAAAAGTGCTAACTTACTAGAACTTACCAAACTTTATATGGCTATGAAGCTTTCCACTTAGGCAGGCACATGATTCATAACATCTGGCAGAGTATTCTGTAAACACACAAGCATTTGCAGTAATTGTTTTTCACTGTTCACCTTTCTATTCCAATCTAGAAGAGACAGAAACAAATAGGCTTTTAAAGTCAGCAAGATGTCTACATCAATAGGGATGAATAATAAACATTCCAATAAATGTACCTCATCAAGATGAGTTATTACCCAAGGCTTGATTGTAATCTCAAGCAGCTGCGCCAAGACAAAGACAGGGGGCTTAGCAGGGGATTGACATCTCACTTGGTAGTGAAGCCCCATCAACCGCCATCCACCACACACATCACTCTTATTTGTGACTGTATCACCACAACCACCCTGACATATCTATCATACAAACTATCTTATAATGCCACTAACAGCATCTCATGCTATCATATCCTCTGTCACTGACAGCATCTCATGCTATCATATCCTATATCACTGGCAGCATCCCATGCTATCATATCCTATATCACTGGCAGCAATTCATGCTATCATATCCTATGTCACTGACAGTTGCTGTCACTGACAGCATCCCATGCTATCATATCCTATGTCACTGACAGCAACTCATGCTATCATATCCTATGTCACTGGCAGCACCTCATGCTATCATATCCTATGTCACTGGCAGCAATTCATGCTATCATATCCTATGTCACTGACAGCATCTCATGCTATCATATCCTCTGTCACTGACAGCACCTCATGCTATCATATCCTATATCACTGGCAGCAATTCATGCTATCATATCCTATGTCACTGACAGTTGCTGTCACTGACAGCATCCCATGCTATCATATCCTATGTCACTGACAGCAACTCATGCTATCATATCCTCTGTCACTGACAGCAACTCATGCTATCATATCCTATGTCACTGACAGCAACTCATGCTATCATATCCTCTGTCACTGACAGCATCTCATGCTATCATATCCTCTGTCACAGACAGCATCTCATGCTATCATATCCTATGTCACTGGCAGCAATTCATGCTATCATATCCTATGTCACTGACAGCATCTCATGCTATCATATCCTCTGTCACTGACAGCATCTCATGCTATCATATCCTATATCACTGGCAGCAATTCATGCTATCATATCCTATGTCACTGACAGTTGCTGTCACTGACAGCATCCCATGCTATCATATCCTATGTCACTGACAGCAACTCATGCTATCATATCCTCTGTCACTGACAGCAACTCATGCTATCATATCCTATGTCACTGACAGCAACTCATGCTATCATATCCTCTGTCACTGACAGCATCTCATGCTATCATATCCTCTGTCACAGACAGCATCTCATGCTATCATATCCTATGTCACTAACAGCATCCCATGCTATCATATCCTATGTCACTGACAGCATCTCATGCTATCATATCCTCTGTCACTGGCAGCAATTCATGCTATCATATCCTATGTCACTGACAGCATCTCATGCTATCATATCCTATGTCACTGACAGCATATCATGCTATCATATCCTATGTCACTGGCAGCAATTCATGCTATCATATCCTATGTCACTGACAGCATCTCATGCTATCATATCCTATGTCACTGACAGCACCTCATGCTATCATATCCTCTGTCATTGACAGCATCTCATGCTATCATATCCTATGTCACTGACAGCATCTCATGCTATCATATCCTATGTCACTGACAGCAACTCATGCTATCATATCCTATGTCACTGACAGCAACCAATGCTATCATATCCTATGTCACTGACAGCAACTCATGCTATCATATCCTATGTCACTGACAGCATCTCATGCTATCATATCATATGTCACTGACAGCATCTCATGCTATCATATCCTATGTCACTGGCAGCACCTCATGCTATCATATCCTATGTCACTGGCAGCAATTCATGCTATCATATCCTATGTCACTGACAGCATCTCATGCTATCATATCCTATGTCACTGACAGCATCTCATGCTATCATATCCTATGACACTGACAGCAACCAATGCTATCATATCCTATGTCACTGACAGCAACTCATGCTATCATATCCTATGTCACTGACAGCATCTCATGCTATCATATCCTATGTCACTGACAGCATCTCATGCTATCATATCCTATGTCACTGACAGCAACTCATGCTGTCATATCCTATGTCACTAACAGCATCTTATGCTATCATATCCTATGTCACTGACAGCATCTCATGCTATCATATCCTATGTCACTGACAGCATCTCATGCTATCATATCCTATGTCACTGACAGCATCTCATGCTATCATATTCTCTGTCACTGACAGCATCTCATGCTATCATATCCTCTGTCACTAACAGCATCTCATGCTATCATATCCTATGTCACTGACAGCATCTCATGCTATCATATCCTATGTCACTGGCAGCACCTCATGCTATCATATCCTATGTCACTGGCAGCAATTCATGCTATCATATCCTATGTCACTGACAGCATCTCATGCTATCATATCCTATGTCACTGACAGCATCTCATGCTATCATATCCTATGTCACTGACAGCAACCCATGCTATCATATCCTATGTCACTGACAGCAACTCATGCTATCATATCCTATGTCACTGACAGCATCTCATGCTATCATATCCTATGTCACTGACAGCATCTTATGCTATCATATCCTATGTCACTGACAGCAACTCATGCTATCATATCCTATGTCACTGACAGCGCCTTTTTTATCTTATCCCCTAACTGTGAGAGAACTGACACTATTTTCTTTTATTTCACATAATTGACATCACCTTGTCCTTTCTCAATCGTCATAAACCTTATTCTCATCTGCAATGTATCATAAATCTATTCCAACATGTATCTGTAAAATGGACATGAAATCCACTGTTTTCTGAAAGGCCATACCTTGCCCTTCATACCCACGACTCAGGGTGAACTCAATCTTTGGCTACAAGTTTTCAAAAAGTCATGTACCTTTCTTTTCAACATCGACTTCAAGCCTTGTCAGAGCAAATCGGCTGAATAACTGAAGAAAGATCACAGAAAACACAGAACATTTTATTTGTACACGTTCTGAATGGTAAATATGGTGATAATCACTGCAACAGTTAATCGCCAGAGGTCGAATTCCCTCAGCTCAATATTGCTCTGATGCTCAGCAAGCTATGTACAGCAGCATAATTACGATGTTCAAGTTCACTTCGCTGCTGGATTGAGTGTGAAATGCCCATGTAGATTCCCCCTACCGTGATCGTATTATGCATTCGTTATTTAATTGGTTTTCACAAGTTGTAATTAAGACTCTCGTGATTGCCTGCAATGAATATGACTTTAATGACTCATTCTTGCGTAATTAAATCAACTCTGATTGAAAGATTATAGCAAATTCGGAAAATTGCAAATTATTGAATTGTACCTGTCATCTTTAACATTGTAATCAAGGAGAGACAGCTTTGATAGTGTAAGCTAAATTCTCTTTGTATAAGCTTGAAGGAGGAGGTGGCATCGATGATCCGATAACACTGGTAGGCATTGGCGTTTCATTCAAGACAATAATTACAAAAATAATGTTCTGAATTTTTATAGATCTATTTCAGACAACAAAGCGGCTGATATGAGGAGAGCGACCATTTGTTTGAACAGATGTCTTCTTTAGAACTGCCAGATAACTGTCTCTTAAAGGAGGGAATAATAAATGTGCCGGTGTCTCGCATTTTGTGATACGTAGAGGAAGAAAGTACATGCTGCCATGAACACTTTGAAAACTATCATGAAATGTGAACCTCGGTTACAGACAATGGGAGAGATTTAAAATAAGAAAAATCTTAGTATGACAAGTTTAGCCCTATAGAAATCTCCATCCACTGCGTGCAGCTAAGGAAGGTTTTGTGGTACAAAGTCAATTATTATGAAATGTGAAACTCGTTTACAGACAATGAGGTAAATCTTTTAAATAAGGAAGATTTGAAACAAGGAAGGTCTTAGTATGTAAATATCAGCCCAACTAGAAATCTGCATCCAGTGGGCTTAGCTCAAGGGGAAATATGGTGGTTATAACCACATACAAACTGAAAATCATGAGGTTCCCTTTGTTAATTCAGAACAGTGGCGGTTGGTGAGAGCTCAAGCTTATTAGCACCAGTTCCTCCCCAGTGATCCAAAGGTCTTGTGTTCGATTCTTGGCAATGCTGGCATTGAATTCACGATAAGATTTCTGAGGCCCTTGCCTGAAAGTTTAATCTATTGTCCTTGTAAATCCATTGTCCTTGTAAATCCATTGTCCTTGTAAATCCATTGTCCTTGTAAATCCGTTGTCCTTGTAAATCCATTGTCCTTGTAAATCCATTGTCCTTGTAAATCCATTGTCCTTGTAAACCCATATTGTCCTTATAAATCCGTGAATAGGTGGGTTGTAATGCCAAGGGCCTGCCAGATGACAGTTCAATGAGGCAGAATTATATTTGATACATGAGGGTTCATCATTAGATAAATCAAATAATGTTGAAAATGATGTAATACTCTATACAATTCACACTGCAATCGATAAGTAAAGCGAATCATGTTGACTGGTATCTAATGCTGTGGTAAGTTAATCTATAAATATTCACGTGCCTTTGTGGGTACACACAAATGAAGTAAACCACACAAATATATCTGAAAGAATATGCTACACATACAGAAATGGTATGGTAAGGAGAATACCTCTGAATGGGGTGGCAGGCACCGCAAATACCTTTGACAACATAATTTTTAGACTTTACTGGTCTTTATAAATCATTACCATGATAAAATGCTCGCTCCTGCAGGATGCCTTATAAGAGATGAATAGACGCTGTGATGTCGGTGACCTTCTCAACGACGTGATAATCTAGTCCACTCTCTTTGTTGTGAGAAAATGACCCTATATTGTGAATGTATCAAAGAGTAGGGAGGGATACCTTGTGTGGGCGGATATAATCCTCACACACTGTGTATGTGTGTGATCACCAAGCTCAATGGACCTCACCACCACGGACTGAGCTGCACTGTGGAACTATGGACTGAGCTGCACTGTGGAATAAGCACTTTGTACCCACCACTATGGACTGAGCTGCACCGTGGACTAAGCATTTGTACTTACCACTATGGACTGAGCTGCACTCTGGACTGAGCACTTTGTACTTACCACTATGGACTGAGCTGCACCGTGGACTGAGCACTTTGTACTTACCACTATGGACTAAGCTGCACTGTGAAACTATGGACTGAGCTGCACTGTAGACTAAGCACTTTGTACTCACCACTATGGACTGAGCTGCACCGTGGACTAAGCACTTTGTACTCACCACTATGGACTAAGCTGTACCGTGAACTAAGCACTTTGTACTCACCACTATGTACTAAGCTGTACCGTGAACTAAGCACTTTGTACTCACCACTATGGACTAAGCTGTACCGTGAACTATGGACTGAGCTGCACTGTGGACTAAGCACTTTGTACTCACCACTATGGACTGAGCTGCACCGTGGACTAAGCACTTTGTACTCACCACTATGGACTAAGCTGTACCGTGAACTAAGCACTTTGTACTCACCACTATGGACTAAGCTGTATCGTGAACTAAGCACTTTGTACTCACCACTATGGACTAAGCTGTACCGTGAACTATGGACTGAGCTGCACTCAAAACTGACCACTCTGTGCTGACTACTCTAAAATTGACCACTCTGTACTGACCACTCTGTGCATGCCACTCTGGCACAGAGATGAGTAAAATAGATAAATAAAAAACATCTGAAATGACAAACAATTTTCTAACTCGATATGAGCTTCATAGAATTCTCATGACCAAAACCGAGCCGGCGATATCAGCGGCTTGCAGCCTACATATAGATATACCTGCCTTGACACTCTGCAATTGCCTAATACATATCCACAATGTGTCTCTGTTCAGCATGAAAGTCAACTATGCTTTATAGTGTAATAAAGAGGTCTGGCAATTACCTTCCTCAATTACTCTGCATAGAAATGGCATGTATGACTTATCCCTTGGGCCTATTCCCACTATATGATTGAATCCTTTAATTATATGTATCGCCTCGCAGCAGAATATCATTGCACAATAAGTCAGCCCTTGTCGGACTCTCCCTGCCCTTTCCAGAAATACATTAATTGCGTTTCATCCTTATCTCTACCCAATAATCTTTTATAGACTGTTTTATACATGAGAGAAACCACTTCTCTTGGAGAGGTCTAATCAGTTGGAGACTATATTCTAATATACCGCTATTGGTGTCCTTGAACTTGAATGAATGTGTCCCCATGTCTATTCTCACAATGTACCCCCTTGTCTATTCTCAATGTGACCCCCATGTCTATTCTCACAATGTGACCCCCATGTCTATTCTCACAATGAACCCCCTTGTCTATTCTCACAATGTGACCCCCATGTCTATTCTCACAATGTGACCCACATCTCTATTCTCACAATGTGCCCCCATGTCTATTCTTACAGTGTACCCCTCTGTCTATTCTCACAATGTGCCCCCATGTCTATTCTTACAATGTGCCCCCATGTCTATTCTCACAATGTGACCCCCATGTCTATTCTCACAATGTGACCCCCATGTCTATTCTCACAATGTACCCCCTTGTCTATTCTCACAATGTGACCCCCATGTCTATTCTCACAATGTGCCCCAATGTCTATTCTCACAATGTGCCCCCATGTCTATTCTCACAATGTGACCCCCATGTCTATTCTCACAATGTGCCCCCTTGTCTATTCTCACAATGTGACCCCCATGTCTATTCTCACAATGTGACCCCCATGTCTATTCTCACAATGTACCCACTTGTCTATTCTCACAATGTGACCCCCATGTCTATTCTCACTATGTACCCCCTTGTCTATTCTCACTATGTACCCCCTTGTCTATTCTCACAATGTGACCCCATGTCTATTCTCACTTAAAGAATCATCAACTCTTTGTGTTTTAAATCTTATAATTTCTACTAACTTTGCATAACTACCTATCTCTCTGGCAGTGACGTACATCCTGTGCAGTGACATACATCCTATGCAGTGACGTACATCCTGTGCAATGACGTACATCCTGTGCAATGATGTACATCCTGTGCAGTGACGTACATCCTGCGCAGTGACGTACATCCTGTGCAGTGACGTACATCCTGTGCAGTGACATACATCCTATGCAATGATGTATGTGCAATGATATACATCCTGTGCAATGATATACATCCTGTGCAATGACCTACATCCTGCACAATGACATACATCCTGTGCAGTGACATACATCCTGTGGAATGACCTACATCCCATGCAATGATGTATGTGCAATGACCTTCACCCTGTGCAGTGACCTTCACCCTGTGCAGTGACCTTCACCCTGTGCAGTGACACACATCCTGTGCAATGACATACATGTACATCTTTGAAACAAATAAATAGGAATCGAGTTTCTGGTTATCATTATTACTCAAACTTTTGTTGACCATTACTTGCAATAAATAATGTTGGGTCAGTAGTAATATTCTAAAAGTATCTTAAACTAAATTCTACCTTTCACCTTATGAGAGCCAATGTAATTCCTTCACTTTATTCTGTGATGTGATTTAAGTTTTTGATTTGTCTCATGACCAAAGCGGCACATTTTATGAAAATATATAACCTGGCATCATGAGCTGTCTGTAAACCAAATGATAAAAATAGGTTTGATCTCAGCCATGTGTCTATATATAGCATTAATATAAAGGGCATGAAAGCACCACATTTATGGCAATCTGATGTTGAAAACAAAGCAGTTTTAAAAAGTGATTGGAATATCATTCCCAAGGAAACTTACAAATTTTCCACCCCCTGTTGTTTAATTGCTCATAATATTTGGAAAGAACTACAAGGCATTGTCACACCCCACTGAGCACAGGATTATGTATAGGATAAGGTATGGTCACATGATCATTATGCAGTATAATCTTCGAGTGAAAAGAGACGATTATACATGTAATGAACGAGTGGCCATACCTTATCTGTTTTAAAATATGGACTCACAAAGCACTCAAACTGATTTGAGTACATATTTTGAAGTTCAATATATTGATATCAGTGCATGAATGTATATTTCATGCCTATCACATGGTATAATCAATTTAAATTTCTCCAAATATCAAAATCATTCTTTTGAACAGTGAATATACAAAGCCATTTACTTTATATCACACTTTGGATAAGAAATGAATGAGCCTTGATCTCAATTTTCACCATCATATGCTGGTTGGTTAAGAAAATAATCACCACAAGCAGTATCAAAATTGAAATATGTCACACTAATCAGTATTGTCAGTTAAGCTCAGATCTTTTTTGTTGATGACTACATGGACTTCAAATTATCAAGTCTTCAAAAATTAGTTTTAGGTTTATTTGTTGTCTTTAATTTATTTCTCCAGGTAAGCTTCAGCTTCTTTGTCGATGACAACTGGCAATTCACAAGTTTTTAAGAATTAGTTTTGAATTTATTTATTTCCTTTAATTTGTAACCAAATCAAACAAGAATTACTATTATGAATCGCAGTCATGATATTTCTGTTCCAAAGCTGAAATGTATTGTGTCACAGTCTTTCAATTAATATTATCATAGATTTTCTTAAGAAATTATAGAAATCTACATTTTGAATTGCTGGCCTCTAGGTTGCATAATAGGCATGTCTCATTTCACGTCTGCAGTGAGTTTATAGAGGCCACCTATGAATCATTGTGTTGTGCAAGCATTACGCAATATAAAGTACAGCAATACTGATCTGTGATTAGCTACAGAAACTAGGCCATATTTTAAAATATTGTATGGGACACTACTGATTTCCACCGTCCCTTCTATTGGATCACAGGCTTTTTGGATATTTGTAGAAGTGTTCTGAGATTTGGGGCAGAAATATTGCTTAAGGTAAGTCTAGGTTAATCAACATTGAAGGAAAACACTAATTCAATGGTATGATGATTTTACTCACAATTCTACCTCAGGTTTATTTCCTCATCCATAAGTATTCCTTGTTTCTTTTCCAGATATGATCTAGTTTATTTGTTTGTTTGGAGTTTTACATCACTTTCAACATTATTTCAGTCATTTGGCAATGAGTATGTGTTTTGTTGGCATCAGAAATTATGATCTCTGTTGCAGATCTATGTAATGTACAGTGCTGAAATACAAGAAGGCAGGTTATGTGTTGCCAACGAGGCGTCATTGAAGGTGTTGGCACTTACAATCCAGACATATTAGGTCGTGCACAGTAAAAGCCTATAAAACCATGGAAAGTGTAAACATCAAGGTTATTTTTCCATTCTGTTTTATACTAAGATTCTCTACATCACAGGATATTTTGTTATTTTGTCAATCTGGAAAATTTACCTTGTGATGTTTTTCATCTGGGAACACCAATTATCTTTGCAAAGCTTGTTGTCATGTTCAAATATCTTTCAAGTAATCCGTGAGTCATCCATTTGTAAAACACATTCCAAATCTCATCATTTCCTTCTCTCTCCTTACTAACCCACCTGTATCCCTCTCAATAAATAATAATGGTGTTTCTGATGCACATCCAAAAGGTATCTAATAGCTCTTTGTTGAATTTTATCACAGCAATTACATTCATCATGTCCCCATATTCCTGCAAAGTAATCACATTAATCAAATACTGGTACCACTCCTGAATGAATGATATAATGTACCAAAAGTAAAAGCCTGAATTCTTGAAACGTCTGAAATTTATGATACCAACAATTGATTTAGGTATACTGAGGGTGTCTGACAAATTGGATCTATGTTATATATTATATTTATCTAGAAAAATGGTTGTATTCTATAAAGGAGAAGAATTTGTGTATATTGTCCATCAATTCCAATAATTCCATCTATTCCATGAACCAATATCATTCAATATTGATCATACTTTCAGTATTCTTTGTACAACCAGACCTGCACAGTCCATAAGCTCTGTAAATTGTACTTCACCTATCTGGTCAACCCTATATTTCTAGACATGAGAAGTATCAGATGTATCTGAACAATTCCATCTTTGGCTACTTCCTATAAATTCCAACAATTCTATTAAGACCATCTCTAGCATTTCCTGTGCTTCTTTCTTGATAAACTGGTAGAAACCTATCTGAACTTTCTGTAAATATATTATATATTAACACCCTGCTAATCTATTGAGGCCACGTGCCGTGGCGCAGTTGGTTAGAGCGCCAGCTTATTAGCACCAGTTCCTCTGTGGTGATCCAAAGGTCGTGGGTTTGAACCCCGGCCGTGCCGGGATTGAACTCATGATACAATTTCCTACATGAGCTGAGGACCGTGCCTAAAGGGTTAACCCGTTGTCCTTGTAAATCTGTGACCGGGTGAGTTGTCATGTCAAGGACCTGCGACATGACAATTCAGTGAGGCAGCACTATATCTGCTACAAGTAGGTCTCATCACGAAATGACTGAAATACTGTTAAAAGTGATGTAAAACCCCAAACAAACAAACTAATCTATTGATGGTGTTGATGAGGCCCACCTATGGTGAGTTGTGTATTTAATGATTTTATTGTTTCTATCAACCATTTCAATCAGCCCCTCGTACTTGTTATAATCAGAATCAGATGAATCTTAACTAATGCATATATGTCTATTTATAGTCTACCCCTTGACTGTTACCATCCTTCATGAACCTTTTTTATGCTGTGGGGTCTATCAGGAAGGGGGATAAAGCTTCGTCAAATCTACTCCATACACTTATCAGAAAAGCATGTATGACTTAATGGTTTCCTTCATGTCAGCATGTCCCCCTGTAAAAAAATGGGATGTGTCTGCACAATACACTCTAAGCATATTTTCTCTAAATTTAAATTCCTAAATGGTTGGAAATTATGTTAAGATGAATCATATTTTATCCAATATCTAAGTAGACCAACTCATATCACTCAAAAGATCCAAGAATTCATATGTGGAATGATAGTCCTGTCTTCTGTATGTGTTTATTGGTATTATGTCATTCCACCTTGGGTACCAACATCTACCTTATATCCTTCCCTCTGCTCTTACATACATCATCCAACTTGTGGTCAATGGTCTGTCAGAGCAAGATGTATTCCTGCACTTTGAGGCTGCAGTGCCACATCAAAGCATAACAATGTAAGCATTATGTAATAGTAAACACGGGACAGTAACACTCTAAAGTCAAAAGCTGTGCAAAATATCACCCAGTGACAAAGCAATTTGATATCATGTAGCATCAGTGTAGTGCTAGTGGTGGAGGGGCTACTGTCAAACCTCACAACTTGTTAGCTCCTTATTACTCATACCGGTCAACTGATTGATTGATTGCAAAGAGCCTATATCAATTATATAGGGTCGTGTCACAAGGTGGTGTGGGTCACAGAAGATATGGTTATAGTATGGTCTTATCAGTCTAAATAATTACATGCAGCACATAACTTTAAGAACCTTAAATGCAGTGCTCAATAACTAATCCTAGATAGTAAATTCATTAATTGATGACTTTATTCCCCCATTTCGCTAATTGTGTTCTGTAAAATGTAAGTCAATCCATATTCAATTGATGGGATAGATATACACATTGTTGGAAAGATGGAATTGATCGTGAATTGCTCGGACCTTTGGCCATGGTTATATATATATATATATATATATATATATATATATATATATATATATATATATATATATATATATATATATATATATATATATATATATATTTATTTATTAAGAGTCTTTAAAAGAGAAGGTATCTATCTTCTGAGTCAAATGCTTTTTTGCATGCCAACGAAATAAGCAAATATACTTTCACTTTGTACAATGCTATTCATAACATGGGATGATAGTGAAAATAATCTGATCAACACATGCTCTTCATTACTGAATCAGAACAATAGCACAAAATACAAGATTGTCAATTCAGGGTTTTGTTTTCTTTTCTTTTCGTGATGAGACCTACTTGTAGCAGATATAGTGCTGCCTCACTGAATTGTCATGTCGCAGGTCCTTGACACGACAACCCACCCGGTCACAGATTTACCAGGATAAGAGGTTAACCCTTTAGCTTATATGGGAAATTGTATCATGAGTTCAACCTCGGCACGAACCCACGACCAAATATATATACTAGTATATATATATGGGCACTCATCTTATGTTGTATGATATTTGAGGTCATATTCGGTGTTGATAATGGGAACACATAACATCTAGTCGTTAGTATAAAACAGCCATTATCGTAAAACGATCTTTTTTTAATCGGCAAAGTGTGTAACAGATTATATTCTCTGCACTTCAAAATTGACAACTAGGCCTCTTGGGCGTATGGAATAACAAAGATTCTTATAGAATTATGGTGACATCTTTCTGGGCAGAGCACTATTGTGCGATAAAGTGCGATAAAGGAGTGTATGACCTCGAGCAAGGACACAAGAAATGAGTGTCGCTTTAATGTGCAACAGGATGCGTATTCTACATATTTTATGACATTGATATTTTTTGTAGTAATATTTCTAAGGCTGTTTGGTAGATTTTCCAGACTTGATAGTGTTTACAGGCAGACAAATCCCATAAAACGGCCATCAATCGACCATAGCTATGTACTTCGCTGATGATCAAGGCGTTAATATGGGAGCTGTAATACTTCCGCTATCTTTTAAGTTGGTAAACATAATTTTTTTAATATTTAGCATTTTGAAACTGAAGAACTAAAATAAAATTTGTCAAATATGAAAATTCGATTAATTTTACTTCCGTACTAAATAAAATAATTGGAAGTAAGAAAGTATTAGATCAAATGGGAGTCATAGATTTACTCGCCCTTGGCTACCCGTATCACAAATGATGTTGCCGGTAAGACAATAGTTGTGAATGCTCTCGTGACGATGTGCCATTCAAACTTTTAGTTTCTTACGCTGATTTCATGTCAAAGATTTTCTTTCCAAAGTTTGGCATTTTATCAAAAGTCACATGTCATAATGGACTTTTCTTTTATTGATTCTTGATGTCGCCAAACGTTTGAAATAATTGTACTTCATATATCTTTTGAGAAATATTATAAATATGATAACGCATGTGACATCATCACACAATGTGGTAGGATATGTGACATCATCACAGAATGTGGTAGGATATGTGACATCATCACAGAATGTGGTAGTATATGCGACATCATCACAGAATGTGGTAATATATGCGACATCATCACAGAATGTGGTAGTATATGCGACATCATCACAGAATGTGGTAATATATGCGACATCATCACAGAATGTGGTAGTATATGTGACATCATCACAGAATGTGGTAGTATATACGACATCATCACAGAATGTGGTAGTATATGTGACATCATCACAGAATGTGGTAGTATATGCGACATCATCACAGAATGTGGTAATATATGCGACATCATCACAGAATGTAATAACATGTGATACGATCATATTCTTTGATAACATATGTGACATCATCACATAATGTGATACAGTGTGTGTCATCATCATCAGTGCTTTAAGAAGACACAGTCTCAAACTAAGTATGGATTCCTTGTTATGACCAGTTTGCAGAAGTTAATTTGTGCTGTCCCATGGGAATGTGCACACTCCTCACAGCGGCATCCCATGCCCCATTATTGCCTGCCGCTTGGGAGTCTGCATTTGTCTGTATAACCAAAGAAAAAAAACAAACAGTTGAAATAGTCCATGTGTCCACGATATTCCCCATGACATTCCCCATGATATTCTCCATGTCTCATGCGCGGAGGAATATTTAATATCCATTAGATATAAACCAATAGTTGCTGTATCTCTCTATGGTTGTGATGAAATATTTTGTGCAATTGAAAATCACAAAGATGAGGCTCGGTGTGTAGCTAGATATATTACGTGTGCGGTGTCCCGGGCTTCATCATGAGAGTAGACTATGCGGCACAGAGACATTCCTGAGGATGACATTTCTGAGGGATGACATTTCTAATGATGACATTTCCAGGGAGGGATGCCATTTCTAGGTATGACATTTCCAGATATGACTTTTCCACAGATGCAATTTCCAGATATGACATTTCCAGGTATAACATTTGTAGGGATGACGTGTCTTGGGAACAGGGGTCCAATGGAATTGGGATAGTTTAAATAGTCCATAGTGAAATAGGACTAGCATTTTCAGCTTCATAGGTTCCATCATGGTAGATAATCCATATTACCAATGTTCAGGGTGTTATTGTAGCAGAAGGATGTCATTTTTTTCAATATTTTAAATGATACGATCAACCTATGGTAATAAAGATAATATTTATCGCAATTGAGAAGTTTTATTTGAGTTTATTCAAAACATAACAATGATATTACGGATTACTTATTCTGACTGTGGCACAATTAATTACTCATTTATGATGTAAAACATGTCCCTGACTAGACAAATGGTTCTCTTATACACTCCCACTGTAATTCTCGCTATCTGCTCTCCCGGTTTATTGAACACCAGATGTCAGCTCGGTTGATTCGCAATGCGGATACGGGAGAGCAGATAGGGAGAATTGTGAAAAATTGTGTAAATCAGGATTGACCTCCGAGCCTTTTAATCAGTGTAAAAATGACACTGTGGGCTGTGGGAGTCGAACCCACCACCTCCCGTCCTCCACTGATATCACTAAGCCACTGATCCATTGTTGTACCAGGGGCTGGTCTCTCCAGTTTTATTGGTCTGTTGTTATGTGACAGGCTTTATACCAGGACATTACATCATGCTAATATGGAGGTGATTGGTATATCCGTGTAACTGCAGAGAATCAAGGCACGAATTATGTCTGCTTGGCATCATTCATTTTCCAATCGCTCCCTATGCTATAGATTTATAGATTTTATACATATGTTCTGATAGAACAAAATGCAATTATCTGTTGCCAGTAACTTTGTCCATAGTATGATGGCTTACAGATTCGTCTTATGTACACAAACGTGTCTAAGTTGTAGTATTTGTTTTCAAAGAGCGATTCTTTCTCGTTGTATTCCCGTCGTAACGTGATCACATATCATTAAACCATTGGACATTGTTCGATTGTAACTCCGTTAGGGGAGGGGGTTGGGGGCTGGGGGGGGGGGCTGGGGGGTGGGGGCTGGGCGTTGGTTGGGAATCAGTAGCAGCCCTTTTAAGAAACTGTTTTTTTTCTGGTGGTATTCCTTCAGTCCTGTGACCTAATATGATAAATGCTTGCATAAATTAGAGGCCGAAAGAATTGTGAAAACCTGCTGCTCATGATATGGTTGTTCTATAGAGACATTCAGCCATGGGGACACATTCTGGTTGGCATGAATTTACCATTGAAATATTGCTGAAAATGTTTATCCTGACTGATTACATCTATCAGGGCAGTTCTGGAAGTTCTCTTAATTAGCTCTTTTACTCTTACGTTAACCTTACCATTGCCACAGAGAAACCATATTATAACTTTCACAATAATGTAATTATCCCGGATAATGATGAGCTTTACTTGAATCAGATATTATGCTGCCTCACTGAATTATCACGTGGCAGGTCCTTGACATGACAACCCGCCCAGTCATATGTTGCCAAGGACAAAGGGCTAAGCCCCGGGTCGTGACGCAGTCGGTAAGAGCGCACACTTGTTAGCAACAATTCAGCTGTGATGATCCATGTCGTGGGTTCGTTTCCAAACCATGCCAAGGTTGAATACATCTTACATTTGCTCATATGAGGGTTTTCATCAGTATTTATAATTTAGATTTGGTGTGGACAATATCTCGATTTTTAACAATGTCTGTACTCCAATAGCTCATTGCGTTCATAAATCTGTGATTTTTAAATATATTATGCATCTTCATGTTAAACTGGCCAAAATAATTTGAACAATACGTTTTACCTTTTATGATTTACTTTGGAAATAAGCTTGTTCTTGTATGAAAGGCTTGTTATTTCTTTGCCCGTCAATTGACACAAAATGACTCAAATAATGTTGAAAGTGATGTAAAACACCAAATAAACAAACAAACAATCTAATAATATATTTCCTGATGTATCTGCCATTCCAATGTAGTTTTCTATTTATGTGTTTCATATTTGACATGTTTACAGTTATTTCCGATCCTTGTTCGATTAATACTAAAATATTTGCCTCCATTATATTGGAAATGCAAGATCATATAAAACATATATCATTGTATTTAGTGTCTAATATTATGAAAGCCACGAGTATTGTTTGTGTCAACCCTGTTTGTGGTATCTCAATATCTGCTAGCAGAACTGGTGCAGACCCCATCTGTGGTATCTCAATATCTGCTAGCATACCTGGTGCAGACCCTGTTTGTGGCATCTCAATATCTGCTAACATAACAGGTGCAGACCCCATCTGTGATATCTCAATATCTGCTAGCATAACTGGTGCAGACCCCATTTGTGGTATCTCAATATCTGCTAGCATACCTGGTGCAGACCCTGTTTGTGGCATCTCAATATCTGCTAGCATAACTGGTGCAGACCCCATCTGTGGTATCTCAATATCTGCTAGCAGAACTGGTGCAGACCCTGTCTGTGGTATCTCAATATCTGCTAACATACATGGTGCAGACCCCATCTGTGGTATCTCAATATCTGCTAGCATACCTGGTGCCGACCCCATCTGTGGTATCTCAATATCTGCTAGCATAACTGGTGCAGACCCCATCTGTGGTATCTCAATATCTGCTAGCAGAACTGGTGCAGACCCTGTCTGTGGTATCTCAATATCTGCTAGCATAACTGGTGCAGACCCCATCTGTGGTATCTCAATATCTGCTAGCAGAACTGGTGCAGACCCCATCTGTGGTATCTCAATATCTGCTAGCATACCTGGTGCAGACCCTGTTTGTGGCATCTCAATATCTGCTAACATAACTGGTGCAGACCCCATCTGTGGTATCTCAATATCTGCTAGCAGAACTGGTGCAGACCCTGTCTGTGGTATCTCAATATCTGCTAGCATAACTGGTGCAGACCCCATCTGTGGTATCTCAATATCTGCTAGTATAACTGGTGCAGACCCTGTCTGTGGGATCTCAATATCTGCTAGCATAACTGGTGCAGACCCCATCTGTGGTATCTCAATATCTGCTAGTATAACTGGTACGGTGCAGACCCTGTCTGTGGGATCTCAATATCTGCTAGCATAACTGGTGCAGACCCTGTATGTGGTATCTCAATATCTGCTAGCATAACAGGTGCAGACCCCATCTGTGGTATCTCAATATCTGCTAGCATAAATGGTGCAGACCTTGTCTGTGGTGTAGACACTATCCCAAAATCTACTAATCTATTTTGTCTGACATAGCCCTTTTCTATGGTGTCGACAGTATTGCAATATCTGCTAATTTAACTGGTGTAGACCTTGTCTGTGGTGCGGACAATATCTACAGGTAACACAGGTAATACCCCAGTCACATTTGTACTGGGCGCCGACTGGGAAGTAATAATCGGCCAACTTCCCAGTCTGCCGGGCACCGGGGAGTTTATCAGCAACAATCTGAGATATGCCGTAGCTGTGGTCACATTATTAAAGGGCACTGCACGGCACCCGCAAGAAAATGACACAGAAGTCTTCAGGATATCTTAAAGACGTCTGTATCATGTAAAGGATGTCTGTAGGATATCCTAAAAACATCTAGGATGTCTATGTGATATCGTAGGGAGTCCGTTGGATCATCTGACAATGGCCTGTGAACACATGAAATAAAACAAATCCTATTTCCACCACACGATGCCACCAGCAGCCCTGAGACAATCTGCCAATGTCCTAGCGGGACACTGGCGGGAGCCTGCCGGGAGTCTGCCGTGTAATTCACAATATTTCTTGGTCTCAAGGCTGATACTTTAGCATGTAATCTTGACATTGGTGATTCTAAAATGTTTTGATAAGAAGTGAAAAAGGTTAGCACAGGGTCATTTCCTCTGGCAAATAAAGTTGGTGATGCTTCTGGGCCAGATGCTATTACAGATATGTGGAAGAGTCACTATCAGGATCTCTATAATTCTATAAAGAATGATATGTATAAAGATGAATTTGCATATACCGTATCCGCTCGGGTTAGCGCCCATGCTTGGCTTAACGCCCACCCCCCTTTTTAGGAAGAAATCATTAAACGCCCACCTTCCCTGGATGTCCGCCATCATGTCATATTGGTCTCTACAGATCTGACTTTTAACATCTTCCTACAGTATGAACAAGTGAAATCTTTGAAGCTTACCCCAATATTCTGTTAAATCATGTCCTATCACAGTGTTCACGTGTATTTATTTGTGAAAGTTGTGTAGAGTTTCGTGAAAATTGACAGAAATGTGCTTGCAAAGCTGCAAAGTTTGCATCTTCTCCAGCATTGTGTTGTGTACTCGTCATCGCTTTATGCGCTCTTATTCAAATTTCTGCACTGAAACTGATGACGTAACAGGTGTCACTGTATTATCGCTCACAGCGGCACCCCATGTTATCGATGAAAGAGGCAAGTTTGTGTACATTTTACAAAGATTTATGATTGTGTAAGAGCCCACCCATCTTTATAAACGCCCATGCTTGGGTAAACGCCCACCCCCCTCTTTTACTTTGTCCCCAATTAGCCGCCCATGGGCGCTAACCCGAGCGGATACGGTATGTAAACAGTGTGTCTGATCATGAATTGTCATATGTGAATTGTACGGAGGTTAAAGATGCCATTATGGACTTGCCTCATAATAAGTCTCCTGGCCATGATGGCTTGATGTCAGAACACCTGAAAAAAGCATGTGACTTGCTGTATAACTTGCTCTGAGTTTTAGTTTTATTTTAAGACATGGGTCTTTGCCTGATAAAATGATGTTGACATTGTTATCCCCCATTTTAAAAAGTAAGAATGGTGCCATTAGTGATAAGTCCAATTGCTTAATCCACAGTATGTACAAAGGTGCTAGAGATATGCTTGTTAACACGATGTGAACGATTTTTGTGTTCCACAGCTCATTCTACTGATCTGTGGTTTGCTTTCTTGATGCTAGTAAAGCATTTGACAAGCTTTTAATCACTGGATTTTGTTCAAGTGTCTTAAAGGAAGAGGTTGTCCTGGGTATTTGGTTAGAGTTCTGGTTTACTTGTACCAAACTCAGCAGATCTGTATTAAATGGGGTTCTAAGCTATCAGAGCCATTTGATGTAAAAAATGGGATTAAGCAAGGTGGAATATTGTCACCAAAACCTTTTAACATTTATGTAAATACACCTAGTCAGCAATTGAATAATGTGCATGCTGGTTGTTGCATTGGGAAAACTAAGATAAACCACGTGTATTATTCAGATGATTTATGTTTGATTTGTCCTAGTTTGATTCGTCCTAGTGTACATGGCTTGAGTAAGTTAATTGACACTTGTGTTACATTTGCTAATGAAAATGATATGGTCTTCAATGAGAGGAAAACTGAATGTTTATTTTTTAAGCCAGACAAGAAAAAGGTTGAACCTGTGAAATGTATTAGAATAAATGGGAAGCCCATTGAATTATCTTGTCAAGCAAAGTATCTTGCTCATATTTTGTCAGACAGAGATGATAGATAATGATATAGCCAGACAACTGAAAGGTTTGTATTCAAGGTGTAATATGTTAATTCGTACTTTTTCTGCTTTTACCTCAGAGATAAAATTTATGTCTTACTGCAGCTCCTTGTATACGAGCCAGCTTTGGTGTAATTTTACCAAGAAACAAATTGGTCACTTGAAAGTAGCATACAATAATGTACTGAGATGACTCTTGGGATATAGAATGAGAGACAGTGCAAGTGCTATGTTTGTAAATAGTCGTGTTGATGGATTTGATGCCAGGTTGAGAAAGATAATTTATGGATTCAGAAGTAGAGTGAATGAAAGTGAAAACATTTATATTGTGGCACTTGTTAACTCAATTGCTTGGACTGAATCCAGGCTCAATAAGCGCTGGTCAAATGCATTATATATATATATGATGTACTGACTATATCAGAAGGATCTGATTCCTATTGTGCATGATTTATATAACTATTATTATACTTCCATTTACATATATATTTTTATAATTTAATAATTCTATAGTTAGGTTTAATATGGGATTCATGTTGTATTGTATAAACTGAAAGCCTGCAATAGATTATTATTATTATTATTATTATTATTATTATTATTATTATTATTATTATTATTATTATTATTATTATTATTATTATTATTATTATTATTATTATTATTATTATTATTATTATTATTATTATTATTATTATTATTATTATTATTATTATTATTATTATTATTAATATCGCAATATCTAATGGCCTGTCTGTTGTAGACCTTGTCTATGGTGTGGACAATATCGCAATATCTAATGGCCTGTCTGGTGTGGACCTTATCTATGGTGTGGACAATATCGCAATATCTAATGGCCTGTCTGGTGTAGACCTTGTCTGTGGTGTGGACAATATTGCAATATCTAATGGCCTGTCTGGTGTAGACCTTCTCTATGGTGTGGACAATATCGCAATATCTAATGGCCTTTCTGGTGTAGCTCTTGTCTGTGGTGTGGACAATATTGCAATATCTAATGGCCTGTCTGGTGTAGACCTTATCTATGGTGTGGACAATATCGCAATATCTAATGGCCTTTCTGGTGTAGCTCTTGTCTGTGGTGTGGACAATATTGCAATATCTAATGGCCTGTCTGGTGTAGACCTTATCTATGGTGTGGATAATATCGCAATATCTAATGGCCTGTCTGGTGTAGACCTTTTCTGTGGTATAGACAGGATGACCATTTCCGCAAAGCCTTATCGGTGTGGCCTTGTGTTTGTCGCATGATTGGCTGTAATAAATCCACTTTTAGTATGACACTGCTGATTGCAGGAATCTGCTGGATCGTGTCTGGCCATTGTTTGCTGTATATCTGGATATGCTGAATGGGGAGCTTCATACATATATACATGGAAAGGTTCTCCTTTGTTCAGTGATGGAAACTCTCATTTAAGGGTGATTTGTAAATGGTGATTTGTAAATGGTGATTTGTAAATGGTGATTTGTAAATGGTGATTTGTAAATGGTGATTTGTAAATGGTGATTTGTAAATGGTGATTTGTAAATGGTGATTTGTAAATGGTGATTTGTAAATGGTGATTTGTAAATGGTGAATGTGCGTGTGTGTGTGTGTGTTGTGTGTGTATGTTGTGTCTGTGCATGTGTGTGTGTGTGAGTAGTGATGATGATGAGAATGACTTCCTCTCATTAGGAAGTGATTCCAGAGTTCAGGAGCTATGACTGAGTACTGACATCCATGGTATGTGATGTTCTTACCACATGCAATATGCACATGTCCAGGAAGGTGTTATTGATACATACTGCCATCCCCATCAATCCTTTAGGTACATTGATTAAAGCAGATTCAGTTGATGGTTTTTATAGGTATCAGACGTTTAGGTCGGGGACATGTGATGCGTTTGTCAGAGGTTTCCATTTATTCAGTTTATTGATGGATTTTAAATTGATTTTATTAAAGGTTTCATTATTTTAAATGGGTTTTCTTAGAGGTTTCGATTTTTAAATGAATTTTAGGTTTCCATTCATTGACTTTATCAATGGATTTTGGGTGCCACTTTAACATTTTGATTGTTAGAGGGGGTTCAATGGGAGAAATAAACAGTAAATAGCTCGCTGGAGTTTGTTAGAGGTTTTAAATGGGCTTATTATTTCCATTCGTTGAGTTGTTGGAGGTTTTCATCTAACGATTTTATCAATGGATTCTGACTTGCATCTGTATTGTATTTGGGTCTTATGAGTAATCGAAGTGTTCGTTTGTCGTATGGTAATGACATCGGATTCTTTGACCACAAAACACTGTAACACGTTATTTACATCTATACGAAATGGTGTAAATATAATTTATAGCGCAGATATTATATGAAGAGATATTTCATGTGTAATGAATATGTGGTGTGGCAATGCAATGAATAAATGGTAGAGTTTGGTTTACACTTTAATTCAATGTGGAGAAATACCACCTGAGACGTTTAGTTAATGTGAACAGGTAAACCAAACAGCCAATTAGCGGTTACTTAATGCAAACATAAATGTGTCACGTGTTAAGACACATGTCAAGTCGGCCTCACACTAAGCTATTTAATGTGACATTAAACAGTTCAACAATTTTTTTTCTCAGTCAGATTCCATCTAATACCAGGTGATTTAACTCCTGGTGTATCTCCGATGGATTTCTTTGGTTTCAAATTGTACTACTTGAATCCAATACATATAAAGCTTGGTGTCGCTTGCTGCAGTATTCATTGGGATCGTGTACTCTCATAGAAGTAAGCCTGAACTGAACAAGTAGAAACCTGTCAACACCATACTAATGTGGGTAGTGTACAATAGTGTATAATAAGTGTAGACTCAAGCGGGTGGATGACTCACCAGTGTGATGTAATCATATAAGTGACATAGTAACATAGATATCGTAGTCACATGACTAGTGATCACATGACTAGTGGTCACATGACTAGTGGTCACATGAGTAGTTGTCACATGACTAGTGGTCACATGAGTAGTGGTCACGTGAGTAGTAATCACATGAGCAGTGGTCACATGACTAGTGGTCACATGACTAGTGGTCACATGAGTAGTGGTCACGTGAGTAGTGGTCACATGAGCAGTGGTCACATGACTAGTGGACACGTGAGCAGTGGTCACATGACTAGTGGTCACGTGAGTAGTGGTCACGTGAGTAGTGGTCACATGAGCAGTGGTCACATGAGCAGTGGTCACATGAGTAGTGGTCACATGAGTAGTGGTCACATGAGTAGTGGTCACATGAGTAGTGGTCACATGAGTAGTGGTCACATGAGTAGTAGTCACATGAGCAGTGGTCACATGAGTAGTGGTCACATGAGTAGTGGTCGTGGTGATATGCGTCGTATAGTTATATTACTAATATTCTTACATGTGCAACATCAAGGGTGGGAGAGATCTGAATGGTGCCGGATAGTTCTTGCAACATAGGCGAGCGGAATGAAGACATACCATTTGTTCTGAGCCTATTCTGAACGAATTGTGATTTCAAGTCTGAATTACTCCTCATTATGCAATCTTAAACTGGGGCACATACCTAAAACAATCGGCATAAATCTTGTTGAAATTCAATTCAATCGATCGTATACTCACAAATGTAACTAATAGTGTTATTGTCTTAAAAATGATAGCTAATATATTAAATTTAAGAAAAAAAGAAAACATGTCTAATCTAGACATTGTTCACGAGTGTTTTGCAAGTTCGCATCCGGAAATATATTAGTTAAGACTTTTAGTCCGATTCTCTCACCCATGAACAAGGTTAAATTGGATAATACAAGTTACGTGACCAATGACGTCAACCCCCAGGCATTAGAGATGGGTGTCATTTGCATTATATAAATAATATAATGATTACTATGTAATTCCATACTTCAAATGTAACATTTTATATTGCATGCAAAAGATATAATGTTTCTTTATCTTTTTCTTCTACATATTGCAATACAATGCACAAAAACAGGCAATGTATTAGGGCATGGATCTTTACCTAAAAACCTTAAAACACATAATTATGACAAATACAAATACATTTGAATAAAAGTATTCAGTTGTATGTAAAAATCGGAACATTTCCATGTAACTTTTGGTTTTAGAATGAATGATTAGAACCTTAACGGCACATTACCACATTACCACATTAATTTATTGGAAAGTGGTCGTCCACAGCTTCTTTGTCGTAGGCAGCATGTAGAGCCATTTTGGTGTGTGTTAAAAACTATTGTTAACGTGGATGAATGAAAAACACACTGAAACATTACAATAGCGAATGAGAGTAAAACTTGCAAAGCTGCATGAATGACAAATTACTCGTGAACAGACAATAAACATTAAAATGACCCAAAATCATAGTGGAATGCGGTGTCTGAAGTAAATGGCTGATCCTTATATTTTGCCAAATAGCAATGTGTTATGTGACTGTTTCCGATCTGAATACGTGTAAACACTACGACTACGTGTAAATACTGCTTTTACACAACATAGTCTACACAGCATGAACTGTAACATTTACCTAATGAAGGGTTTAGATCATGAAGCTTGTTATTCACAGCTTCGTCCCGCCGCATTGCCCGACTTGTAATTGGTCAATGCTTTGTTTAAATTAAGTATGTAAGGATTCACAGATCTGTTTAATTTACTTATGGCTGCTTTTTAGTAGCTGCTTCATTTCCTTTTATACATATATGGATTGGAACCTAGTGTAACATAATAATTTTTTTCTTGGGTCATCCATTACTCGTATTTCCAGCACTTTGTATGTCAGTCAATTCTTCCAGTCCCGCTTCTTAATAGATTAGAGTTGACTTTGAATCAGAAAATATCAGAATATTGTGATTGCTGGACTGTGAAAGAAGAAGTACCACACGCTGATTCAATCAGACTTGGTTTATCTGATTCTCCCGTCCAGGTGAAATAAGGGCAAAAGAGGTGTGTCGCAGTGGACAGATTTTTTATATCACACCACCACTCAACTTCCGGGATGCCATCTTCCATCAACTCTGGTTGCCTCCCACCACAAACACGATGCCCCTTTAGCTGTCTTTTACAGCAGCATGTTAAGGGGTGATGGGTCATTTCATTTCATCCCTGAACCCTCAGGAGATGTTGGCCTAAGATTCCTCTATGCTGATATGACTCACACAGTCCTCCAGTTCACTATCATCCCTCAGTACATGGAGTGTCTCTGCTGATATACTTGAATATAATGGTACAGATCATTTAGTATGCCAATATACCTGAGTATAAATTATGCTGTATGGCATTTTCTATGGTGTTTTAATCAGGTTCACTCTGTGAGAATATGCCTGAAATGTAACTTTTTTTGCATGTTGACATGTTTTGGTTATATGGGATCTTTTAATATTCTTCAGTGAGCTGATATTGGTCACTTGAGTATTTTATTTATATTTAACCTTATTACCCACAAGCATAACTTTGGTTGTGAAGGTTATGAGATAGTGATCTATATGTTTATAAACCTATTTACCCGTCTGCCTATTTAAATATATGTATGAGATCTATTCTCTAAGCAACATATGAGAATGAATGGTTGTCATAAGCCACGTGTGCACAGAGTATGACTTGGTGCATGGCTGCCTAATCATTCCAGATAACTACATATTTCATATGCACTCCTTGGGTACCTGGTCAACTGATCACTCTCTACAGGAGGCATGAGCCGAGCACACGGCAGGTTTGACACTTCATGCCAGTCACAGTTCTGACTTAGTCAAGGGAGGTCTTATTTTCACTGCCACCTCAGCACGAGGAGCTTGCTGCTCCATACACCCCTATAGGGTGCATATCAGTTGTCCCACTGACATTCTTTGTTTTGGTTCCTGAGTTTTAGGCACTAAATGACCTTAGCGGTTGATGTGCCTTTAAGCAACCATTCATTTACATATATTGTCATATACCAAAGAGCCATCTGGTATCTTGAGGTATGTGGTTAATGTCGGAAATAGCAAACTGATTAGGCACAGCTGACCAGCCATTTGTACACTGAGACACAATAACAAGGACATTGACCTGCACACCACGAGACAATATCCCTATCATAAAATAGCCTTCGGTTCATTAACTCATTTTCCTCACTAGGGCTTGGTCAGTGTGAAGTAATGAAACTGGCTACCTTGAAACATATATCTGTTTGCCAAACACGATCTGGCCAAATCCAGGTTTTCTCGTTTGAAAAAAATACAATTTTATTAATGATTGACGTGTAATATATTTCATATACTAGCAAAAAGATCATTTAAATACCATTCATAGCACTAAGTTTACTAATTCTTTTCAACCCATTTTTGTACCCTCTATATTTTTTGGAGTATTTTACTCCAAAAAATCTGATATTTTCCTGTTATTTTTTCATGCATAGTGTCTACAATACAAAAGATAATAGACAGACACATCCCTTTATGGATGCCAGATATCTCCGCCATCGCCTCCATATCAGACTTGTTCAGTGGACAGTGGATTATCTCATATATAATGTCTTTATCTAATTAGTGGAGCAGATATAGCCTATTTGTTGTCAGGACCTCGATGGGTTTCATGATGAACTATGCCACTATAAGGTGGCCAAAGCCTGTCATATTTGTGCTCTTAAATCGCTCCGGTTATGGCCAGTTGCAACTCAACAAATCATGTAGTTATGCTGGGTTATTTCTAAAGATTCAACACTTTGTTATGCTACATTGGTTGTGATATAAATGTGACCTGAATGTATATATTTGGTCTTGATGATAGTTATATGTATTTGTATTGTTGATTAAGCTGTGATGTGACACCGTACCATGTTATCACAATCTCAGCTATTCAGTTCTATTTCAAAACGAAATATCATATCATGGTTGCCATATTATCTTTCACATAAAAAGTATTCTTATTTTTTCCGTCCATTTAGTGCTTCCTCTTTAAAGTGGAGCGATTTTATTAAGTATATATCTAAATAAATAAATCTGACTGTTTTAATTATATATAGTTCAAGCTCAATATAATATGCGATTACCTACCTTCTAAAAAGCTTATACATGATGTTCTCTTAAATCCTCCATTTATATATGGGAATTACTATCAAACCTTTTTTTTCATAAGATGAGTACATTTGATACCAGCCGAAGTGCTGGCCCCGTGTTCAGCGCTCAGTGGCATGTGGACGAGATCGCGGCGTGTATGTGATGTTACCTTGTTCTGACAGGGACAGGCACGCAGGCAGCGACGCAGGCAGCGACGCAGGCAGACCAGCCACAAGCCTTCTATATGCCTGCCATGCTACCAACACCAATCAGAATGCCGCGCTATTCTCCGCAAAGAGGCTTGTCTTGTTGGAGAGTTTAACCTGCCGGGAGGTGTCTATCTTTCCTGTTACCTCGCCATACTTCATTGTCGTTTAAACTGGCGTTATAGGGCAGAATATGCACACCTGAATACAGAACCTCACGGGAGGTTTGTAATCACCACAGCAGGCTACTCAACCCAAGTGTCAGCCCAGGTATCATCTAATCTGAGTATAGAACCCGTAGAAATCTTCATGTTGACCCATACAGCGTCTAGATTATCCAGAGTGACAAAACCTAAATATTTATCAGTGGAAATGACAGACATAGGCATGATACCCTGACTTTGTTGAAAAACTGATTTCTTTTTGCAAATTTTAATATATTTTATGTTTGACTTCAATAAGTGGAGACCGGCCCCACTAGCACAGTTGGTAGAGTGTAGGATCTGTGCCTTTAATGGTTATATAAGTGGAGGGCGGGAGGTGGTGGGTTCGATTCCCACTGCCGGCAGTGTAACTTTCACACTGGTTAAAAGTCTTGAAAGTCGACCTGATATGGCCATAGTTGCTGAAAGGGTCGTTAAAACACCATTTCACAAATTTTTTTTTTCAATAAGAGGAAGGTGCTAAAATTATTTCTTAAATATGTTTATAATTAAAGAATGTGTTCTATTCTACACCATGTACCCACTGCAATAGGAAAGTTTGTACTACCCATTTCATGTTCAATGTTAAATTATGAAGTTCTACAAAATTGGTTTAACACAGTCGAGCAGAATTAGTTATGGTGGGTATTTTCTCACACTATCAACTAAACATCTATCTTCAAATGAGAGCGCCTGACAATGGAGATGTGTGTGGTACAATGATATTTGAGAAGTATGAGTCTAGGACATGCTAATAATTATAACACACAGTTTCAGCTCTTAATTGCAGATGTATATGATCATCATAATATTACATAGCCAGTTATTACTATTTCGGAGTCAAAAAACCCAAATAATTATCTTAGTCTTTACAGATATTAAATTATGATAGAGGGATAGAGTGATGATGGGATACTTGGTATTGTCTGTATCATGATAGAGGGATAGAGTGATGATTCTAATGGGATACTTGGTATTGACTGTATCATGATAGAGGGATAGAGTGATGATTCTTATGGGATACTTGGTATTGACGATATCATGATAGAGGGATAGAGTGATGATTCTTATAGGATACTTAATATTGACTGTATCATGATAGAGGGATAGAGTGATGATTCTTATGTGATACTTGGTATTGACTGTATCATGATAGAGGGATAGAGTGATGATTCTCATGGGATACTTGGTATTGACTGTATCATGATAGAGGGATAGAGTGATGATTCTTATGGGATACTTGGTATTGACTGTATCATGATAGAGGGATAGAGTGATGATTCTCATGGGATACTTGGTATTGACTGTATCATGATAGAGTGATAGAGTGATGATTCTTATGTGATACTTGGTATTGACTGTATCATGATAGAGGGATAGAGTGATGATTCTTATAGAATACTTAATATTGACTGTATCATGATAGAGGGATAGAGTGATGATTCTTATAGGATACTTGGTATTGACTGTATCATGATATAGGGATAGAGTGATGATTCTTATGATGATTCTTATAGGATACTTGGTATTGACTGTATCATGATAGAGGGATAGAGTGATGATTCTTATGGGATACTTGGTATTGACTGTATCATGATATAGGGATAGAGTGATGATTCTTATGATGATTCTTATAGGATACTTGGTATTGACTGTATCATGATAGAGGGATAGAGTGATGATTCTTATGGGATACTTGGTATTGACTGTATCATGATATAGGGATAGAGTGATGATTCTTATGGGATACTTGGTATTGACTGTATCATGATATAGGGATAGAGTGATGATTCTTATGTGATACTTGGTGTTGATTGTATCATGATAGAGGGATAGAGTGATGATTCTTATGGGATACTTGGTATTGACTGTATCATGATATAGGGATAGAGTGATGATTCTTATGGGATACTTGGTATTGACTCTATCATGATAGAGGGATAGAGTGATGATTTTTGAGTGATCCTTTGTACTGAATATATGATGCCTACTGAATATATTAGACCATACGGGTACAAGTAGGGTGTGTTTCATCCTTCACCACCAGGTGGCTCTTTATACAACATCCCAGACTTTGAGAGTGTTTTGTTGTGCTCCAATCCCTATTTACATATTCATATTGTTCTTATCCCTGCGCTAGAGAAAGATTTTGAGAGACAAGGCACAAGACAACCGGCAATTATCAGATGAGAGGCAAGCCACGAGTTCCCATATCCCATGAGTTGACCCGTTGACAGAAGATTAATTACATTTGTCCAATAACTCTTGAAGACTTGTCACTGTGCAGACAAATCGATTTTAACTCGGACCATGAGCAGATATGTTGATATAAGCACGCATTTCTGAGAGGTATAGAGAATTCAAATATCTGTATAGTGTCTTAAAAGGAAGCGTTTCAAGAAATAAATGGAATTTATGTTAAAAGACTACTATATTATTTCATCAATAACTTGATTATAGTGTACTATAATGTATTATCAAGATATTTTGCACTAAAACATATAATATATGTGGCACCCTGCTGTGAGGGATGGACCGTCGGGGTGTGGAGGAAAATGGATTCATCGCAATTTTCTGAACTAAAACATACCTCTATATCTTTTTTCTTATATCAGTTGGGCTATCATTTTTATATCTCCGCGAGTTCTAATTTATTTTAATTATGTATATGCATTAGTGTGTGCTTTTTTATTTTAGATATAGAAGATGATAATGAAAATCCTTAATAACATGAATGATATATTATTAGTTGATTATGACTGATAATGACAATGCACAACAGGAGAAAATACCATTGCCTTTTTGAAACTCATCAATATTCATTTCTCACTTTCTTCCACCCCTGAATGATAAATGGCCGTCCCTAATAAATCGGTTTGTGTGAAAATGTGAAAGCAGGCTTGTTTGATTTGCAAACGAATTGTGAATTATTCAAGGGTCCCATTACTTCTCCCAATGAAATCATTTGGAGAAGTTCCTTGCTGTACATATTTTTTAAAGCAGGTTACGTCATGTCATACAAATGGATACTAAAACTTGAAACGCATTAAATAAGGGTAATAATGCTTTTAAAAAGCAAAGGACTCATTGGCAAGATAATATAAGACTTTTTGAAATTAAATACATTTAGCACCACAAAAACATGTGCCGTGTCATTTGTTTCCCTCTCACAGGTTTTACATTTTTTACTTTTTTCAGTGATGCTGGCGGTTTTGCGTTCTGTAGACCTGTGATACCTAAGAGAAATGCCAGACTTATACTATCAGCGAAGAACATAAACCTTGACAGGAAATAGCCACTTTCAACTTGGACTAAATCTCACATAAGTCTCACATTTAAGATTACCCCTATTGGCACTTTTATCACATATGTCCAGAATACTTGTCCTGAGTTCTGCTCAAACTTGTGCTTATACGTGGATCATTCCCTTAGTATACTTGATATAGTTAAATTCTGTGGAGTAAAATAAAGTCTCTAAGTTAACCATAGCTATATTCATGAGTATATTTTGTTTTGGATGAAAGCTTTTTTCACTTTGGATTTATTTTAAATGTTATCACTCCGGGAATGTGATACTTAGGAATAGAGAGAAATAAGGTTAATATTAAGATAAACAAATGATTGATGAAATGAAATAATTTTGGTCACGTACATCATTGAAAATACATTTTTAAATGCGATTTGATCGTGTTGGCATAGTGAACAGTATAAATATGATAAGTAATAACCAAGACGTCTCCAAATCGTGTTTAACATTCACCCAAAGTGCAGTTAATGCTGTAAGAGATTACTACTTAAATACAATCCAATATTATACCGAATGCAACTACATAAGATCTCAAGAATGAATATGTCTTTCAAACAATTTGATTGATTCCAATAATTATAGATATCACGTTTTTTTTACTCGAATATAAAATATATAAAGAATATGTAAAAGATCAATTTTCGCCATTAAGAGGCATTAAGAGGCTTTATAGTGATGACATCTATGGGACAAATTTACCCATGCGAATCACTAGGAGACTAAAACACAGCACATTTAAGTAATAAATTTAGATAAATTGATAGATGGCAAAGATCAGAAAAGGAATCTTCCTGATGTTTGAATTATTTGTTTATAGATCGCAAGATCATACACGCTGACCACAGGACAACGATAAAGATATGGATAGAAGCTGACCACAGGACAACGATAAAGATATGGATAGAAGCAGACCAAAGGACAACGATAAAGGTATGGATAGAAGCAGACCACAGGACAACGATAAAGGTATGGATAGAAGCTGACCACAAGACAACGATAAAGGTATGGATAGAAGCTGACCACAGGACAACGATAAAGGTATGGATAGAAGCTGACCACAGGACAACGATAAAGATATGGATAGAAGCTGACCACAGGACAACGATAAAGATATGGATAGAAGCTGACCACAGGACAACGATATAGATATGGATAGAAGCTGACCACAGGACAACGATATAGATATGGATAGAAGCTGACCACAGGACAACGATATAGATATGGATAGCTTCCACCAGTCATTCTATATGCTGAATGGTTTGAGCTGAGTCAAAAAAAGTTAAATATGAATTAGATTTACATTATATTCAAGATACTTTCTGCTTTAAAGGGGTGCTTAATAAATTGAATTATCATTTGCTAATAACCTCCTTACCACCCCACCCCACCGTAACCCCCCCCCCTCCCACCAAAACCCCTCGTAACCACCCTCAAACCCCTTATTTGACATCTCCCTCACACGGCTCACCTGCTTGGTCTACAATTCCAAATCTGGCCTTACCTATTTCCATGTCTCTAAATGTACACTTGTGAAATGGCAGGACATTAAACGATTTCCAGAACTAATGCACCGTGATGGGCGGTGACAATATGCAAGTAGTGAAGCGAGCATCTTGGAGCCCACTAATGAAGGTTTGTGTTTCATGTTAGGGTCTCCAGGCAAGTATACCTGCTATATATGCAGCTGTATTAAGTTTCTAATGGGCAGGATATATAAGCAAACAGGTAATAGATGATATATAGGAAATGTCGCTGGTGAATATTATGATCAGGAAGTAATTTAATGTAATTTGTCAAAGGTGTTGTCAAATAAATTTTCTTTGCCTATTTGTTCAGTATGTTTGTTTGGGGTTTTACATCACTTTCAACATTATTTCAGTCATTTCGTGATGAGACCTAATTGTAGCCGATATAGTGCTGTCTCACTGAATTGTCATTTCGCAGGTCCTTGACATGACAAGCCACCCGGTCACAGATTTTACAAGGAGAACGGGTTAACCATTTTGCACAGGCCTCAGCTCATGTGGGAAATTGTCGGCACAGCCGGGGTTTGAACCCACGACCTTTGGATCACCACAGAGGAACTGTTGCTAATAAGCTGGTGCTCTAACCAACTACGTCACGGCCCGTGGCATTCATATTTGTTCAGATTTGATTGTAATTATATTTATTTTCACATACACAAACTATTCTTCGCAAAGCATAAGGGTTCAGCCTTTTAAAGTATTGATGATAAATAAATGAGAAAAAAAACCATTTCCAGAGTTATTGTGTTTTACTGAAAAAGCCTAGTACTATGTGTTTACTTGAGTACAAGCATGTGGAATGATAGAGTTCTCGGCCAGTACTAATAAACAAAAAAACCAATAGAGAAACAGGTTTCTGTAAGCCAAACCATCCCAGTGTCCCAATCTGAGGGTGCCCCATTGTTATGCCTCAGCCACATTTGGGATATCACAAGTATATCATAGGGAGCGGGGACAATAGCACAGTGTGAGGTCATTGGGCAACTACCTCAGGATTGCCTGAAACATCTGCTGGATACTTACAGAAGCCTGCCATGTACTTTACGACGAATTGTGATCAGTTAATATCGTGAAAATGCCAGCCACTTTTATGTTGCAGCGAAATCTTCATGCTGGTATGTCGATAATCCCTGGTGTCCTCACAGCTCCCTGTCCTGCTAACATGTCTATAATCCCCGGTGTCCTCACAGCTCCCTGTCCTGCTGGTATGTCGATAATCCCCGGTGTCCTCACAGCTCCCTGTCCTGCCGACATGTCTGTAATCCCTGGTGTCCTCACAGCTCCCTGTCCTGCCAACATGTCTATAATCCCCGGTGTCCTCACAGCTCCCTGTCCTGCTAACATGTCTATAATCCCCGGTGTCCTCACAGCTCCCTGTCCTGCTGACATGTCTATAATCCCCGGTGTCCTCACAGCTCCCTGTCCTGCTGACATGTCTATAATCCCCGGTGTCCTCACAGCTCCCTGTCCTGCCGACATGTCTATAATCCCCGGTGTCCTCACAGCTCCCTGTCCTGCTGACATGTCTATAATCCCTGGTGTCTTCACAGCTCCCTGTTCTTCCGACATGTCAGAACAGTCTGCCGGGCGCCGGGGAGTTTGTCAGCAACAATCTCAGATATGCCGTAGCTGTGGCACGGCACGTGCAAGACTGAATGGCACAGACGTCTGTAGGATAACTTAAAGACGTCTAGATCATTGACAGACGTCTGTAGGATATCCTAAAGACGTCTATATCATTTGACAGACATCTGAAAGACATCCTAAAGACGTCTATGATATATCGCAGGGAGCCCGTGGGATCATCTGACGATAGTCTGTGAACACATGAAATAAAAATAATCCTATTTTCACCGCACGATGCCACCGGCAGCCCTAAGATAATCTGCCGATGTCCCTGCGGGACACTGCCGGGACCCTGCCGTGTACTTTAAGATGATATTTGCTGATATTAGTGATAAGACATCGGGGAAACGCCGGCAACTTTTATGTTGCAGCTAAAAGTTCCCGATGATCCGCCCGACGTCTTAAAGATGCCCAATTGTGGCCGATGATCTCCCGGTGCCCGCACGACAATCTGAACTGCCGGCCGATTTTGTAAAAAATACCCATCGGCCGGGCATCTTTACTGAAATCGGCGCAAATGTGACTGAGGCATAAGCACAGTCTGACAAAGTTTTCAATAGAAGATTTAGATTTTAACAGAAATGGTATGAAAATTTCTATTGGGAAAATATGACGGGTAATTACATTTGATCACAAATTAATATTAAGTTCGGAAAAAGTGTTTGAAAATCTGATTTCATACACGCTTTAATAATAAGAACCACGTGGTATACTGGAGAACCACGTGGTATACTGGAGGGGATACATGTAGACTGAATAACAAAATAACAAAATAGAATAATGAATCATCCAATGGTTTGGTGCACAAGGTTAGAATTAGATGGCAGTAATTTTGTTATTTGGTCAAATACAATTATTAAAAGTCGCTTTATTGGTTTCCTTTTTGAAGTTTCATATCAGTATTATATTAAACTTAACAAGGTAAAAGGTGTCTCATGACATCAGAAAGATGTTGATCAAATTACCAATTAGTATATCAACATTATTCTGGCTAGATGAAATAGTGTTGGCTACTTTATAGAACATTATTAATTCCTTTCAGTGGGTCAAAAAGATAAAGGAGGACTTGAAAATCGGCTTGGCTGGTCAGTCACGGGTGGTCAGCCATGGGTTGAAATTAGGTCTGGTATAAATAGTAACGTGAAATCTTTGGCAAAACAAACAAATGTTGATTGACATGAACCACAGGCATGTGACGACACATTACAATCTTCACATGTTGCCTTAATATGCTCTGTGAAGTTTACGATGTTATTCAACATGGATGTGTTCTTGATATGAAAATGAGGAAAATGTGGTGATTTGGCATGGAGAGGAGTGAAGCAGCTTTAAGCCACCATGACTACCTCCCACGTCCTAGCTTCCCTGCTGATCTTAATGGCAACACAAACAGGTCAGCTGTCTAATTGCTCTGCCAGGAAACACCAGAGAAAATATAGAATTATCTGATATATGTATATATGTTGTAATATTACAGAGCTGGTGAAGATAATTGGACTAGTTCTCGAGATAAGTAACTTTACATGACACCTGTCAGGAAAAGACTTTGTTAATATTAATGATAAAGGGTAGCTTAAACATCAATAGGAAAAGGTAGCTGTTATGAAATAAATTGCATTCTTTGTCAGGTTTCTTTGTTTTGAATGAGTTAGAGGTGAACTGGAATAATACAGAGACCACGTGATTGACATATGATATACACAAGAACAACTAATTGCCGACAAATAAATATATATATATATATATATATATATATATATATATATATATATATATATATATATATATATATATACATTTCAGACATTTCGTGATGAGACCTACTTGTAGCATATATAGCGCTGCCTCACTGAATAAAAATATATATATAAATATATATATATATATATATATATATATATATATATATATATATATATATATATATATATATATATATATATATATATATATATATATATATATATACCTTTGGGGAAGATTTCTAAATAAAAAAGAAAACATTTTTTCTTTCAACATGTTCAAATAGTTCAGCATCAATAAATATATATTTAACTACACAATGGCACATCGCATATTCCTTCTTGAATTAATAATAATTGGTTTCATTATATGCTGACGCTACGGTTCGTTGGCTTCTCTGTTAAATAAGTGGAGAATTTTGAAGGTCTCTATTTGGAATAACGTTTAGAAGTCTCAGGACTGCGGCCTCTCTCCAGAATAAAGTGGAGAATGCTCGGGCCTCTGGGCTCTCTCTTGAATAAAGTGGAGAATGTTCGGACCTCTAGGCTCTCTCTGGAATAAAGTGGAGAATGCTCGGGCCTCTGGGCTCTCTCTGGAATAAAGTGGAGAATGCTCGGGCCTCTGGGCTCTCTCCAGAATAAAGTGGAGAATGCTCGGACCTCTGGGCTCTCTCTGGAATAGAGTGGAGAATGCTCGGACCTCTGGGCTCTCTCTGGAATAGAGTGGAGAATGCTCGGACCTCTGGGCTCTCTCTGGAATAAAGTGGCGAATGCTCGGACCTCTAGGCTCTCTCTGGAATAAAGTGGAGAATGCTCGGACCTCTGGGCTCTCTTCGGAATAAAGTGGAGAATGCTCGGACCTCTGGGCTCTCTCTGGAATAAAGTGGAGAATGCTCGGGCATCTGGGCTCTCTCTGGAATAAAGTGGAGAATGCTCGGGCCTCTGGGCTCTCTCTGGAATAATGTGGAGAATGCTCGGACCTCTAGGTTCTCTGTAGTTTTCAGCGGGATGTCAATTGGTTTTGTTCAATGAACTTATAGATTGAAATGTACTGCGTTAATTGCTAAGGTCTTTGCCTTTTTGCAGAATATAGCAGGAAATGCTCAGGTATCTAGCCTCCCGATTACTACAGAGAAGTTTTGAGTAACGTTGAGCTGTCTGTAAACCTTATGACAAGAATAGATTAAAATAGTTATATACATCCTAAAATGTAAAGGATATTATCCATACAATGCCAAAGTATTTTAACTACAAACTTTTCCTTATGCTTTTTAAAATATTTCTCTCACGGAGTTGAAAACGGTGATTTAGTGGTGGTAGACCCTGTAAATAATATTATTCCCCAGGAAATTTACAATTTTTGCTTAATTGCTCATAATATTTGCAAAGAACTACAAGGCATTGTCACACCCTACGTAGCACAGGATTATATTATTCTATGGGACACTTTAATTTCCATTATTCCCTCGACTGGATCACAGGTTTTTCTGATTTTTATAGAAGTGATCTCAGAAATATTAATCAAGGTAAGGCTAGGTTAAATTTTGAAATACTGCATTTAAGGATTGGATGGTACAGGTCAGAAATATCCACACTTCAAGATCATGAGTGTAAAATTCATAACTTTATACATGGATTAAAATGATCTCATCCAAGGTTGTCATTCAAGCTTTCATCCCTTTAGTTGTATATGAGAGAAGGGAGAATTGCCATTGCATTGATCACACAATTTCGACACTATCTTAGCTTTCCAGATTCCCTATGTAAGTAGCAATGCTCAGGTGGGAAATACTCAGATTTCTGGCCTCATGGCAGCACGTGGGTCTCAAATTTATATGGGACACACCACCACTTCCCACGTTAAATTATATTGGAAATTAGATAAAGCACTTGCACTGACTATAGTGAGCTGAAACCCAAAACCCCAACTTGTATTATGAAAGAGGAATAGCAAAATATGGTGTATAAGTCGCGAAAAGAAATCATTCAATTAATTTCATCTATGTCTCTATGAGAAGAATGCGAGTGTATTTTTGTATTTGCCTTTCAGTTTGCAAACATCAGCCCGAGTGGTGCACGGTGGGTGCGACCGAGAAATGCCAGGTGCTCGTGGAGCAGATGGTCACGTGGGAGCGAGCAGAAGACATCTGCCACACCCATGGAGGTAACCTAATCAAGATAAACCACCCCAAACCTCCTCCTGGTGCAGAAATGGAAGACGCATGGAGACCTGACAAAAAGTTTCTGCACCACAACATGTGGATTGGAGGGTTGGTCTCAGTGCAGGGATGGAGGTGGGCGTCCGGTGAGTTCACGCCTTTAACTTATATCAAGAATATATATCACAGTCAACAACATATTTCAGTTCTGAATAAATTGTAAAACCAAAAATGTGCTGTAAAAATAATTGAGGGTCGCTTTAAGGAGTTGTTTTTTGACATAGAGAATTATTTATTGGACGCAACGATCCCTTAAAGAAAAAAATGTGATAAAAATACCATAGTTATCATTTGCAAATACTTATTCTCGCATTCTCCAACTCAAAGCCCTGCTCTTTTCTATTCTTGAAATAGGAGAGTATTCAAAGAAAAAGCTAATAATCAACTGATTGGATTTCATATTCAAATGTCCAAATTTGTATAGATTAACGGAAATCACCACGGTTGCCGCCATGGGCATTGCTATGATGACACCATATGGACAGAAGATAAAGTTTTGACGTTATTTTAGACATTTTCTGTGGTTTTGATGAATTACAATAGTTTTAAAAATAAATATGTCAAAGCTTTCTTGTTGCTCCTGTATGGCGTCATCATAAAAATGTTCAAGGCGGCAACTGTGATGTCCCTCTTGGTCTTGTGACGTCACGCCTCTTTTCATAACTACTCCAAGGTTTATGCATAGAGAAACGATAACTTTGTGGTTGTGACATCATACTCGTGAGCATGATGTCATGGCAAACTATTGTTTCAAATAATGACAAAGATACCCTTGGATCTGTCTTACTGCCTATGGCAACCAGTGCAGGGAGCTATTGGGTTTTGCCGATTTTTAAAAGACACTTATTACATTATAATGAATAGGTTTAGGGGAATTTGAATTAAGAATATTTTATATATTATGCACTTTCTCCAAAACCCTTCAAGTTGACGTAACACATCTTTTTGGAGAAAATATTTTTAGTGAGACAAAAATACTTCTTGATGAGAATATCTCATATTTATCGTGTTAGTGAAAGTTCTGGGCACATGTTATGCAAATAGAGTTTGAAATAGCAAGTAAAGCTGACATTTATATACCGCTGATACCAGACAATGTCTGCTCATAGTGGTTGATAGTAACTGGCCAGGATTCGAACCTAGAACCCCTGGATCTCAAGGCGAATACTCTACCAATTGAGCTATTTTGGCCAGCATCAGGATAAGATCATATAGGCCTGGAATGAATGCTCAAATTGCGACACAAGACAATGGGTTGCCACTTTGATTTTTAACGTCACACTCATTATACTCCCAAGGCTAATGCAGGCCATCTATGGAGGTAACGTCACACTCAGTATACTCCCAAGGCTAATGCAGGTCATCTATGGAGGTAACGTCACACTCAGTATACTCCCAAGGCTAATGCAGGCCATCTATGGAGGTAACGTCACACTCATTATACTCCCAAGGCTAATGCAGGCCATCTATGGAGGTAACGTCACACTCATTATGCTCCCAAGGCTAATGCAGGCCATCTATGGAGGTAACGTCACACTCATTATGCTCCCAAGGCTAATGCAGGCCATCTATGGAGGTAACGTCACACTCATTATGCTCCCAAGGCTAATGCAGGCCATCTATGGAGGTAACGTCACACTCATTATACTCCCAAGGCTAATGCAGGCCATCTATGGAGGTAACGTCACACTCATTATACTCCCAAGGCTATTGCAGGCCATCTATGGAGGTAACGTCACACTCATTATACTCCCAAGGCTATTGCAGGCCATCTATGGAGGTAACGTCACACTCATTATACTCCCAAGGCTAATGCAGGCCATCTATGGAGGTAAAGCACAAAATATGAGACCACCATATTAAAGTAATACGTTACCTTGGAAATAATACTTTAATAAGTTAATAATTGATGTCATCTACTGGAAAGAGTGCAATTTTATTTGTCTGGTTAAAGAGAAAGAAAAAATTATATTTTCTTTTTCATACATTTGGTCAACCGTTCTAAATTATGTCAAGTTTTCTTAATCTTTGCATTTCATGTGAAGAATATTACAGAGTTCTCACTGTGCCTTAGTTTGTAGTTCATCAGTTTTGGAGATGCATCTATGTGTGACTTTTGACATTTTTTTATGAAAAATAAATGGTTTGAGCTTCAAACAATTTCTACTTGGTAGGTGAGTACGTGAGAAACCAGGGATGTTACCAGGATGATAAGTCCAGCCCTGCCTTGCCTCACCTTGAGACCACCTCTCCCATCATCACTGCCCAAGCCTGCCTCAACAGGTGTGATGACCACGGGTACACTTACGCCGGTCTCCAGCCTGTGGCATTTAACATGGTATGATATCGTGCATGATGAAATTCATTTATTTATTTGTAATTAAAAAGTCGCAACGATTGTAAGTATACTTGAAATGTTTCAGCGTTGGCGTCCAAGATTAGCAGGAAGGGTGAAATGTTTTAATCTTCAGCAAATAATCATATTGCATTCACGTGACACTAAAATAATCTGATATTTCACAGTTCACTCTACTAATAGGCAATTAGATAGGGCAGGAACGTTATGTCATTTTACTAATAGGCAATTAGATATGACAGGAAACATAAGTAACTTGATTGACAAGTTACTTATGTTGCGTGGTCCATTAAACATGATTTTATACCTTGTTTATGTTACCATTTCTTCATTCTCATTAGGTTAAGGGTATTTATGGGTGTTGGTAGTGAGTGTCCTCTGGTGGCAGATTTTCTAAGGGAACTACTTTCTTTTACGCCAAAATGGAACGTTTTCAAAAAAGTACGGGAAAAATACTCAACTGTCAAAAAGAGTTCCTTTTTCATTAAAACTTTCAAGTCATGAAATGACATTTTATGGCATTCATTTTTGTAATAAAATTATTGATTTATAATTTGAAAATCACAATGGAATTCCTCTGATTATATTGAAAGCTTCATATCTTTTTAACTCATAAAAAGTGGCGTAGTAATATGTCACTGCTCCAAAATTTATTTTGTCATGTCAAAATGTTAAAGGGAAAAAGTTCTGCAGATTGTGGGACCATAATAAAGTGGATTTCCAAACAACTTTGTAAAAGTGATCTTAACAATATTTACTGTGATCCTAGTGAAACAGATTTTCTATTTTTCAAAAACATTAAGAGAAAAATAGAAGTAAAGTACACACTTGATCATTTCAAAAATATGAATTTTTTCACCTCCCTTCACATATCTGATTGCCAAACTTCCTTTTTATTTCCAAATTATACAAATCAAAATGAGAAAATCGGTTTCACTGGGATCACAGTGAATTTTCTTCCCAATGAAATGAAATAAACACAGCTAAAAACAAGTCTATTCCTGTTGTGTAATCTGCAGAACTTATTTGCTTGTCTTCTTCATTTCTCATCAAAACTATGATCAAGGAAAATTAGGCCAAAATACTATTTTGAAAGAAATATACATGTAATCATACCTTATAGTTCAAATATTGTAGTGTTTAAATATTGATTCATGTCATGAATGCTTTTAATTTAAATAGGGAACGTATTTTTACACCTTAAATGTACCAATTCCCATCAAGTACAGTATTTTGGAAATTTACTCCTCTGCCACTAGGGGCACTCACTACCAACACCCATAAATACCCTTAAGATCACGTGTCATTCGTTTTGATAGAGTGTTCCAATTCGTGTGGTATAAAGAGAGTTCTAAAGTGGTTTTATGCAAAGAAATTGCAAACAAAATGAAAATAAGGCTTGCAATGATTACATCTTAAATGTAAATGTAACATAAACTATTAAATACATTGGTTTGTATTATAATGATTATGATGTCTGTTTAATGCAAAAGAAGCCATAGGTTGTTATCATATTCTGTGACTTATTACAGCAGAAAGGATATGTATATGGCTCATATGATTTCAGCCACATGATATAGAGATTCAAGAAAGCGAATCTTTCAATGATACTTTTTGTAATATAATGACAGCTTTGTTGGCACAGATGAGTTTTTTTGTTTATTTGATACACGGTTGTATTGCATAAAATGGTATTTGTTGTCACATTATCAAGCTTGGTTAGTAAATATCCATTTGCTGGCAAGTTATCACTGGATCGCAAGTTATCACTGGATCGCAAGTTATCACTGGATCGCAAGTTATTACTGGGTCGCAAATTATAACTGGATCGCAAGTTATTACTGGATCGCTGATCATAATATTATTACACAGAACCTGCACCACTCAGTAGTTTATATTCCTGAGTCCACAGTCCTCCCTGATTGAGTCCAAACTGATGCTTTATAGAATCGTTGTTTGCTTGTTTTGCTAACTTCAATCATGTCATGACAAGACCTAATTGAAGCAGATATAGTGCTACCTCTCTTAGCGGGTCATTGACATAATATTCATACCAAATCAAAGATTTATGGGGACAACGGGTTAATCTTTCTGGCACGGGCCTCAGTTCATGTGAGAAATTGTAAAATGAATGCAATCTCGGCATGGCCTGGAAACGAACCCACGACCTTTGGATCATCAGAGGAACTGGTGCAAATATGCTAGCGCTCTAACTCCACCACAGTTTATGGGAAATAATTAAGAATTTTAAATAATTGCAATTATACTTATCAAACATATAGAGATGAATGCATAATTTTGAAAGTGAACTATTGTTGTTAAATAAAATGTTTCAGATATCTAAGTATACCATAGAATGTCGTTGTGGCAACGAAGGTGACTACAATACATACGGCATGACCACTGGTTGTGACGTCCAGTGCCCAGTGGTGCCATCTGGTGAGGAGGGCTCCGGAACTGAGGAAACCAATCACAATAGAAGTTACTGTGGGAAGATGCCAAATAAAATGAACATCTATCGCACTGGGGGTGAGTCTTCATAATAATCAGATCGTTATAATAATGAAAGCCCTCCTGATAAAAAAAACATTGCAAGCTAGCAACTGGTTCATATCTGCTTTTGAACATTTGGGAATATAAAGGATATACTACTAATCACATGTAACATAGACTCACACTACATGTCTTGTATTCTACATGTTCATGGTTTGACATAGGATTGGAGGTAAACTTACTTCTTGCTGAGTCATATATGATATTTTATGACTTTCAAAGGCGAATGCTCATAGCATTCGCGCATTCACAAAAATGGCTGATAATTATGAAATTGTCTTGTTTACACTTGCATTTAGAATAATTTTGGCATAAAAACTTGATATGAAAAATGTTAATGAATCACATGAGCATTGCACCCAGTGACCTCGCATATGTCACAGTTTACACATGCATCACATTTAGATGACATGTGACCTATTGATTTCCATCATGGCTGGTATGGTCATATTTTGACAACTCCACATTTAAAAATCATGAATACTATTATTCTAAAATAATATTGTGCTGATTCTCTACCAGAATGAGTGTTGTTTGTAGATATGTGTTTAAAACTAATGAATTGTCATAACATCTGGAATATGTACAATCCATATTTGTACTGAAATGTGGATCCAGGCAAAATGTGAAGGTAAATGCTTTTTATCAGACCTGTGAGACACACGCTTTATGACCGAACATTTAGAATTATTGCAGTGTGATATACCCACTCAAATCTAATTTATGGGTCATAGACCATCTCAAATTTTAAAAGCATTTGAGTCATTCACATTTACAGTGCTCTTGCAGTAATTGTGATGCTAATTCTCATAATTACTCCAAGGTATTATTGTTGTGAATGGCGTATGTCATCAACTTCATAACAAAAATCACATATATTTGTGCCACTAATTTTGAGGTTGTGAAGCCATTTCTTGCAGAGTAATAACTGGTGTTTTACTTTCTACTGGAAAGACTATAATTATATTTCTCTGGTTAAAAAGAAAACAAAATTAAATACCCTGTTCCGTATATTCGTGGTCAACCGTTCTAAATTGTGTCAAAAAAGTTTTCTCCCAACCTAGAGATGCAAGTTGGTAGTCTGAACAATTTTATGACCAGAATACAATAATAATCTTTGCAGTTTTCCCTGTGCTTTAGTTCACCAGATTTTGAGATGCATTTATGTGTGACTTTTGACATGTTTGTTCTCCAAGCTAGGGTTATACTCTGATCTGTGATAGGTTCAGAAAGTTACAATTTATACCATATTTATGCTGCAGCTCAGAAAGCTTCCATCTTCAATTAACAAGTCTGAGATTGACTTTATTATTGTTCCATCCCTTCCAGTATAGAGGGTGACCAGCTATTGAAATACACCAACTGAGCCACATTTCTTATACCTATCTTCCACACAAACAGGTTCAATAGTGTGAATATCTGCTCAGTGATTACTTATATCTAAATAAAACTGTGGTAATAATAATAATAATGATAATGATAACGATAACGATAACGATAACGATAACGACAACGAGAGTAATAATAATAATAATAATAATAATAATAATAATAATAATAATAATAATAATAATAATAATAATAATAATAATAATAATAATAATAATAAGAATAAGAATAATAAGAATAAGAATAAGAATAAGAATAAGAATAAGAATAAGAATAAGAATAATAATAATAATAATAATAATAATAATAATAATAATAATAATAATAATAATAATAATAATAATAATAATAATAATAATAATAATAATAATAATAATAATAATAATAAAATTTATATAGCGCAAATACCAGACCGGAGTCTGTTCAAAGCGTAATCTCTTTTGAGACTTCATTACAACATGATTACCGATGAAATAAGCTTTAATATTGTCACTTGGATAGCAGTGTTGTGGTAATGATTTCCCCTTTGCTTGATAATCATTGGTCTTTCTATTTAACCATGTGGGTTTTGGTTGTATAATGGGGAAATTTTAAGCTTCACATTTGAATTTTATGTATATGTACCTTATGGCAGGTTTGTCATCCCTGAAAATAAATCTGTACTTATTTTGTCTGACTTTACTTGTTTTGGTGTGTGGATAATGCTAGACACATTGTTATTATGAAAAGAGTGGATTACAAATCCATTGAATGGAGCTGAATATGGGATTAGCTTCAGTGCATTAGAACCAGCTTGTTACGAAAACTTGAGAGAAATATGATCTATCAGTATGAATTCCACAAGAAAATCTGATTGGCAGATAGAGTTTGTACTTCTATCCACAAAAATGTATCATGTATCATAAACAACATAAAAACCAAGCAATTTCAATACACGGTTGCCGAGGAAACCAATTATTTGGGAAGTTCACAAGGGACTTTTTATGATGGTGATAACGCGGAAAAACAAATAGAATTGCACCAATCAGTAAATTCACGACATGCATTTCTGAAAAAAATATTATATTTCCTCATTGCAAATTGTCAATACTGAGAATAACATATGTACTTCATATAAGAATTAAGTGAACAATGTACCCAAATATAAAATGAAATTGTTAAAGCATAACACCTTAAGACGTCATCAGAGGCATTGTCTTTTGTTTGTTTATTTGTTTGTTTATTTGTTTATTTGTTTGTTTGATTGTGTGTTTGTGTGTTTGTTTGTTTTACATCACTTTCAAAATTATTTCAGCCATTTAGTGATGAGACCTACTTGTAGCAGATATAGTGCTGCCTCACTGAATTGTCATGTTGCAGGTCCTTAACATGACAACCCACCCGGTCACAGATATACAAGGACAATGGGTTACCCTTTAGGCACGGGCCTCAGCTCATATGTGAAATTGTATCATGAGTTCAATCTCGGCACGGCCGGGGATCGAACCCGAGCTCTAACCAACTGCGCCATGGCCCATCGCCTCGCACTGCCCTTTGAAAAGTGGCAATATGACAATACATGTTTATAAAATGTTTATAAAGCAATGTAAAACATGATGAAAACATATAAACTTATAAACTTCAAGCAATTTGCCTCTAATATTGAGGGATACCTCGAGCATGTTTTGATAAATACATGTATTTACGAATAGAATGAATGAATGAATTACTAACGGCACATCAACATTGTAAGGTCATTTATAGTGCAATTACGTTATATATTAAAAACTGTTGTAAATGGCGATTAATCATAAGTGTAAACTGATGCTGACAATTCAGGAAGGTTCCATATTTGCTCACAAATAACTGGATAACAAGCCAATTATTAAAAACAAAATATGTACCGATGCTGTTTTGACAGTCACTCCCTTTTCAGGAGTGACCAAAATCTTACTTGGGGGTTTTATTGGTAACAAAAAAAGAATAATTTATGTCATTTCAACTGAATGTGGCATTTATTCAAAACAATAATGAAAGAATGGATTATTAACGGCACATCGACATATTAAGGTCATTCAGTGCCATTTAGGTATGTATTAAAAACACAAACGTTAATAAATAAATAAAAAAAGACCTATTGGACGAAATGACATTTCTGATTTTATGTTCTAGAAGTGTGTCCTGTATTCCCGGTGCAGTTTGAAGGATTAATGTTCTGATAACTTTCACGTGTCATGTGATGATGTGAGCCTTGTATGAGTGGTGCTGGTGTTTGTTCAGGTTTGGAGTACGATGCCTGGCAGGAACCCTGGGTGGATTCAGTGTCTGACTCACACCTGTGTGTTACCATGACCTGGCAGATAGACGCCTTCTCCTGGCAACCCACTAAATGCTATAACAAGCATGGATTTATCTGCCAATATGGTGAGTCTATATCCATATATTGTTCAGTGTCATATGAAAAATGACAGCTGCGGGACTCTTAAAGAGACACCTTATCAGATACAGGTAAAGATTGCCACAAAGAAGAGAAAATGATTTGACCGAGGAGAGAGCCATTTTGATGTATCACTACTCTTTGAATAGTTGTAACAGTAAATGTGCTGAGGCTGGCGAGACAGTTTACCAGCAATTATAACTTTTATCACGATATGTCGACTGTAACTTTAACTTTGATTTAATTTTGATGTGTCCGAGAACAAAAGGAGGTACAACATCTTTGGATTTTTTTTAAAGATTCTTATAATCTTATCATGCACAGTACATATATTTGCTTTTTGCCAGCAATATAACCTTTTATAGGGGTACAGTCAGAAAACAGCAAAATCTGCTGATATTCTGCAGTTATCTCTCACAGTGTAGACTTTCTGCAAAATAAAGAAAATAAAGAAAACAAATTTGTTGAGAATCAAGTTTTTAAACACTTTTCATTATTAACCAATTTGATCACCTGTCAAGTGGTTGTTTTTATATGGCATTTAAGTTTTTTTTCTGTTTATCAAATATTAAATCAAATTCAGGACAAATAGGAGCCTTAAACCGACCCTGAGGTTGAAATCATAATATAAACATAATAAAACTAACCATTGTGGGATAGGGAGGGGGTATTATTGGTTATAACAAACATCTCTTTTTCTTACTCCTGTTCTATGGTGTCATTTGATTAATTTTCATGGTGTGCAAGTTGTCACACCAAAGGTCTCCCGGTCAAAGTCATAATAACTTGTGCGGATCAAATACTTGTGACACTCAGAAGATTTTATGAACTAAAATTGTGGATCAAATACCTCTATATGATAAAGTATTGCATAATCCTGTGCTTTGCTGACAAATATTGACAACAGATTTTTGTTCTGATTATTTTCAGTTAAATTATGCAAATGGTGTAAGTTATGCTATTTTTCAGTGCCAAGTAGTAACTGTTTTGAGACTTACATGACAAACAGCAGTGGGAAATGTTTGTCTTACAACACATCACAAGTAGATTGGTACACAGCCAAGTCTATATGTGAGAAACTCGGAGGAAAGCTGGTGACAGCTCACAATGAAGACGATTACAGTGCCATAGAAGATGTCATACTCACCCTCCAGGGTGACACCTGGTGGATTGGACTGTCAAGATGGCGCTGGACATGGTCCACAGGTATAGACATTTTCAGACATAACATTTCTTTTCACGTATACATTAACTATTTTCGTGGTTTTTCCCAATTTTGGACTACCTTAGAAAGATCAAACATGCAAATTTAATTTCGAAATATTCTTTAATCTTGTACTCAGAGTTAGATGATGAAATATAGCACAATACATTAGATTGATCTTGTACTTAGTATGTTGTCCATCCATTCCCTGGAGAACAAATTGTTCTAGTTCAACCATGTAACCTTTTCACATCACAACTGTATCACAAATATTTTATCTACAGGAGAGGACATTCAGAAGTTTTACAACTGGGGCGTGAGTCAACCGACAGAGGACGCCACGAGAGAGTGCTTATCAACGCAAGGAGTTGGAGGGCCATGGCAAAATATAAGATGTGATGAAAAACTTCCATTTATATGTATTTTCAGTAAGTTGGGAAATTATTCAGTAATAATAAGTAAGTGGAAAGGCAAGTGTAGAGATTTACGTCAGGTAAGGCAAAATGTAGTTCCGAATAGCAATATAGTGACCTATCTGAAACTGTATTAACATGTGTCAGCATACTTTTGGCAGAGCAGGGCCTTGTGTCTCTTGACAGGCCTTTACATTTGTCTCTGGGCTGTTTGGCTTATAATGTGGTGTAAAATGTAGTTATACATAAAAACAGAAAAAAGTCATGTTGGCTATTTTGGGTAAGTGAGTGATTAGAGTCTTAAAATATGTACGATTTGTTACTTAGAAAGGGGCCTGGATGAGGAAACTGCAATCAGCCTGGGCTATAATATCACCGGAGACGAGGAGGGACATTCCCATGAGACCAATGAGGAAGATGATGCTACTCAACAGAAAAACACACTGGTTATCGGTATATATATATTAGGCTTGATTCCCTTTTAAAGCTTTCATAAAATCACAAAAATATATTCAAGCACTTTTACCTCACATAAAAATGTCTGAACCTTAAAATTTGTGATCAAATGTTAATACCCATCATATTACCTCAACATGAACAGTCTGTGCCATTTGAATGTAGAGGAGTTTTCTGCTCAAATCCATATCATCCATTGAACACTTCAAAAAACTTTGCTTTAAACTGTGCTTAGCTGACCAATGATCTGGTACAATCACCTTCACAGTAAAGGATTCCTGACAATGATGCACCTTCAGATTGGTGTGATCTGGTTCACAAAGGCCTGTTTGTCTCTTAGTATAGACCAAACACCCAGACAGACCAAGACTGGTAACATAAATACAAGTTTAATACCAAGCACTTTAAGCGAAACACAACAATCCTGGCAGGTGTATTTAGGTTGCTTTCATAGAGATAAATGAAATGTATCACAATATTATGACCCACTATCATTTAAACATAGCCCAAATCTATGCAAAAATGCATGTGACCGTGATTTCATGAAGGTATTAAGTGACAATCGGTGATGTACATTAAAGTGTATGCTTAAATATTGATGTTTTGAGGCTTCTCAATTTTATGTAACAAATTAACCATACATGTGAAGCAGATCTGTATCGTATTTTAAATGACCTACTTTGTTATTGTTTCCACGAGACCAGGTTATGAATTGTTTTGACTAAACCTAGTCTGCATTGTTTTGTATTTCAGGCATTGTATTGGGCATCGTGGCCACCATTATTCTGGCATTGGTTGTGGCCATTGCAGTTTTCATCTGCTGCAAGTAAGACATTGTTTAAATTTTGATAAGTTGTATTTAACAACCCATAATCGATAAATGCAATTTTAGCCAAATCTATTATGAAAAAAATCAGGTAAAACATTTAATGTTATTTGAATATTACTGTGTACATAACTGACAAATAATCCCCCCTTGACATAGCATTTTAAAATATTCATATTCATTAATTACTATTTTCAGATTTCGGGGAAGGCAAGATTTAAGAAAAGAGATAATACCTATGAAATCAATTAAATTGTCGGATGCCAAGGGGGAACAAAATAGTGGATTTAATGAAAAAAAAGAAAGGCGAGACAGTGGAATCTATGAGGAGATACCAGATATAACCCCCTATGAAACCCTTGGGGAGAGGGAACTGGGGGATGGTACAGAACATCCGGAATTTGAACTCTGTGAACCTAATGCAGGATATTCCACATTGGAGGGTTCTGTCTATCAAAACAATGGAGGAATATTGACCGAGGTAGAGGTTCCATCAAGGAATAATGACCACAGCCATAACGCTCCAAAATCCCACATAGACAATAGGGAGGTGGATGGAATAGCTATCCAAGAGTACTCTGCTGAACTGATAGAGAAATCAATCAAAAGGGATGTTAAGCAAGCATTAGTAGAGTGTCAAGGAGAGACATATATTGAGCAGCTGTATGTGGATGATGAGATCCACTGTGGGCCCCCAGTGATCACTGTGACTGCAGACATTCACTCTGTGCTGACCATAGACGCAGCTGACCTTGCCACTGAGAGTAGTACAGATGCCATCATAACCAATGTCACTGCTGGTGACCTTTCTGCAGATAACGTCATAACCAATGTTACTGCTAGTGACCTTTCTGCAGATAACGTCATAACCAATGTCACTGCTGGTGACCTTTCCGCAGATAACGTCATAACCAATGTTACTGCTGGTGACCTTTCTGCAGATAACGTCATAACCAATGTCACTGCTGGTGACCTTTCCGCAGATAACGTCATAACCAATGTTACTGCTGGTGACCTTTCCGCAGATAACGTCATAACCAATGTTACTGCTGGTGACCTTTCTGCAGATAACGTCATAACCAATGTTACTGCTGGTGACCTTTCTGCAGATGACGTCATAACCAATGTCACTGCTGGTGACCTTTCTGTAGATGAAACAACTGCTGATGTACTTCAAGGACAAAACAATCTGTGTTTAACCAGTGCCAGTGATGTTTATATTGAAGTTGTCGAATAAATATAGACATATATCCATGCTTCAAGGTTTTGTGCTGAAATCAAAACACGTTCTCATAATAATCAATGTCTAATTGCAAATAGCAACATTGTGGCATAGTTTTTGGCTAACACTTTACATCCAATTATATCTGCAAGCTGCTTGCAGTTGAATTGAATTGATTCTTCATGGCACATCAACAACACATTAAGGTTATTTAGTGCCATTGTGATATGCACTAAAACGTTTTCAAATATCGATGAATTAAAAATGGTTGGTGTCAACTATGTGTGTGATGAAGTGTTTTAGGAAGACAAATCCCGATTATTTGTCGCACCATCATATAAAATATCTGTGACAGTGAGAAATAATTTCATATTCTTTTATCAGCCTCCCAACAGCAATTAGACCACTGCTTAAAAGTATATCATTACAAAAATGCATTATCAAAAATATCCATATTCATATTAATTTTAACTGGTAAACTGTTGTGAGGGTATTGTGCAAGACATTTTGTGCAAACATTCCACGGAAATAAAAAGTTGACATGTTTCTTATATTTAAAAATATTTCAAAAGACATTTAAATGGTGTGTATTGTTATATTTATCTGGACAAAATATTATTCCCTGACTGATTTGAGCTCAATAAACTAATGATCACCATGGCCTGACATGAAAGTATTCGACATGCAAACGTAACATGCGTTAGGCCTGTGATTAAACCAACTTTGAGCCACCATATTTAACCCCTAACGGATGGGAAGGATGTTGACGTCCCCATTGTTCTGGCTTGATGACGTTATTTGTAAAATTCTGAAGGGCTGCAACCTGTTACAATGTAATCATGATAATGACGTCAGACTGACCATGAACTTTTGACCACAGCATTTCATTAAGCATATTAAATAACCATGGTTATAAATTTTATAATTTAGTATGTAGATACACTAGTCCAGAAGAAAATAGTTAGTCCTGCCAATAAAAAAAAATAGGCTAGTCCATTAGGGGTTAATGCTTTCACAGCTTGGCCACAGCTGTCACAAATGATTTCCTTAGCAACAAAATAGATGTGAATGTAGTTACCCCTTATACTCAATTTCTTTATCCCCAACGACTGTTTCGTATTCCAGTGTTTCACTTCCAAAGTCATGTTCCAACACCCAAATTGATGATTAGAGCTATTGAAAAATTATTCATACAGAAAAGTTGCTCTCACGTTTTTGCTTATAACTTTTAAAGTAATTATCCAATTTTAGCTACTCTTACCACCAAAAGAAAGCCAAGAAAATTTTCTATCATACCTACAACAAAATTTATACAAAAAGGTTGCTCTCACATTTTTGCTCATAACTTTTGAACTAATTATCCGATTAGGTTCTTAGCTACTCCCCCTTATCAGTAACCATGGACTCTCCCTGCTCAGCAACCTAGGCTTTACAACCTTCTAATGAAAAAGTGGTCCTTCCATGTCAACAAACTTTTTTCCATATTGTGAACACATACATATCCCTGTATTTTTTGGTACCACATTACAATTTAGATATAATTATGCCAACATTTGAGGCTGATAACAAAAAATTACTTTGTTTACTGCTTAGAAATCATGATATGCTCTGACAATACAGACTAAAGTTTCTCCATTTTGATTATTTTCTTACAAAAAATATCCCCTTTAGAATTCTTTCAATTTCATTGAGTTATAGCAATTATTATAAAAATCTTGGAAACAACAGTTATTCTACACATGTATGTGCTTAGAACTAACTTGAAATAATGTGTGAAAGCTTTGATAAAATCAATATAACACACCTTATTTTATTTATGTTGTGTCCTGCACGTGTCTTTTATTGCATCAAAAATTTTGACAAAATAAAGTAGTGAAGTTAGCCCAATCACTCAAAATCACATATTGACTGCATATATGTGACCTCAATATATCATATGATGACAATAAAAACATCCCAAAAGGCCCGAACTTGTCCTCCATTCAGTGAGTTGTAATATTACATCATTACCATCACTAGAAATGGCGGACATAGGGATATAACTTTTTTACTACTCCGAATACATCTACAAATGATATGTGATCGAATGTCAACCTTCTTAAGCTATTTTGATCAAATATTGACAGTGACCTTGAAGTGACCTTTCAATGACCTTGAAAATAGAAAGCCTATTTCCACGAAATTATCTACATGTTTTATTATCCTATCACCTACATCTTTCAAATATGAGCTTGTAGAGTCCTTATTCATCAAAATCTGTTCATAATTAACAATTTGAGAGCAATTTATAGTTTCGTGGTCAGTCTATAAGGGAAAACAAAGGAAAATACTATAATACTAAGTTTTTTTTTAAATAATATAAAAATGCCAGCTTATTGGGGGTTAGTTTATGAAAATATATAGAATACTGCAGAGAAAAACACATTAATACTAAAAAGAAATTGAAAAAAAAGTCCGTCAATTTCAAGATTTATCATGAAGCTAAAATGATTAAAATTAGCTTAAATCGGTAGGGTTACAAAAGTGACAAATTGACGGACTTTAATTTGACCTCACATTTATTTTGGAGGTATAAGATAAATCAAATATTAATCTAATTTCAGAAAATAATCAGCAATAAGTTGCTCTTATCATAATAATACCTAAAAAAGAAGAAATATTCCCTGAAAAATATGAGAAAATTAGTATGAATAGAAATTATTGAAAAAAATGTAATAAAAAATATATTGAATGTAGAGATAATTTCATGCCCATTTCCTTTAAATACTATTTTTTTTAATAATTTTTGAAAAAATGGCATTCTGTGTTGATGATTTGGTGAATGGGAGTCGAACACGGCCAATATTACGTCACTGAAAGTGCTCTGCAGGGTGCTTTCTGGACGTCCACTCCTCCCACTGCTATAAACCAGATTAAGCCTTTTCATAAACTAGATGAAATTTGGGACTAATATGATCGATCAAAATTTTGCTTAATCTTTTTAATGTTTTACATTCTTATGTACACAATATGGCTAATCTTCAAAAAAGGGGAAAAGTCAAATTTTTAAACTTATTTCAAGATTTCAAAGTTGTATTACAATTTTTTAATTCTCAATCAGATTAGTTAAAAACAAATGATGGCAGATTCATGAAACTTGGCACACATAAGCATCTGGTGAAAACCTCGGATGGGTCTGATGAACGGCGACCTTGACCTATTTTTCATGGTCACAGGGACAATTATGTGAAATTCCAAGAATCGCAATAACTCAAGAACGAATGATGGTAGCTTTATGAGATTTGACACACATAAGCATCTGGTGAAGACCTCAGAATTTCTACTATGAAACATGACCTTCATCTACTTTTCAAGGTCACAGGGACAATTATCAGAAATCCCTATTATTGCTATAAGTCGAGAACGAATGATGGCAGCTTTGTGAGACTTGACACATATAAGCATCTGGTGAAGACCTCAGACTTCTTTTGATGGAACGTGACCTTCACCTACTTTTCAAGGTCACAGGGACAATTGTACCATGAAATCCCATCATTGTGATAACTCAAGAACAAATGACAGCAGCTTTATGAGATTTGACAGACATAAGCACCTGGTGAAGACCTCAGACATTTTTGTATGGAACATGACCTTCACCTACTTTTCAAGGTCACAGGGACAATAATGTGAAATCCCTATCATTGTGATAACTCGAGAACAAATCATGGCAGCTTTATGAGATTTGACTCCACCTACTTTTCAAGGTCACAGGGACAATTATGTCAAATCCACATCATTCCAATAACTCAAGAACAAATAATGGCAGCTTCATGAGAATTGACACACATAACCATTTGGTGAAGACCCCAGATGAGTTTGATGGACAGTGACCTTAACCTGCTTTTCAAGGTCACCGACCCATTATCTCAATAATTCTACAGTAAATGATGATAGTTTCATGATACTTGACACACATAAGCTATCAAAGGAAGTAGATTTTGTTTTTTTTTACCCCTGCATCAATTTGCCTTGGTACAGTGACGTTTTGTTCACAAATATTGTGTGGAGCGAATGTTGTGCAATAAGTTACCAGGGCTGAGGGTTGATGCATCTCTGATGCCTATGTTTAAATAAAAAATTTAAGTAATTTAAATTGAAATATTAAGTAATAATGATATATCTAAAAAATATGCATACAGATTTGAACTTATTTCTATCATGCCTTACATTTTGAGAATATAGCCTTTAAAGTAGCATTGTTAAAAAATATTCAAATTCACATGTCACTTTATAAAAAATCATTTAGTTCCAAATTAGCCACCAGGACCGGAATTGGCTCTGGGCATCCTCCACTGATGAAACCCCTTTTTGGTTGCTTTTAGTGAGATAGCTCAATTGTATCACAGTTTCATGGCCACATATCAATTAAGCATACCCAAACCTCTGTAAAATTTCCTGTGACCTCTGTGGTTTCATGAATGCTTTAACGCTCACCAAATTACTCTGGATCTTTCTAACTACAACACATAAATGATAACCAAATCATAAATGGAAAAGTAAGTGGAAATTCACAAGTTGACAACTGTGTGAGCTTGAAAAAGGAATTTTATCTTTGACTTTTTAAATGTAACACATTAAATACATTCTTTCATACCTTGATTTTGTTAAAAACAGCATAATATTTTTTTCAGTCAATTCATTGTAACAGACATTTTGTTTTATGACTGTTGACTGACATATAGGTGGCACTGTTACTTGTACACACACAAATCAGGTGGCAGCACAATATTCTATTCTCATAATATTTTAATAGTTTTATGTTGCAGATTTTTTACGGCAATTTTTGTCATTTAAAAGAACTTAACTCCTTGATTTAATTTTTTTTTAAATTATTGACCCGCTCCCTTGAAGCCATCCGACTATTTGATTAATTTATGCACATTGTGATACCCCAGCGCAGGGTCGGCATGTCTACTTTTAAGCTGCATATATTGTACTCTGAGTTTTTCTTTTGTTTTTTTTCATAGGTTTTATCAATATTAATAGGATTTTTCAACCATAATTTGTGTTGGGTTCTTAGCCATTTTTGGTGTTTTGAACCTATTTTAGAAAAATGGTAAGGTTCAGTGTTTGATCATGCACTGTTTGCCGTTTAGAGTAGACGTAAGAATAGACTGAAGTCTATTTTTCAATGGTTAGGGTAGGAAAATAATACCTAGATTCCTACTTGCAGCAGAAACAGACTTCAAGGGCAATGGGTTAACCTTTGGGCTTGGCCTCAGCTCATGTTTGAAATTGTATCATGAATTCAATCTGGGCATGGCCGGGAATCGAGGATCAAACCCACAACCTTTGGATGACCAAAGAGGAACTGTTACTAATCAGCTTGACCCGATGCAGCATGTTAACCTTGGTAGGTGACAAAACCAATGATTCTACAGAAGGAATCAACTATTCCTGGACTGAAGGTTTAATAACTCTTGCTGATATTTTAGATTTTTTGTTATGTTTTTCCAAATGCTTTACAAATAATAATGTTTATGATGTGCTATCAAGATGTATCCTTTATCCTATAAAATGCACAAAGACAGCCCATTACGTATTGGTGCTGCCCTCTGGAACACTGGCTGGTGTCATCTGTTTTTAAAACTTGCTTCTGATAATTATGTATATATTCCTTCCAAATATCTGGTATAGTTTGGCTGGATTGCTATTGCATGTGCAAATATACATGATATACATAGACGCACATGAAAAGATACATACACACTCTCTTGAGAAATCAGACCTCCAAAGTGTTGAAAGTCACAAATTTGTGGGAAAAATAAAGTATACAAACTTCACAGCACATTCTGGTTTCTTTTCAGAATTAATCTTAACTGCTAATATTAACCTAGCAGATCTTGATGCCTTGTTGGTAAAAAATAATATATGCAATACAAAAGCTCATTCAGTCCCAAACACATCCCTTTTCTTCATAAGTGTCAAACTGAGACTGTTCAAAATTGAAAAAAAAACATTGTATGCTCTGGGTATCAATATTGAGAACTGTTACCCATTGTTTTTTTAACCATTAAAAGCTGGGTGGGGTGGGGGGCTGGGGGTGGAATCTGAATCTCATGGCAAAAAGTATTCAACTCCAGATATTGCTGAATTTTATACATATACACATCTTGCATAAATTAGCTTACAAATCTACAAACCTTTCAGAAGTAAAGGTCAAATTAGCACAGCTAAAAAGTACTGAGAATTTTGCTGGATACATTTGGCAAATGCCAAAAGGTAATGTAATCATCTGTGGTGTCAACAATAAAGGTACACATGGCTACAACCAGATCTTAATACTATATACATTGCACTGTATTTGTTATATTGAAAGGTAAAAGGTTGGTATCTGACCTAATGACCTAGTTTTTTTAATGTGTGTGAACTTTGTTACTTATTCACTATTCACAGTTCATTATTCACATTTTTTCCTAAATTTGTAGTAAACTATGTCAACATGTCAGATTTCCAAAATTATGTTCCAAATATGACCGAGCTGAATTTTGTGCCATATTCTGTGAAAGGAAATTAAAATAATAATAAAAACAAGAGGTAAAAAAACAAGTGCAGGTCGATTCAATGTTCACCAAATTTGATATACGGGTCAAGGAGGGTCCCATAATGTTATTTATGAAGCGCTTCCCCGGCGCTTGGGAAACGCTTCATAAATAACATTATGGGACCCTCCTTAACTCGTATACCAAATTTGGTGAACATTGAATCGAACTGCACCATGTATTTTTCACTTGGAATAATAGGATTAATTTTATTTAATTATTGAAATCTTAAAGTTTTGAGTGGCGCCATCTTGTAGCCGTAACTAGTGCCGGGGAAATACTTCATAAATAACATTATGGGACCATCCTTAACCCATATACCAAATTTGGTGAACATTGAATTGACCTGCGCCATGTCTTTTTCACTTGGAATATTAGGATTAATTTTATTTAATTATTGAAATCTGAAAGTTTTGAGTGGCGCCATCTTGTTACCGTAAATAGCGCCGGGGAAGCGCTTCATAAATAACATTATGGGACCCTCCTTAACCCGTATACCAAATTCGGGGAACATTGAATCGACCTGCGCCATGTCTTTTTACTTGGAATATTATGATTCATTTTATTTAATTATTAAAATCTTAAAGTTGTGAGACGTGCCATCTTGTTACCGTAAATAGCGCCGGGAAAATGCTTCATAAATAACATTATGGGACCCTCCTTAACCCGTATACCAAATTCGGGGAACATTGAATTGACCTGCGCCATGTCTTTTTCACTTGGAATATTAGGATTCATTTTATTTAATTAGTAAAATCTTAAAGTTGTGAGTGGCACCATCTTGTTACCATAAATAGCGCCAGGGAAACGCTTCATAAATAACATTATGGGACCCTCCTTAACCCGTATACCAAATTCGGGGAACATTGAATCGACCTGCGCCATGTCTTTTCTACTTGGAATATTATGATTCATTTTATTTAATTATTAAAATCTTAAAGTTGTGAGTCGCGCCATCTTGTTACCGTAAATAGCGCCAGGGAAACGCTTCATAAATTACATTATGGGACCCTCCGTGACCAGTATGCAAAATTTGGTGAACATTGAATCGACCTGCACTTGTTTTTTTACCTCTTGTTTAAATTATATTTTGGTTTTTATTATTATTTTAATTTCCTTTCACATAATATGGCACAAAATTCAGCTCTGTCATATTTGGAACATAATTTTGGAAATCTGACATGTTGACATAGTTTACTACAAATTTAGGAAAAAATTTGAATAATGAACTATGAATAGTGAATAAGTAACAAAGTTCACACACATGTTTTTTTAACTTTGTGCTGCTGTCTGCTATGTGCAATTGCATTCTGCATATTGCACAACTGGCAACCAAGGATTAATGGTTTGTTTGTTTGGGGTTTTTACATCAGTTTCACATTATTTCAGTCATTCCTAATGAGACCTTGTAGCACATATAGGGCTGCCTCACTGAATTGTCAAGTTGCAGGTCTTTGACATGACTACCACAAAATAAGTCATGACATCACTCCAGTTGGTTAACAGTTGCTGTTGTTCAAATGTATATGGTCTAAAAGAACTTATGTTGCAACTACAACCCATAATCTAATATATCTACATCTATAAGATTACTCGGCAAAACTAATTGGCATCCCACCGAGAGTGCAAGGTTGTACTAAGGGTGCAGCTGGTCCAACCTTTATACTCTGGCTAGGGAGTTCCTGAAGGATGCCGAGCTACTTGGTTCCAATGTAGTTAATTGAGGGGGAAGATTATTCCAGGGGGAAGATTATTTTCAGATGGATCTTATATAAAATAAACCCAGAACCTTATGGAACAAATTAGTATATCAAGACAGAGGGAAGGAAGGACACAGGACAGACAGGGTGATTAATAAGAGTTACTGAAAGTTACCTTTCAGTTCCTTAATTAAGTTAATCACTTTGGATTATGGTTTAGTAGTGTGATAACAATTTTAATGCATGTGGTGAAAGCCTTTTAGATTCCAATGTCCTGGATCACTTTCTAAAAATAGCAATGCAAAAAATAATATCTCATGTAATTACTGTCTTCTGCACGGTAAAATATTTTGAGGCAAGATCCCCACACAAAACAGAAAGTCTGAACATATGAAAACCAAATCACTGATCATATATTTACGGTAGATATCAATGAATGTTGTTTCCGAGATAAGCCACAAATATCATAATAATCCTATGATGTCTGCACACATCCGGTACGCTGACCAATCACGGCAGTCTAGACAATGGTGAGAGACAATGGCAATTATTTAGACCAATGAGAGAGCAGCTAACAAGCGATTAACAGAAGTGTCCAAAGTAACAATGAATGGAAGAGGCAATCACCATGTGTCTACATTTCAGCATCGCATATGGCTTTCTCAGAATAAATAACAGAGACAAAACAACTAATGGAAAAAAAATGTTCGAATTAACTGGCAACAGGGCTTTTTGGGGCAGCCATGGAATTTTCTAGTATATTCAACCATATAATATTTATATCTAAGATGTTTGCATATGCTTTGTAATTTCACAATGGAATAAATTTGAAAGTCTCATTTACTTGAGTACATGTGAAAGTAGCAGGATCTCAGACATACACCATAAGCCTCAGATCTGAGCTGGCCATTACTTTTTTTGTAAATTTTGCACACATTTCGTGGAAATGCCTTCACATTGCTCGATAAATGATCATTTCAGATATTTACCATGCTTTTCATGCCAAGAACAATCTTATGTACAAAAATAATGTTCCCAATATGGAGCCAGACTCCATCACCCCCATATTGCTTTATTCAAGAGGTCTTTGAATGAGGCTATATTCAGATTGGCAGAAAGAGTCACTGGATGTTCCAGGTTTATATGCATGTTCACTGTTTACCATTTTATTTGTCAAAAATCCTCCAAAATAAATATAAATTCTGACCCTCATCGCAATAGATGGCATTCGTTATCCCACAACTTGGCTATCAGAAATATCAGAAATCCACCCAGTAGTTTCAGTGAGGATCAAGTTTGACAAATAAATAGAATGACAAAAAAACCATCCCATCTATTGCATAAGCTATGCTGTCAATGTCATCGCAGCTGAAATTGAATTTAATCGAGATAGATCATTAAACGGGAAAAACCTTCACTAAATATAAATTAACATTTCAAATATCATTGATGTAAAGAAATATAACACAAAAAGATTTCAAATTACTTTTTAAATACTTTTACCATTCTCTAATTTTCTTAACTTTTATATTGTTTACTGGTGGAAGCTGTCAAGGGATTATAGTAGTACCAGCCAATCAGAAACAAGTTATAAATTTATTGCAAATTACAGCAATAACGCTACCAATATCACTGTTAACCACACAGTACATTTAGGTCACCCAACCATTACAAACTAAGGTTAAGAATGGTGTTGATGCCTTCACACCGTTGACAAAAGGTGGCCATTTTAACAGGTTGAAATTATCACCTGGACTTATGGGCAAGTAATAATATGAGCATTACAGAATGTTGAATTTGTTAACTGTTTTATGGGAAAATATAACATTGACCCCTGCCAGTCTCCATTACAAATGATTAAATTTATAGGAGTTGTACAGTTCTTATTCCAGTAAAGATGTACAGTTCCAGAATGTACTCTATTTAAATTTTGTTGATTGGCTGGACTAACCAATTTTTTTTGGACTAGAATATCTACACACTTAATTGATAAAATATATAACCATGGTTATTCATTATGCTCAATGAAGTGCTGGGGTCAAAAGTTCATGATCCAGTCAGTCTGACATCATTATCATGATTACATTGTAACAAGGTTGCAGCCTAAGGGAATGTTACAAAATGACGTCATTGAGCCAGAACAATGGGGATGCTAACGTCCCTCTTGTCCATCACCGGTGGTGGACGTTGCCGTCCTTCCCGTCCGTTTGCGGTTAATGGGGAAAAAGCAAAATGGGGATTGGCAATCAGCCAATACTATATAAAGTTACTCAAATTAAAATTTACAAACTCAAAAAATAATCAAAACATGTTTTATTGCAGCCAGGACACTTTTTCAAATTTCACTTTTTTATAAAATGTGAAAATGATAGTTCATGTTATATCCAATAATTAAAGTCTCAATGTCTCGATTTTTTTGTAATTGGAAATGTTCACTAATAACAACAATAGCCCAGGAAAGAGTCATCATCTCTTTCCTTTCTTGCCCTTTCCTTTTGCTGATTTGATATCCATTGGTTTCACGACTTCTACTGCCCTTTGTTTGCAAAGTTTATTGAAGGTCTGCAGTATGTCTAGTTGGTTGAGATTTTTTGTTCTGAACTCTGCTTCATGGCCATCCACTGAAATCATAATCATCATACAAATAGTTCATTCTTATCATATAAACATAACCACCTGGGTCGATAGCTCTGCTGACTTAAATGAAAACACATGACCTGTGTATCTATCAAACTTTCTGCAGGCTCTACAGGCCAGTCAAGTCGCTTCTCACCCATTTATAAGATATGCACAGTAACTGTGCACCTCTTCGAAACACTGGGTGTTTCAGACTTTCATTTCTCTGGTTGCATATCTTATTCTATTCTATTACAACAAGTGTTGTTTTAAAAAAAATCAAGCTCGCGTAATTTTGCAAAATCCCAATGCAAAATCCAAAATCCTTGATAAAATCCGAGAAAATCTTCTTACTCTACTACGCACTCGCAAATCACTTCTGAAACAAAAGCGCCATCTGACGGTGTAAGCAGAATTAATGTGCCAAAACATGGCCGCCATGGACCGATAATCGGGGTATGCTCCATAGACTTCCAGCTTATCATGTCAAAACCTTGAACATTCAGACCTAAAGTCAAAACAAACGCGAGCGAAAATCATGATGACGATAGGGTTCCAGTCAAACAGTAACTTGTGACAACTGCACTAAGACCAATGGTGACTTCACTAAGATCTGAAGGAATCAGAACGTTCACCTCAAAATCTACCTCTATATAAAATTTGAAATATATAATATGGGTAGTCTTGGAAGAGAAGATTTTAAATGAAAATATTGACAGATGGATGGACAGACAGAGAGACATTCTCCCCACTCCTAAAGCTCTACGTCTTCAACGAAGTCAGCAGAGCTAAGAAAGACTTAAATTTTAGTTTGACATTTATAGAACAATATCACAATAACTATAAAGATGACATGATTTCTCATTTAAAATACCGTATCCACTCGGGTTAGCGCCCATGGGCGGCTAATTGGGGACAAAGTAAAAGAGGGGGGTGGGCGTTTACCCAAGCATGGGCGTTTATAAAGGTCGAGAACAGAACAAAACCATCCATTATTGCGCAATATATTAACAATCGTTTTCGCGCTAAAAACAAGAGCCTCTTCCCGTCACTTCCGCCTTTCAAAATTGCGACCACGTGTTGCGTTGAGTCGTGTCTTCCTTGTTGACAGAAATGCTTTCACACGCGGATCGATTTTAATTGCATTTCAAATGATAAATAATGAAAACGCTTTGTTTTGAGGCTAAAATCAATGATGTGGAGAAATTGTCGACGTAATTGTGATAATATTAAGTACATACCTTTATTTATCATTTAAAACGCAATTAAAATCGATCAGCTACGGATATGAAAGTTCAATTTGACATGTTGGCCGCTCCACTTTTGTCTCGTGGGCACCCAGACGCTAAGGTAAAGGACGTCACGTACATCGTATTACGGACATCCAGGGAAGGTGGGCGTTTAATGATTTCTTCCTAAAAAGGGGGGTGGGCGTTAAGCCAAGCATGGGCGCTAACCCGAGTGGATACGGTAGTTTACTTCAAAGTAGAATTTGAAGAGAACCATTGACAAACATTTTAAAATAGATATATTCTTGACCTTTTAGCTGTCCCAGAAATGTTTTCAGCCAGTTATGAAGAGTTAGAACTTAAGGAAAACCAAACATATTGTGAAATATAAAGCTATACAATTCTTACCAAAATGGACCAATACTCTGGGATCGCTTCTGTCAGATTTCACCTCCGTTTTGATGCTGATCATTGGATTAGTTTTCTTTAATTTGTGTGATGAGACTGTGTATAGAAATTGCCTGGAAAAAAAGCACAGAATTAGTGAATTATCAATATAGAATACAGCCTCTAATGCCCCTCACAAAAACTTACCTCATTCTGCTGTGACCAAAATGAGGATTTCTCCACATATACAATAACAAAGCGAAATGCCACCCAAAGACTGAGCGTGACAATGAGAAGTTTTCATCCCAAAATAACTGTGTAGAGTCATTATATTTGAAGGTGTTATGACAAAAATGCATAGAAATATATAACAAAAACATGATACAAATAATTGAAGGTCACACATAAGACATCTCCAAACTCTGTTGTGACATAGAGAATTATTTCTTCTTACAAGTAAAATTTGCCAGAACATAGCAAACAATTGTATTGATTGTCCAAATATCTTGAAAACAAGTTAGGCAAATTATGAAAATCATCTTAAGAGTGTATCCCTAATTGCACATGGCAATGTGATTTTTCCTGCTTCACAGTGTGCTATGACAACAGATTACCCAGCACTTTGCGGAAATGATATTTGTTGGTACTCCATCAAGATATTAAATGGGAATAATATTTGACAGTTATCCTCTCCCATCAACTTTTACATTGGACCCATTCTGTTTCACCTCTTCTTCAAACCATGGCTGTAACAGTGACTGTGGCCGCAGCAGTTTGTAATTGTTTTGCTCTTGTTCTTATGATGTCATACATATAAAGATCATTTCTGTGCGTGTATTATTAACCGAGATATTAATTTGAAATCTTTAAAACTACCACTTTAATATCTGGCAGTTTTCAGTAGTAAAATCTAATGGCTATTCTTTCCGACTCCAGCTGGAGTGAAGATAATATTTTATGACCGGTAACCAATCATTTTCTTAATTTCAAATGATAGGGGACCAGTTGATGAATAATGACAGCTTTGGGACAGCTTGTCCAATCGGTGTCAATAGTCAATCTCTAGGTGTCATGGCAATAAAAAGTCAGTCATTATCCAATGGATATTTCAATAACGGCCCTGGGACTGTCGAAAGTCGCCCCAAAACTGTCACTTGTCCAATCTCTGTCTTTCAGACCATGACAGCAATTGGGTGTAGCATGGATCTTGGGATTGTTTTGCCACAATGGATTCCCGGATTTGTTATCAAATCAAAGATTTTTAATCATGGATACACAACTTCACCAACAGGACGTGCATGGCCCTGAGTGCAAAGTGTTAGGCTGTGTTTCCATATGTGCAGTCCGTAATGCAGTGCATGATGCAGTGCGTCATGCGATGTTCACATGTATGGGTCAGTTTTGTGTTGTTTTCACGGTCAAACTTCTAATTTGGCGCCAAAACTTAGCCTTGAAAGACGAGTTGTGCAGAGCACAAGGAGGTCTTGAACACTTCTGTGTATTGTGTCAATCGACAGGGTTAATAATGCATATATCATTGGTATCTCTCTGTTTTACCAACAAAATGAGTAATTCCTGAGTACCACATGGTAAAATATCAAATTTCACCTACATTGTAAAATAGGATGCTAATTCTTTCCTTGAAAAATGTTAAATTTTCTAATGCACACAACATCAACCCCATCTAAGGAAATCCTAGAAGCCATTTTGTTATGTCACCTGACATGGAAAACCCCTGAACATGTCATGGGGTAATACTGGACGTTCCCCAAAATCTAAATCAATCAACCAATCAGTATTGGTTTCAAATCAATCTGAGTCATACATCACATGACATTGTTCAATAAGTCAAAATTTAATTGTTTTCTGTACAAAATTCCAATTTAACCCTTCTTAAAACACATCAAACTTCTGTGAGCCCAAAGAAAAGTCCAGTCGACCGATACAATGATAAGAAGTGTTTGTGGCCCACCTGGCTGTGCCAGGTTGGACACTTGAGGTTAGCCAAAATTAGGCTTGCAACCTATGGGAAACCTATGCGTCACTCTATGCATCAGATTTTCATTTGCTACCCTATGAGAAAGGCTATGCGTCAATTTGCTTACGGACGTCATTACTGACAGCAATACGCATACATGGTCCATGGAAACACCTGCATTGTTCAGTGTGGTGTGCGTAAAGATTGACGTGCTGCATGATGCACTGCATGACGGACTGCACGTATGGAAACACAGCTTTAGCGAGTGCAAAGTACTTAAACTAGTACTTGGCAACCCGTAGTATGAGTATGGAAAGATGTGAGCGTTAGTTGATATATGACTATGAGTGTGAACGCATTACATGCCATTAATTGACATTAAGACTATTAAGTTATTAAGTGGAAATCAAGTCATTGAACTCATTTTTAAAATTCTAATTTGCAGTTTGTCATTGTTTTTAAGCTAAACTCAAATTTGCCAATTTAAAAGCAAAATTTTGAAAAGGGGGGGGGGTCTAAAAAATTTAAACAAGGCAGGTCTTCAGAACCACTGCCACTGGCAGATATTGCTTACCTTGCTGATAAAATTTCACTTGCAAATGGGTCGAAACTAACTTTAACCTGTTTTACGGGTAAGAGATCTACCATACTACAAGCGTGTGACACAGCACGACGGTAAAAGTGGCCCATTTCTGAATTTTTGTGAAACCATCAAAACAAAACTTGGAGGTCACATGGAGACTCAACTCCCACCCTATTACGATTTATGAGTCTGTGGGAATGGAGAAATTTTATACCTGTTGAGAGACTCTGGACTCACCAGGCAAGGCATTCTGCAGCTAATTTCTGCTGAAGTATTTCAGATTAGACATATTTGTTTTTATCAAAAACAAAAAAATCCTTTGCTACAGTCATAATTCACCTTTATTTTTATTCTATAATTTAGTATAATATTCTGAATTTATCCCGTGATTATTTTTTAATGCTGGCGAATAGAAATCTTTTTTGAGAAGGAAAGGGACCATTCCTACAAATATTTAGATAACGGAAATTACAAGTATCTGAACAGAGTGACATGCAGTTTGTACTAATTTAAGTTTTTTGCCATTTAATACGTCTTTTCCTTTATGCGAAATTTTTTATTAATATTTGTTTGAGTTTGATTGTGTTTTGTAATGGGTTTCAATAAAGGTTATTCTTCACATAATCACTGATCCCCAAACTACGTCACTTGGTGGAAAACGAGCGAGAAGCGACAGAATTAGGCGGAAAATACTAACGCCAGAAATCTGGATTTTTTGTGGGACAAGATCAACGAAATTCGATCAAACAATGTGAGTACAACTACAAAGATATGTTATTGGTTATTAACTTATTTCTAATGTCATAGTTAAGCGTACAAATGGCAAATTTCTGCGAACTGGGCGCAATGTTTACCAACTGGATTTTGTGATTGGACAAAGATCACTCGTGATCACGTCATGTATGCGTTTTTGCTGCTTACTCCAGCGAAATATCTTATTTCGATGCATTTTTAGAGTAGAATTGAACTTATTTTGTGTGTAGAAGGTATAACTGACTGTGAAGGTTACAATGGCAACGTGTTGAGTTGGTCATTTTTCGCTTTGATTGATGAAGCCACATAAGGTGTTTAGTTTCTCGTCACTCACATGTGTCAACATTCACATTGCCAGTGGTCATTCCATTTTGTTTCCTTTGCCCAACAAATAAGTGACTATCTGATTTCTTTAAAAAGGGCAATCAACAAAAACTCAGAACAATCCCAAATAATATAAAAGAATTATATTTGCCAAATTAATATTATCAAGGAGTTTCTGGTCCTGTAAATTGAATTGAATTTGAATATGAATTTTTGTTGGCAGTGCTGGTCAGGTAAAAACCTTATGCCGCTTTGTTGAAAAAAAAACTGATAACTTGACAATGTCTGCTTCATTTATGTAATTTATGCAACACCAGCAGTTGGTCTTTTTTATGGTCCTTTTGACTACATTTATAGAATGACATGTTTAGTGAACACTGATGCATACATTACTTAATCCATGTAAACACTTATGAGGGTGTATTGTCATGAGTGCAGATAGCTAGAAGTGCAAGACAAATTCATACATTTGAGCTTGAGTCAAGTTTCCAACATTTGATCCTGCAAAAGGGACTTTTAAATGTAAGGTAAATTATGCTTTGTTTGAAGTGACGTGTATGAATGTCATTTTTTTGGGTTCAACTGTCAGGAGCAATATTTAGATTTTTTGGCAGGAAAAAAGATGTCTGAAGAAAGTTACATAATTATTTTTTTTCTTTACGAGAATGAAAAAGTCTAATTTAATTAGTTAAAGGCTGTGCCTGTTCTCTTTAATGGCTTGCAAGTCAACTTGTCCCCCAAACCCAGCGCAAAACATTGTGCTAATTTCTGCTACCAAATTTATGTTCTGTTGCAAATATGCATATTTAATTGACAAATCTGCTTAAGAATTGATAATAAAGCATAACATTGTAATTTGAATTTGATCCAGTCTTCCCGATAACCGCCGGACCGCCGGTCCAGACCGATATTTTTTGCCACGGTCCGGTATATTTTCTGTCGTAGTCGGACCTCATGTCCGACGTGTATTTTTGTGAAAATTCTAACTTTTCTCAAATTTTATCCCTCGAGAAGTTCAGAAGTCATTTTAAAAGTAAAACGTAAATACGAAGTGTCAGGGATCCATCATTGCGCAATACAGTAATAATTTCAATGCGAATGAATAGCGTCCGATCATTTTCGCGCCAAAAATACGAGCCTGTCCCCGTCACTTCCGGTTTTCATAATGACGACCTCGTGTCTTATATGCGTATTTCAGCATTGTTAAACTCGCATTTTCTCTGACTTGTGCATACTTTAAACTTATTAAATGAAGGCGGACTATTGGCGACACGTGTCAGAATATTTCTATGTGCATAATAAAACAAAGATTTTAATTATATCGCCGTTTTGGAAGCTTGTACCTGGCTTGTTTACTTTTCACGCTGATAATCTTTCTTTTTTTTTACGGTCCGGTAAAAATGCTTTCGGTCCGGCGAAAATGTCAACATTGTCGGACCGAATGTCCGTTGAAGGTCTGGTGACTATCGGGAAGACTGTTGATCCTTTCAAACATATTTATGAGTATTCATTCATTGGTTTGGTTCTTCTTTAACAGATGCCACGGTCAAGGCGGCGAAGACGATCATTGAGCAGAGACTCGATTGAGCATAAGAAAAGGAGAAAACTCAGTAATTTGTGTGAGGAAATAGACAGACATTCCAGAAGGTGAGTCCTGAACAATAAGTCTTAGAAATATACCACATTTAATCTCATTATATTTCCATAGCCTGACCAACAAGGGCTTTTAATAAAGAAGATTTGAAACCAGACCAACTCATTATGCAAATGATATTACCTTCATTTGTTCTATTGTAAATTTCAAACTATGACTATTTCTTGATTTATTTTCTGTAACATGACCATTTTAATTTCCTAATGTGACATTTGAAAAAATGTAAGAATAGTAAGTTTTACTGTAAAATGTAGGAAGTTTGTCAATTTAGAATTGTAATCTGTAGATGGGTTACTGGCAGAATGTCGCCTTCCAACACATGAATCCATATCCCCACTTTTGAGCACTTTTATTTGATTAATCTTTGGCCTAAAATAGGATGAGCAGTTTCAAAATATTTCATCCATAACATCTTTGAGGAAGCATTTCTCACAACTACTTTGGGGCATAACTTGAAAGGATTCCTGCAAATTTGTATGAAGTTACTGGTTCCTGCAACAAACTACCATGGCCACTAAATTAATTATGGAAACAACATTTTGGTCCCAAAAGATGGTTCACTTTTAACTAATTTCAAGTAGATAGAGCTTCAATTTATTCAGAAAATAAACTATAAGTGGTCCTTTTTTTTCAGTATTGAAAGAGAAAGACGAGACCATTATGACTATTCAGACTACTACAATGGCCGAGACCGAGCGTACAGCCCTGACAGAGAAGTCACCTACCACCATCGCCACGACAGATACTACGAATCAGACCGGTCGCATGAGGACAGCTATCATAGTCGGAGGCGGCATAAACGCAGAAAGCACAGACACCGTCGAAGGTCAGGGTCCTCCACCTCAAGTTGGGTAAGTGTCAACCTATTTAGTAGATATTGATGTGGCGGTAAGAGTTGTGGCACCAGCAGGGTGGAGCAACCCCCCAACCCACCCCCCATGCTCTGCACTCCATACATTATTCTATTGCATTAGAGTTCACACTGATTTTTGTTCAGGATGTGAGGTAAGTTGCACTATGAAGCACACTGATCAGTACCAACATGCCAGACAATTCTACTCAGGAATTATATAATTGTTTGATGTAAATAGCATTCTTAGTCTTCCAAGTGAGCATTAGGCTGGAGAGAAAAACTCCTCTTGACCAGCACTCATTTACCACTGTATAAAATAGCCCTGGGGTTTGAGCTTATCCAAAATCACATGGAATTTTTAAATATCAGGAACTCATCAGGTGGTCATGACCTAGTTTTCTGTACAGTCTTATAAAAGCCAGATACCTTGGTCTTACATTGGGCTTTTTTTGGCTGTGTGAATCTACAGGAAGCAAAATATTTGAAATTGAAAATTGTTTGTTTTGTTTGACCAGATTAGTTCCTGAATATGATACTTGACTGTTGTTTATAATTTATAATTTTGCAAATGTATCACTGCATGACATATGAAGTAGATAGTGATCTGTCCTCTAATAGAATATACTAATCATGCCAAACTATTCAGGTTGCTAAGTACACAAACAAAATCACACAAATGCTGATTTCAATGCATTTTGACAGGTTAGGAAATCTTTGGAACATCTTTGAAACTCGGGAATCTGTGCAACACTTCTGGTATAAGTTACCCACTGAGAATTCAGACTGCAACAAAGACGTTGTCACAGTAAGGTTATACTGTACAGACAACTTCTGTTTAGCATCTCCAGGATGTGACTTGCAAAGCACATTCTACCTGATTAAATGAAGTAAAGGAAAATTGCAGGATATTTATTTTATTTCTAATAGCAATATATTTGAAGCAGAATGAACTGTTGAAGGATTGTTTTTTTTTTCTCATTCATTAGCAACATATCCTGACATATACACTCAACAATTCTCACGCAAATTCCTTACTGTCGACATCTTAATGACCAAAACCTTTTGGCATATACCATAAATCACTCTAAACTCACATTTCATTTTCAGATACCCCTTTTTGTGTTAAGTAGGACAAAAGTTTTTTGTTAAGCTGTGGATTGCTTTTTAATGGGTAGAATAATATATGGGGGCTGTGTTATAACAACATTTAACTTAGATTTTTTTCAATTTTAGTATGTTTAGGTACTGTTTCAAATTCAGTCCTTACAAATTTCATTCTTAATAACATAATAAATGAAAAAAAAATATCTTTTTTCCAAAGGACAGCCAATTTATAGACTACAAAAAACTTAATAGTATTATTGTTGATTCTCATGATTATTGTCTGAACACAAAGTTATATTGAAAACAAATTTGCCTAATTTTCTGACATAAGATATCTGGAGTACTGCCCAATTGTTTATTCATCATCTAAAATATTATACTGTTTGTGTGGCCATTAGTAATCAAGTGAATATATAAAGCTGACTAAATTGGGTCAGTGTCGGTTAATTGATTTACCAGAAGACTACATATAACAGTCTGAAATGGCTGTCACATTCATTGAAGATATATGTATGTGGGTTGCTATGTGATTTATCTCATATATAATTCATGTGAGACCATCATATATTATACATCATGACCATTGCACTAGAGGGATGTACAGATTCTCTGACCATGAAACATTCTTAAAATTTTAGATGGAACAGAATTCCTACACCCCAATATAACATGTATACCTATATTTAAACATGAAAAGGGAATTCCATATTTAAGTTAACTATTTTAAATTCATATAACAATTGAGTTGAGTTGTCAGTATTCTTTTCACCAAAATAATTCAATTGCCCAGAGCCATTTTATCTATGTTAGGATCTCAAATATTCTGTACAAAGTGGTAAATTTTATTGAATTATTTGAAGAGCAAACTACATTATGGACCAGGATTGCACAATGTGCCTCATAATATACAGCTTATCCTGAAGATTCAGTTAGGTTTTGAAAGCTTCCTGGCAAATATTTTACAGATATTTATATTCAATTTTGTGTTAAACATTAAAATGAGCAAAAAAAAATATTAATATTGTGATTGATATTAATGAAATTATAGGAAATGTAGATTCCAAAGTAAAAACAATAAGATAATTTCCAATTCATCATGTTTTAGGTCAATTTTGGTAATAACTGTCAAGTCTAGTATAATTTGGATGATACTCCGCATGCTTAGAATCACAGACACGTTCTTAAGATACTGCAGGCAAACATTGAGCACTTCCATCACACAACTTAGGTGCTAAGACAAGAATTATAGTTAGCTCGGGCAGTGGTATCAGCTACGTGAGACACTTGCCAGTTGCACATTGTGGCCATTTGGGTGGAGTTTTTTTCATGCCCTGAATGTATCAGTCTGTGATGCAGACTGACAGGGCAGCATGCTGTCATGTTCTGCACTCACTAGTAAAGTCCTCATCTCCCTAAATATCTTTATTGTCTTTTTACTGTCTCAAACATAAGTTTTAATCATAACATACCACATTTTTATTATGACCATATTGGCCAATCATTGTGCATATTAAGGTCCATTTAGGATGTATTCATACAATAATTATTGGATTATTATCTAAGACTGGAAATATTTTATTTTATGCCTAGATTTTAACAAAATAATTCAAAGCCTTTTTAGACTGAGAAAATAAATAGTCTACATGGGAACATTGATTTTTGCCAATATGGTGTGATTATTTGTGGCCATACGGTGGTAGCAGGCAGTGTAGGCACAGGTTTGCCTGCAGGCCAGCCTCCTGCCTGCGTACAAATCAATATCTTGTATAGACTTGATAGATTGCAGAAATTCACATCACCAAAACTGACTCATTTTATGAGCCATTCTAGCCACATTATACGGCAAGTTTCAGTTGAGAATGTCCAGTTTTATGCAGTTCGTGATTAATATTAAATCAGCAAAGTATTATCCATTTAAAACCTAGTTAATGGCCATCAGGAAATTACCATTATACCAAATTGCTTGTAATTCTTCATAGCTTTCATATGCACAAAAAGAATTTCAATGATTTTACAAAATAGGAGTTCATGATTATAAGATGAAACTACCAGGAAAATTTTAAACTATTTGCTTTGTTTGAGGTTTGTGTGAGTGTGACTTGCTTGAGATTGTGCATGATGAGTGATTGAGCTAATGTCACAATTATTGATTTAACTTGAGACAATTGAGTTTTGTTGGGATTTTTATATTTTGTGTGGGTACTGGCATGTTGGTACTGTGTGTAGAGCTGGGGGTTGGGTATAAAACAAGGGTGGATCCATGTGACGCCCTGGTGGTAGCTCGCTGGGCACTATGCCGTTAACTGGGTGGCCAGCACACTCCACCACCACCCAGTATTCATAATAAGCCATCTATTGACTGCCACTGTCTATTGCGCATGCATGAATTGACCAAGAGGCACATGAAGTGGTTGATACCAGCACCAAACTGACTGCACCCAGCAGGCGGGACAATGCCTCGGTGGGACACAACTACGCTCGCACTTGTTCTACTACGCTGCTCATGAAGCCTGCACTGAAAGTGATCTGTATTGCCCACAATATTGCACCAAACATGGATATAACCTGACGCATTCACAGGGAGTTAGCACTCAAATACACCATGTGCCACACTACGGAACATAGCAGATTATGTGATACCTGTCCTGTTTGACTTTGGCTAAGAGATCGTACTTAGGGCTAAGGACAGGTTCAATACAGACAATGGAAGGGACCGGTTACACTGCTGTCATTGTGTCTGCAGTGTGGGCTGCTGCTATCTCCTACAGAATACTATGTGAGGCTGATCTCACACCGGTGATATCCCGTCTGTCATAGTCAAACACTATGAAAGAGTAGATCTTGAAGAAGAACCTACATATTATTTGACAAGGATAGTTTATGCTTTTAATGTATTTAAAACTGGGTGCCTATTGGATTATTTGAAATTGATATAAGTGCAGGCAAATGTTACACTGTTGATAAATGTTAACATGTGATAGCAGGACTGTTGGAGCACAGGGAAGTTATGCAGACTACTGTCGCCATGTGACCCAGTCTGGGAGATGTGACCCATATACGCAGGGTTTGTTCCAGTCATTGCTTGGAGAATCTGTGATACTTTATAGGGGATGAGTTTTGGCTGTGATACTCCCCAGTGCCCTCTGGTGTGGCCGACGAGATAATCTTGCTGTATTGTGACACAGATGAGACCCTATGATGTAATGCCTGAACACACAATACCCCAACATCCTACTGATCAATAGGGTTATATCAACCCCACTGATTGCCTACTCTTGTCCCCTCCTAACTGTCTGCATTGATAATTAGCAGATGACTACAGGCTCGCTCAGACAACAAAGGCCATTGGCGAGCTTGGAGGGTCAATGGGGAGCAAAAAGAAATATGGTGTGTCCTGAGGGGGCCTGAGGAAGTAGTGGCATCTATATGCAGGCCAGTGAATTGCCCTCGGAGGGCCTAGCAAGTTGGTGTGTTGGTTAGACTTTGTATGCAGTCTAGCAGAGCTGACTATCGTGGATCAGTATCTCACTAGTCCCTCTGTGCCACTGCTCTGCTCTTAAACTCGTGAACACACACACACACACGCACACACACAAGCAGTTGTGCAATTTGTCCAGATGCTGTTTGAGACATTGAACAATTATGTGGTGAAAGTTGTAGATGTGTCACAGTAAAAGCTGATGACTAGCTCTCAGAGGCATTCTACTACAGAGGGGGCATTGAAAGTGTGGGAGAGGCCCAAAGTGGGGCCCTTGGATCCTGGCTGATCCACTACTTCACTGTTGCTTGGGATGTGGTCGGTCAGCATATCAACACAGGAATTGTGTAACACACAGATGTGATAGGGTTTACAGGATCATAAACTATTAGATGTAAACATTACAGGGATACTAAGAGGCACTGACAGGATATTTTATACTCCTATCAAGCATAATCATCAGCAGAGAGGGACTGAAAGGGAAGTGGGAATACTAAAATAAACAGAATGGGGTGCTGCAAGGAGATGTGTGTCAGATAAAGAGTGTGAAGTGTATAGGGAGTGGATTATTTCTTGGCGTGGTATGTGGCTGTGAGCCCCTACCCCCCTATGTGCCCCCTGGCAGCCAGGGAACACACTCAAGATAAGCCACACTACCCTACACCTCTGCTGCAACTATGAAAGTTGATGCCTGCGCACTGCAAGCCCCAAACAAAGAATGGAACAACATGCCTGGCTCTGAGCACAAGTCTGGTCTTCAGGTATGTACACCGACAAAACTGACTTTTTTACCATGTAGGGGGATTAAAGTCACAATGTAGGAACTTATGGAAGTGTTAGGGGCTGTCAGAGATGGATTTTGATGGTGATAAAGCTAGAAAAAGTCAGTCCAAACTTTCCAAGATGAAGTCAGAAAGTTGTGGAGTGGCTGCCATGATGGAGCACAGCTGAGGAAGTGTTGCTGCCACTGCAGGGATACATTAGCAAGGAGGCCGGAGGAGGGGAAAGTTTGGCCTGATCCACTCCTACAGGTCATCGTCACCATCTCTGACAGAACTCTCCACACTGTGAGTGAGGACAGTGTGGAGAAACTCTGACACTTGACAGGGGCAGAAAGGACGGGTAGGAAAGTGAACTCTAGGGGTATGAGAGTGATGGGGTAGGATGGTGATCAGGTCGGGGCAAGTATCGGGCCAGCCGGGCCAGCCGGGGTTGATAGGACAGCTAGTCATATAAACAAGCCACAGCAGCTGACAACGCCAAAACTCTCAGCCCACAAACCACGCCAACTTTTAACCACCCACTTGAATCCACAATCTTTCCCAGCCATTGGAAGGATAGTGGTGGAAGTATAGGCAGATAAGTAAGAGATGTGCTTCTGTAGATAGAGGGGCGGGGGAATTGTACAGGGAGATGTAGAATCTGTTGCTGCAGCTGCTGCTGGGGCTATACACTGAAGGGCAGCCTGGCGCTGACACTATTTATAGCAGCGGGGCCAGACTTGCCATAAATGGGGGCCTATACTTGGACTAGGCTTATATACTGGGGTGGAGGTCAGTGTTATTAGTACCCTGTTACCTGCTCACACTAACTGTAATCATAGGACCTCTCTACCCACACCTGCTATGTCACAATGACCTCATTTAGTCTCCCCCCTGGCACCCCCAATATCACCCCCAATATCACCCCCAATATCACCCCCAATATCACCCGGTCTCCTGCAAAGTTACACCAGGGCAACCACTCAGGTTTATGTTTGGTTATGAAATCTGACAGATGTTGATATAAACTTGCTCATTCACAAGGCCAGGGTGATATACTGAGTGAGAGAGTTTATTTCCTGAATAATAGCATCTGGTTGTAGAATAGGAAAGATCTTGGCTACAGGAAAAGTCCTAAGTTTATCAAGATGAGGTCAAACAGGAGACACAGCTATATTCATTCTGTCTCACACAAATAACACATGAGTACAAGTTTGTGAATCACACAGAGCTATTTTGATACTGTCTTCAGGATAGCCTTTATTGAGAAATCAAAGAGGCTTGAAGTATGAGTGGGTTATTCTAGATAAATGCTAGGACGTGTTTGATGGTTTGGTGCAATCAGGAACGTGTGGTACAGACATGGGAAAGTAATAAACATTTAGCCTTCATTCCAATACATTCTGCAAATACAGTGTTGACATTGACACTTAACTTTATCCAAATTACCTCAGATCTTGTTTAATAAGGTTATCATGATCCATACAGATAAATGTGGATTATAAACTTTTGGTGCAGGTGCATGAGTATAAGCTTATCAGTAAAGTAAATTATATCCATAAATATTAATTACAGATATAGAATTAATATATATCAAAAAGATAATTGGTGCTGGTATTGACATGCTTGACTAGTATAATTGTTAGGGTGATATTATGTGATTTGTTGATTTGATGTTCGGGATAGGTTAATAGATTACTGCTGTTTTACTGCTGTATCTTGACCTGGCTATGTGCCTTGTCTGTCTATCACATATGTTCCCTGAACCTGATACAACTACGAACGAACGAACAATGCTGCTGCTTGTAACCATGACATGCTGTGCTGTCCTCTGGTGATGATGATGATGATGCTGCCCTCTGGTGATGATGGTGATGATGATGATGGTGGGGATGATGATGATGATGCAGAGAGGAGAGGGAGATGGGCGTGCTGGCAGTGTCCAGGATGATGATGATGGGCACCTCATATACAAACAAGGAGATGTCCTACAAGCACGATGTACACAGCTTTGTTCCGTAACGTTCAGTTTAAAACAAACCCCCATTTATTTCAGCAATTGTTCCCAATATTTGAACCGTTGATCACAGAAGGTCTCTCCATCTTGGGGAGTCCTTCAGGGCTAAATTTTGGGGGGGTTACGTCCCACGCACAACATTGTTCTCATTAAGACTAGTATCATTCTGTAGTCTTAGTAATCATGTCACTAATGATGCGCCAAGAACAGTGCATGGCTCACATTGAAATAAGTCTATTTATCATCCATCATTCGATCGTTAAGATAATGCATGCAAGAGCCACCTGGTGGTGCGGGGCACGCTTCACATGAAGGGTTAGGTGAGAGTATTATTTGGTTTGTCGTTTGGGGAGTGGTTGTAGGCGTACGTTGTGTAAGTAAAATGTTGATGAGCCGCCACCATTAGAGGTGGTAACGTACAGGCCTCCTGCTCCCAGCCCCATAAAACCAGTCATAGTAGAGGTTTATTGCCACTAGAGGGCGCCCTCCGCACCACCATTTCCTCCCTCCTCAATTGAAACTAATGCCTATGGACTATTTTTCTTTCAGATGAAATTATACGCACTTTGGGTGAAGGAACCTTTGGAAAAGTGGTCGAATGCAAAGATTTACACAAGTAAGTACATCTGATATTTATTTTATTGTTGTATGAGGAATAAGTTTTTATGGTATCAGTTAATTCTGAAAAAAATATAAAGCTTAAGAATGAGAGATAATAAAACGTTGCATACCATTTAATATATGTGTAATATATATGTAGATTATATCAGTGAAGTCATGCTTAGAGTATATGGATACCAAGCTTAGTGCCACCTCAGTGATAATCTTCAGCCCCGATTATCAGCACAGGATCTTGATGTTGACCATTCTGTATGTTTAGATGGAAGTGAGAAATTCTATTTGACACTGTCCTTCCAATGTCATATTGAAGAATGAGCCAAATTTACAGTCTTAGGAATAGCATGGGTGACCTTGACCTAATTTTGAAGTTAGCGATTATGCTATCATTTTGATTGCTAATAAGAGCACTCTGGACAAATGTATTTATGTGCCATTAATTTTTAGCACTGTTTTAAATAAAAGATAGCGGTTTTTCAATTTTGGGCCTCCAAAATGTGACATTTGTTTAAATTTTCAAACCATGTTTATTTGGATAATTTTGCCAGTCATTTTTATAGGACAGGTACATATTTTGCATTTTGTTAATCATTAATACATTACCTTTAATTTAGATGTTTTCCAAATAATTGACTAGTTATTCCAATGTCAAAATGAGATTGACAGTGGGAGTTTGTTGGTGTGAAATTTTGAACCATCACATCTTAATTAATGATTTTATGAGCAGAAAAGACCCAGACATTTGTCTCTTACCTTTGATTTACAAACAAGTTATATTGGAGGCAAACAGTGATGTCACAACAGATGCTGTTTGTTGATTGTGGATAACAGATATTGTGGGGCAGACATTAGCATAACAAACAAGGGTGTAATGAGTCCATATATATTCCACAGTATTATGTCCTGCGCTAGAATAAATAAAGAGAATTGCTCATAATATTTTGTATAAAAGAGAAACAAAAACAGTTGTGACCTTCAATAGTAGATATATGTGGTTGTGGATGTTGGGACTAAGTTTGATAGCAGGTGGAGTGTTGGCGGTGATAAGTTTGGGTGTGAGAGGTGAAGGTGATGGGATACATTCAGTGTATCTCTGCGGGGAGTATCGGGTGAAGCACAGCTATGCCAGGTGGTAGCCACAGCTATGCCAGGTAGCCTTGATGCTGCCATCAACATCTTACTCTGAAGAGCTCAGACATTTAGCTGGAGCACATCAAGGTTCTGGTCCTGGAAAAAAAGTCTCCCCCATAGTTTATGCGCAGTGCTAAAGAGCTTGATTCTACCTGAGCCAGATACTTGTTTGCAGTGGTCTCATTATCTGAATAATTAAAGAAAGTTGTTTGTTTAAAATCTCACTTTAAGAATAGTATGCCGAGGGTGTCCGATACTGTGATTGATCTGTTCACCTTAATAATGATAATATGACTGTTGTACACATCTGATTTGCTGACCAATCGTGGCAGCCAAAACAATGCTAGGGTTGAAGAGAAGTCTTTAACCAATCAGACACAGCTGACAAAGGTTACAAGAAGTGTGCATATCGGTACTTCTTATTAAGTCAGCACAAACTGACTTTATGTCCGTTTCCACCGCGTCCGCTGCCGCACTTTGTTTTCTTCATCATTCCTTTATGCTTAAACATAAGGACTAGATACTATAACATGATAATTGTGATAATATTAAGTAAATACCTTTATTTATCATTTAAAACGCAAATAAAATCGATCCACGTGTGAAAGCATTTCTGTCAAAAAGGGAAAACACGACTCAAAGCAGTCGAAACAAAGATGAAATGCAAAACTGTGAATGCTGATAATTGGAATCAGTGAAAACAAAGTCAAAACAAAGCGTTTTGAAACAATAGACATCGGACCATGTTAAATGGATGGATTATTTTGTTCTAATATTGGGTAAATATCTTTATTTATCATTTAAAACGCAATTAAAATCGATCCGTTACGTCCAATATTTGTTATCCCCGTCACTCCCGCTTTTGAAAATGACGACTTCGTATTGCGTAATGCATGTTAAATGGATGGATGGTTTTGTTCTGTTCTCGGCCTGCAAAGCGTAATATTTGATAGTATTGGGTAAATAGCTTTATCATTTAAAACACAATTAAAATTGATCCGCTACGGTCACTTCCGCCTTTCAAAATGGTGATCTCGTGTTGCGTAAGCATATTATTCTTGCCGTAAATCACTGTCCACAGGTTGCCCTCGTGTATAAGACGGCCCCCCAAACATTAACTAAGGGTTTGGGTATGAAAACCTTGTCTTATATACGGTGATTTACGGTAGGTCAAAATGACCTACTAAAAGGCCCTATAGGTCACAACTTGTGAATCTAATCCTTTACATATCATTAGATCATGATATTATGTAAATATATTGTAATTATATGTATCCTGTACAATATGTTCATGATTTGGAGAATAATTTATGTAACTAGATTGCTTTGACCAACTCAAAGCACAAAGGAGATTGACATTTGTGAGTTGGATAGTGCATGAACTTGTATGCATTAAATGCTGTGCTGACTTCAGTTTTGTGCCACGCAGAAACTTTCTAGTTGAATATTCAATATGTTTGAATTACAATTTGATTCTTGATTGCAAAAAGGATCGAATATCGATATGGTGTAAAGTATCAGTCAAGCTAAATCTGAGCAGACTTTTACATTAAATGATGATGTTTTTAAAATCTTTAGATCAATCACCATCGACCATTAAAATGGTTTTAACCCTTTCCCCTCTCATGGGACTTTGAAATAATCAACATTCAAATCTTTCCAAGATTAATTGAATTTATTACCTTGTACACTAAGTTTATGTTAACTAATGATATCTGGTGTAGTCATAAACAATGATATTATAGTCATAAACAAAGCTATGCAGCCCCTGGTAGATCATAGATTTAGGAATCTTATGATGCAGCCCCTGGTAGATCATAGATATAGGAATCTCATGATGCAGCCCGCAGCAGTATTCCCGTGGATATAGACTGGGATATCTCAGCACCTGGTAGGAGAGGCGATGGCACCCTCGAGTCCAAGAGTGATGATCGGCAATTGACAAATGTTCAAGAATAACATCCGTTCTGGAATTCTATACATGAATAGAACCTCACACATGTATGTTATCTGCTGGAATGCTTGGTTGGCATGGTAACTTGTATACAACCTACTTTCTGAAATATCTATGATTCTCCTTTGCAATTAACAAGCATAGAAATCACAGGAGACAGGCCATAGCTGTGTTGTGTGGGATTGATTCACAGGAGACAAGCCACAGCTGTGTATTGTTAGACAGACCATGCTTGACTCACAGGAGACAGGCCACAGCTGTGTATTGTTAGACAGACCATGCTTGACTCACAGGAGACAGGCCACAGCAGTGTATTGTTAGACAGACCATGCTTGATTCACAGGAGACAGGCCACAGCAGTGTATTGTTAGACAGACCATGCTTGACTCACAGGAGACAGGCCACAGCTGTGTATTGTTAGACAGACCATGCTTGACTCACAGGAGACAGGCCACAGCAGTGTAGTGTTAGACAGACCATGCTTGACTCACAGGAGACAGGCCACAGCTGTGAAGTGTGGGATTGATTCACAGGAGATAGGTCATTGGTCTGAAGTACATTGTTTTGGTGTAGAAATATCTTATTTTGTATTTTTGTTTGTCATTTTCAGAACGGGAATACACGTAGCATTAAAAATTATCAAAAATGTGGAAAAATATCGTGAGGCAGCAAAGCTGGAAATTAATGTCCTGGAGAAACTCACAGAGAAGGACCCAGAATCTGAAAAGTAAGTTTGGCTTTAAATTTCTCATCAAGAATATTATTAAAGATTGATTTGGAGAATAATTTATGTAACTACAGTCTTCCCGATAACCGCCGGACCGCCGGTCCTGACCGATATTTTTTGCCACGGTCCGGCATCTTTTCCGCCGTAGTCGGACCTCATGTCCGACGTGTATTTTTGTGAAAATTCTAACTTTTCTCAAAATTTATCCCTCGACAAGTTCGGCAGTCATTTTAAAAGTAAAACGTAAATATGAAGTGTCAGGGATCCATCATTGCGCAATACATTAATATTTTCAATGCAAATGAATAGCGTCCGATCATTTTCGCGCCAAAAATAAGAGCCTGTCCCCGTCACTTCCGGTTTTCGTAATGGCGACCTCGTGTCTTATATGCGTAGTTAAGCATTGATAAACTCGCATTTTCTCTGACTTGTGCATACTTTAAACTTATTGAATGAAGGCGGACTGTTGCCGACACGTGTCAGAATATATCTACGTGTAAATTAAACAAAGATTTTGATTGTATCGCCGTTTGGGAAGCTTGTACCCGGACAATATGAGTGTATTTACTTTTCACCTTTTTTTTTTCGGTCCGGGAAAAATGCTTTCGGTCCGGGAAAAACGTAAACTTTATCGGACCGATGTCCGTTGAAGGTCTGGTGACTATCGGGAAGACTGTAACTAGATTGATTTGACCAACTCATAGCACAAAAGAGATTGACATTTGTGAGTTGGATAGTGCATGAACTTGTATGCATTAAATGCTGTGCTGACTTCAGTTTTGTGCCACGCAGAAACTTTCTAGTTGAATATTCAATATGTTGGAATTACAATTTGATTCTTGATTGCAAAAAGGATTGAATATTGATATGGTGTAAAGTTTTGAACATTTTTGTGATAAATATTTACAAATAATTATATGATTCTTTTTGTTTCTGAATGATTTTGAAGCAGTTTTAAAATAATTCACCTATTTTTGGATTTCAGTTTATGTGTGCGGATGTTGGATTGGTTTGATTACCATGGACACATGTGTATATCCTTCGATATACTCGGCCTCAGCGTCTTTGATTTCTTGGTGAGTGATAATTCCATTGCATTGTTGATACTGCTGAAAAATTATTCAGTTTGATTTTGAAGAATGAAAGTTTGCTTTGTCCATATCATTGACACTGTTGACAAGTGGATCCTTAGTATCAATTACTCATGACACTCTTTGGAGAAGCCCATGGGATGGGCAAATGTTAAATATTAAACCCTACTCATGAACGCCAGAGAAATGGAAATGTTCGGCCCTGGTACTGGACACCAGAGAGGTGAAATGGTGGGCTCCGGTATTGAACACCAGAGAGGTGGAAATGTAAAATGCTGGCATTGACTGTCTGATAGAGTAAAATGTGGAATCCTTGAATTGGAACACAAGAAAGTGTTAATGTGAAGCCCTGGAGTTGACTCTCTGAGAGTGTTAAATGTGAAGCCTATGTATTGTAAGCACTTTTAAACTTGTTAAATTCTCTTCAAATGATTAAGGGACAGATTTTGATATAAAGGTCACATTGAAATCACAGGAAGGCTCCAAGTTGGCAGAAATCCAGGGCTCTGAAGTGAAAGAAGAGCAGGCATTTCTTTGTGGAAAGTCATGCCAGCTCGGTATTTTCAGTAATTACAGAAGCACTGGTTTGACTCACCAGCACCTGATTCCCTGAACCTCCCCACAGCCTCAACTGCTCTCACTTTCAGTCATAATTCTATCCTGTTTCCTCACTTGTACACAGCTATCACATTAAATGATAGTGCACTTTGAGATAAAAGGATAATATTTAGCTCTTCCGCAAGTAAAAAAGTTAAAGCGATGATTCCATAGTTAAAAGTTTTGTCAAACAGAGAAACGTAGCTTCTTTAATACAGGAATAACCAAAAGTTTTGTTGTTACTTGATTCTATTACCTGGCTGATACATTAATAACTATACTTCATTGGATCATGATTATTAGCTTGAAAAAAGAAATGGGACTATTTTTGTCTCAGAAGTAATATTCTGGTCCTTGGACAAAAAAAGGAGAGTTTTAGTTGCCAACATTTGTCGAATTCATTAGATGTGGAAACTGCACCATGAGTGATGTACATGTCCTGAATAATAGTATCCCCATCAGTGCCCCCAGATTTATCATGAGTGATGCTCATGGCCCACATACCATTGTCCCCATCAGTACCCCCAGGGTTGTGTCATGCATGCCTCTCATGATGGGTGGATAGAGATGTGTTGCAACTCTCCTCCAGGAGGTGAATAAGCAAAGAAAAAACCTATTAGACTCTAACTACTCACAGATGTGCTGTTTGTCACTTTGTATTCATAACCTGTCAGGACCCCTCGCACAAGTGAAGTAATCAGTTGCCATGGTTTCCAGTGGTGAATCTACTGCGCATTCTACCTATCACGAGGGTGAAGGTAGGGAGAAGAAGTGTACAGATTCCAAGAAATTTTGCCAAAAATAATATTGAAGCAAGATCTTGTTTAAAATACACACCAGAAGTTGGTATGAGGCAAAAATATGTTTCGGCTTATAACATTTTTACATTAATCTTTGCCGTATTTCTTAGGTTATCAGAAAGGTCCATGGATTACATTAACCCTATTCACCTTGCTATTTACATGTACCTCTACACAGCTAACTATGACTGGGTGTTACATCACCTGGGAGTATAGCACAACAAACTGTGTGGTGCATTACGTGGCAGGAGGGATCACTGAATCATAATCCCCTCCGTCTTCCACCCAAACCTTGCCTCTCTATCACAGCTGTCATTATCTCTAATCTCTCAACCTGACTACAAATGTTATCAAATTCTTGGCCCCATTTCAACAAGTAATGCCAAACTTGAGATTGTGCAAATTTTACCAATTTCTCCTGCTGTTATAGTTTTTGTATGAAAAAAATATTTTCAAAATTAAATGCATAACTTTTCAATTAGAAGTAAACAAGTGAGAAATATATGCACAATTTATTTAAATATTCATACTACTTGTAGGTGTTCTAAATTGCATTAAAATGACCAAATCACACCAATATATACCTATGTGAACTCTGGGAGGCGCTGACCTTTCTATGACAGTTTTGATCTTTGCAAATTAGCCAACTCCATTTTGCCCAGGGTAGGGAACTGTATGTTTATTATCTCGTTCAGATATCTCAGCACAGATGACTGTGTGGACAGGAAGTGGCTGAAATCATACTATATCATACAGACAACAATACAATTATGCACAAGACAAATATTTTATAAGACATACATTGTCTAGCATGTGCTGAGATTTCTTGTATAATTTGTTTTTTGTAATGGAGTCCAGATGGTCGAAGTCTGAATTGGATTATGATGTCTGTGTTTTATATAAACGAAATAAGGAATGAAAGCCTGTGGGTAGCCGGGTAGGTGAGACTGGCTGGACGCAGCATTGCCAGGGTGGGGTGGGGTAGGTGAGACTGGTTGGACTCAGCATTGTATGCTATGCCAGGGTGGGGTAGGTGAGACTGGTTGGACTCAGCATTGTATGTTATGCCAGGGTGGGGTAGGTGAGACTGGTTGGACGCAGCATTGTATGCTATGCCAGGGTGGGGTAGGTGAGACTGGTTGGACGCAGCATTGTATGCTATGCCAGGGTGGGGTAGGTGAGACTGGTCGGACGCAGCATTGTATGCTGTGCCAGGGTGAGGTAGGTGAGACTGGTTGGACTCGGCATTGTATGCTATGCCAGGGTGGGGTAGGTGAGACTGGTTGGACTCGGCATTGTATGCTATGCCAGGGTGGGGTAGGTGAGACTGGTTGGACTCGGCATTGTATGCTGTGCCAGGGTGGGGTAGGTGAGACTGGTTGGACTCGGCATTGTATGCTATGCCAGGGTGGGGTAGGTGAGACTGGTTGGACTCAGCATTGTATGCTATGCCAGGGTGAGGTAGGTGAGACTGGTTAGACTCAGCATTGTATGCTATGCCAGGGTGAGGTAGGTGAGACTGGTTGGACTCGGCATTGTATGCTATGCCAGGGTGGGGTAGGTGAGACTGGTCGGACGCAGCATTGTATGCTGTGCCAGGGTGGGGTAGGTGAGACTGGTTGGACTAGGGCATCACACCGGTATGAGATATTATCGATATACCGGTATACAGACATCGATACGATAACCGGTATTATCAACTGGTGCTTCGATATATTAGTTGTATCCAATTGGGCCCTCATATCATCATGATAACACAGATTTTTTACTTGATATTTTACGCATCGTAAGTTTTTTCATCTTTCAAATGTAAATACGACGACTGAGGGATCCATCATTGCGCAATATATTAATATTTCAATGGGAATCAATACGTTGTGACAGCACTCCAATCGTTTTCGCGCCAAAAATAAGAGCTTCTCCCCGTCACTTCCGGTTTTCGAAATGACGAACTCGTGTTGCGTATGCATATTTAAGCATTGTTAAATTCATATTTTCTCCGATTTGAGCAAGATATACACTTATTAATAGGAGGCGGACTACTGTTGACACGTCGTAGATATTAAATATATCGTCGTTTGGGGAGCTTGCACCCGGACCGATAAAGACAGTCAATTATTCTTCTATTTCGGTTCAGTAATATCGATATGTTTTGATATGTATCGAATATTGATAAATCATCGATACGATACGTATCGATGAAATCCAACGATATGATGCCCTAGGATGGACGCAGCATTGTATGCTATGCCAGGGTGGGGTAGGCGAGACTGGTTGGACGCAGCATTGTATGCTATGCCAGGGTGGGGTAGGTGAGACTGGTTGGACTCAGCATTGTATGCTATGCCAGGGTGGGGTAGGTGAGACTGGTTGGACTCAGCATTGTATGCTATGCCAGGGTGGGGTAGGCGAGACTGGTTGGACTCAGCATTGTATGCTATGCCAGGGTGGGGTAGGCGAGACTGGTTGGACTCAGCATTGTATGCTATGCCAGGGTGAGGTAGGTGAGACTGGTTGGACTCAGCATTGTATGCTATGCCAGGGTGAGGTAGGTGAGACTGGTTAGACTCAGCATTGTATGCTATGCCAGGGTGAGGTAGGTGAGACTGGTTAGACTCAGCATTGTATGCTATGCCAGGGTGAGGTAGGTGAGACTGGTTAGACTCAGCATTGTATGCTGTGCCAGGGTGGGGTAGGTGAGACTGGTTAGACTCAGCATTGTATGCTATGCCAGGGTGAGGTAGGTGAGACTGGTTAGACTCAGCATTGTATGCTATGCCAGGGTGGGGTAGGTGAGACTGGTTAGACTCCGCATTGTATGCTATGCCAGGGTGAGGTAGGTGAGACTGGTTAGACTCAGCATTGTATGCTATGCCAGGGTGGGGTAGGTGAGACTGGTTGGACTCGGCATTGTATGCTATGCCAGGGTGGGGTAGGCGAGACTGGTTAGACTCAGCATTGTATGCTATGCCAGGGTGGGGTAGGCGAGACTGGTTAGACTCAGCATTGTATGCTGTGCCAGGGTGAGGTAGGTGAGACTGGTTAGACTCAGCATTGTATGCTATGCCAGGGTGGGGTAGGCGAGACTGGTTAGACTCAGCATTGTATGCTATGCCAGGGTGGGGTAGGTGAGACTGGTTGGACTCAGCATTGTATGCTATGCCAGGGTGGGGTAGGTGAGACTGGTTAGACTCAGCATTGTATGCTATGCCAGGGTGGGGTAGGTGAGACTGGTTGGACTCGGCATTGTATGCTATGCCAGGGTGGGGTAGGCGAGACTGGTTAGACTCAGCATTGTATGCTATGCCAGGGTGGGGTAGGCGAGACTGGTTAGACTCAGCATTGTGTGCTATGCCAGGGTGGGGTAGGCGAGACTGGTTAGACTCAGCATTGTATGCTATGCCAGGGTGAGGTAGGTGAGACTGGTTAGACTCAGCATTGTATGCTATGCCAGGGTGGGGTAGGTGAGACTGGTTGGACTCAGCATTGTATGCTATGCCAGGGTGGGGTAGGTGAGACTGGTTAGACTCAGCATTGTATGCTATGCCAGGGTGGGGTAGGTGAGACTGGTTGGACTCGGCATTGTATGCTATGCCAGGGTGGGGTAGGCGAGACTGGTTAGACTCAGCATTGTATGCTATGCCAGGGTGGGGTAGGCGAGACTGGTTAGACTCAGCATTGTGTGCTATGCCAGGGTGGGGTAGGCGAGACTGGTTAGACTCAGCATTGTATGCTATGCCAGGGTGAGGTAGGTGAGACTGGTTAGACTCAGCATTGTATGCTATGCCAGGGTGGGGTAGGTGAGACTGGTTAGACTCAGCATTGTATGCTATGCCAGGGTGGGGTAGGCGAGACTGGTTAGACTCAGCATTGTATGCTATGCCAGGGTGGGGTAGGCGAGACTGGTTAGACTCAGCATTGTGTGCTATGCCAGGGTGGGGTAGGTGAGACTGGTTAGACTCAGCATTGTATGCTATGCCAGGGTGGGGTAGGCGAGACTGGTTAGACTCAGCATTGTATGCTATGCCAGGGTGGGGTAGGTGAGACTGGTTAGACTCAGCATTGTATGCTATGCCAGGGTGGGGTAGGTGAGACTGGTTAGACTCAGCATTGTATGCTATGCCAGGGTGGGGTAGGCGAGACTGGTTAGACTCAGCATTGTGTGCTATGCCAGGGTGGGGTAGGCGAGACTGGTTAGACTCAGCATTGTATGCTATGCCAGGGTGGGGTAGGCGAGACTGGTTAGACTCAGCATTGTGTGCTATGCCAGGGTGGGGTAGGCGAGACTGGTTAGACTCAGCATTGTATGCTATGCCAGGGTGGGGTAGGTGAGACTTGTTAGACTCAGCATTGTATGCTATGCCAGGGTGGGGTAGGTGAGACTGGTTAGACTCAGCATTGTGTGCTATGCCAGGGTGGGGTAGGCGAGACTGGTTAGACTCAGCATTGTATGCTATGCCAGGGTGGGGTAGGCGAGACTGGTTAGACTCAGCATTGTGTGCTATGCCAGGGTGGGGTAGGCGAGACTGGTTAGACTCAGCATTGTATGCTATGCCAGGGTGGGGTAGGTGAGACTGGTTAGACTCAGCATTGTATGCTATGCCAGGGTGGGGTAGGTGAGACTGGTTAGACTCAGCATTGTATGCTATGCCAGGGTGGGGTAGGCGAGACTGGTTAGACTCAGCATTGTGTGCTATGCCAGGGTGGGGTAGCTTCAGGTATCAGCTGCAAAGTGCAACATTGTGACAAGATGAGTGGCTTGGCACCACGCCAGATCTATACCCACCTTAAGACTCACACCCAGAGTAATGCACATACAGGCACATCCCACACTTCCTCATAATTATCTCAAAACATTGTTTAAAATAGATTTGAACAATATTATTTGTCGACAGAAATTTACCAATTTTATCAGTGTAAGAACAACTATATTTTCAAAAGTTACGTCATTGAGAAATTAATGGAGGCATGTTTTGAGGAATATGTTTTATTTTGTATTTTCAGAAGGATAACAATTATCAGCCATATCCCATGGACCAAGCTCGACACATATCATACCAGCTTGTCAAAGCAGTCAAATGTAAGTAGATAATCCCTCAATAAAAGCATCTCTTCCTGTTGGAAAATAGTGACCTGTTCCACAAGAAATAAAGAAAGCTATTTAGAGAATATGTATTAAAGACCAAACCCTGTTTATATTGCAGTCTTACATGAGAATCAACTGACTCATACGGATCTGAAGCCAGAAAATGTGCTCTTTCTCAGCTCAGAATATGAGATGTCTAGTAATACAAAGAAGGTGAGTCATGAAATCAATAACCATTCAGAAACATTGACATTTTATTTATTTATTTTTATTTTTAACTTAAAAAACAACCAGAAACAACAACACACAAGCGTTGAATGAAGACAATATCAAATTTTATTACCCTTAAACTTAAAAAAAAGACACACATGTATCCTGTAAGGTATCCTGTAAGGTGTCCTGTAAGGTGTCCTGTAAGGTGTCCTGTAAGGTGTCCTGTAGATTGGTCATTATCCATGCTGACAATGGCTCTGAATGTAGATCTCAGAACAACTGATTTATTAAGAGTTTTGCCCACAATGACATGTTCTTTAGAAGCGTGACCTCAAGAAGGTGAAGGACACAAATATCCGACTGATCGACTTCGGCTCGGCCACATTTGACCATGAGCACCACAGCACCATCGTGTCAACGCGGCACTACCGGGCACCGGAGGTGATACTGGAGCTGGGCTGGTCTCAACCCTGTGATGTCTGGAGCATCGGATGCATCATGTTTGAACTCTACACAGGATATACCCTATTCCAGGTGAGATATCTGGACAACATTGCTGCCTAAAATAGCTGCTATATTGGCTAAAATAGTTGCTATATTGGCCAAAATAGCCCAGATGGTAGAGCATTTGCCTTAAGACCCAAAGATTCCCAGTTGGAATCCCAGCCAGTTACTATCAAATGCTATGAGAAGATATTGTCTGGAATCAGTGCTGTATAAATATCAACTTTTTATCTTTTAAAACTAAAAAGAGTGAAGCTTGAAAGATTTTGTTAAATCTGGCCTTGAACAAAAATAGTATTCCATGAATTTTATTTGAGTGTTTATGCTTACAATGAAACTAATCAATAATCTGTTTCTTCTCTCTGATGTTATACAAAAAATAAAATAAAATAACAGATGAGATACAGTACAGCTAGTTATATAAGATAGTTATATAAGATAGTGGGCGTGAGAATGAAGTGGCGGTTGATATTTCAGACGCATGATAATCGAGAGCATCTTGCCATGATGGAGAGAATACTGGGAACCCTCCCATACAGGATGGCCAAGAAAACAAAGTGAGTCCACGTCCCACTCCTAGCCTAGTCTCATCTGACTTCAACTAGTCATAATATTAATAATCCAAAGTCTATCTGCCCAAAGTATAATATAGATTCCATACTTGTACAGATGCTTCTACTTGCTTTAGATTTTGTTTGTATTAAGTTATTAGTAGTTATAGTCACTTTACAGTAATATCAGATTTTTAACTGCTTTAGTAATTTTGTTTATGATATATTGTATGTTTTGATTATTTTGTTAATGAATATGTACTATTCTTAACAAAACTTAGAACTTGGCCTTTTTGAGCATGAGAAATGAGTTTGTTTATGCTGTGATCAAACCCAACAATATGCTTATTAAAAGAATGCAGAATATTATCATTTCCATTAATTCAATATTATATTTATATATCCATATCCCCCATTTAATAAGTGTAAGACATTTCAGGATGAATTAAGAACTACATTAACCTTGCCTCATCACACCCATATCCTAATATCCATTTTCCAACCAACCTCATACTCACAGGTTAAAACCACCCCCTCCTGGCCCAATAACCATAATGCCCACAAGACAGGCAACCACACCCATCTACCCACCATTTACAAACCCTGACTGACCTACCTACCCTGGATCTTGTTCCATTTCCCAGATCAGCCCACCCCTATATAGGTATGTACCATTGATAATATGCCCTGCCCATGTTTGAACCATCTCTCAAACTGTCACCTGGTCCAGCATAATGCCTTGGTTTACATCTTTGAGTTACTTGTTTTATGTTATTGACACATGCATATTTTCAATTTATCAACTTGCATGAGGCACTTTCCCCCATATATAATTTCTATATATTATCGAGCTTGTTGTGTATCTTGTCACATGTTATTGTGTTTTTTATGTGATTTGTTTTAACAATTCTGATGGATTATCGTGAGAAGTTGTCTTGTACTCATTGTGAATAATATGATACCCATTAATTTGTACCTAACCATGATAACTTAACTATTTGTGGGCATGTCAAGTATAAAATGTTGTCAGAACAGCTAGATAGATCCTGTGGAGCCTGACTTACCATTTGATTTCTCAATTTGTGTATTTTGGAATATATTTGCTGGGTGACCTGGATGTAACTAGCACATACCTCCTCCAAATGCTATGCAGTCTCATCTTGAAATACGAGCAATAATGAATTGCTTTCTTTCCTAATTATGAGTCTTTATGACTTCATGTGCAAAGATATTTCACGAGTCCAAAAAATATTTCTATTATTTTTTTATAATGAGTCTCACAAATTATTTATTCCAAAATATATTCCTAAAGCCATAGAAAACACTTGTTATCCCCAGTTAATGTGTAGGGCTGGGCGAATTAACATGTCTGGTAGAGCACTTGGTTAAAAACACTTGTTATCCCCAGTTAATATGTAGGGCTGGGTGAATTAACACTTCTTCTAGAGCACTTGGTTAAAAACACTTGTTATCCCCAGTTAATTTGCAGGGCTGAGTGAATTAACATTTCTGGTAGAACACTTGTTGTGATGATATTAACCGGAGCTAATGAGCACACTGATATATACATGTTTGCCCGTCTCTCTCTCTCTCTCTCTGTCTGTGCGTGGTGGTGGCGTTTCTCTACAGGACGGGCTTCTTCTGGCATGGGCGGCTGGAGTGGGACCACCACAGTGTGGCCGGCAGATATGTGCGGGAGAACTGCAAGCCACTCTATGTGAGTAGCTCAATGCGTCTAGGCATGCTACGCTTCACTCCCCATAATCCTCTCAAAAAGTGCACCCATGGGCCTACATTGATGTGAAAATAAAGTCATTTCAAAGTTGAAATTAGCTACTGTCATAAGATGTTTCATGTTTAATAAACAGAACTCTTATAATTTGGAGATTATTAAGCCAGTAAAATTGGAATTTGAAACTTCTCCAGGTGCAAATACTTTTGAGAAGAATATGGTAAGCTTTATATTTGGAAAGTAGAGTTGTATACTTTCTACAAGTTTGGCAAGTTCACACTTACCAAGTTGGTATCCACAACAAAGGGACCTATTTTGAAGGTAAGTACTGGTGAGTTATAGCAAAAGGATAAGTCTGTCCTTCCACCCCACTCCACCCCATGACCCACAGTCCCTTACCCCTCCAGGATCACAAACACCTGACTCCATATAGACAGTTCTCATGCTCAAAATGGTACGGTTCCTCATTAAATGACTCCCACAACAAACCCACCAATTTGCATGTGCTTTGTTTTTTTGTTTTACCCCAAAAGAAAAAGGTATTTCCGGCATGGTGAGTTAGACTGGGACAAGCGGAGCTCGGCTGGGAAATATGTTCGGGAAAACTGTGCACCACTGAAATACTGCAAGGTAAGCTTGGAATATCACCTCAGCAAGGTACTCATCTCAGAAGCTAACAGCTGATATTGTGGTATCCACAAGCATATGCATGCTGAAATAAATCCAATAATATTTACTATCATACAGTTTGAATATATTCCATATTAATTGCAGTATTTCATGTTGTAAAAACAATCAATTTGATGCCTTGGATGATGAAGTTAAGATTTAAATGTTTTTGATTAATGAAATTATGTTTTCGTTATATGTCATAATGTTGATGTTAAGTTCACTGATTCTGAGAACCATAATTGACAGGAGCTGGACAGGTTGCTGGGGTAGCACATTTGTAGAATTAATTATTGGTTCTCAGTTAAGAATTAAATTATCAGTAAAAGTGGCATTTAACTGTGTAAACAGAAAACATTTACCTCTGATTAAATTCAAATATTACTTTAAAACTTTGAGTTTAATACTGTGTGAGACAGTATTAAACTCAAATATTGCTCTAGAAAAATCGGATGACTTCTTGTTCCCTAGTAACAAGACAAGCCAAGTTAAAATGACAATGAAACAAATTTATTCATTTACCGAATAAGTGATTATAGTTCAAAGTAAATTAAGTAGATTATGCTTAGAGAATTGTAGTTGTGAGGCCAACTGGTTCATTGTTGTTATTGTTTCTGTACAGGAAATGGGGAAGGAGCTGCAGGTATAATCCTACATGGTTCTCGTGGTTTTGTCCTGTTTTATTGACCCCTACCTCTCATATCTCCCTTATCTATCCCTGTCTTAACCCCTTCACTTATACCCCAGATCCTCTGTAGTTCTCATGACAGGGTCTAGCTCCTCTTGTGAATCTGATTCAAATTTTTGAAGAACGAATTGTGTGATCCAAACAACTGTATCTCTAAATTCATATCCAAAACAAAATTGTGTGGAAGTGCTTGATGATTTTCTTTTGGCCAGCATTAACATCCATTTATATGAAAAGAAGTAAAATAAAATTTACATCTCACGCATTGTTTGACAGTTATAATCTTGATCTCTATGAAATAAAATGAGAATGAACGGTAGTAACAGTAGTGTGTGTGAAGTTTGTGAAATTAGAACCCTACCTCGCCACATCTGTGATTTCCTCTGACTATCTGCAGTCTCTACCCCATACCTGACCACAGTGAAGCAGCTCAAACTTAGTGCAAACAACTGTGTGCATGTTCTTAAAAGCCTTATTCCAAAGAAAATATAAAAGGAATAGTTCAGCCTAAAAGAGGCTTCTGCATAAATTATCTTGTATTCCATGAACTGATGGAAGTTCAAATAATGATGCAAGATCTGTTTTATCTTTGATTGCTGTCCCGTGTCCATGTAATTTTAGTTGTATCTTATGAATATCTTAGCGTTCCTTTCCTTAACATCCATATGCACCTGTTTTCTGTGGTTAATGTGTGGTTGATTGTTTGCAGCGCTACCTGCAGGCAGACCAGGATGAACACAGACAGCTATTTGATCTGATAGAGAAGATGTTAGAGTACGACCCCCAGCACAGAATCACAATGGCCGAGGCAATCAAACATCCATTCTTCGACAAACTTACACCCGATCAGCGCTGTCCCATGAAAAATGGTCAGATCCGTGCACGATCTCATAGTCTGAGCAGATAGCTAGAAGAGACCTTCTGAGGAAACAGCCACCAGAGGGCAGATGTCAACGGTGTCAGCAGCTACCAACAGAGGGCAGATGTCAACAGTGTCAGCAGCTACCACCAGAGGACACCAAATCATGTGGTGCTTGTTGATCAACTGCGATAATTTAAGATTTTGCGAACACTTCTATTTTGAGACACTGCCACTTTGGGACTGAATTTAATATGAAACTTTGAATGTACGAGATAGGTATCAATCAAAAAGTCACGTATGCCACACAAAACATGAGTGCTTAAGAGTCTGCAATCATAAATACACCTGTAAAACTATGGAAATACGCTTACATAAGAAGGTAACACAGTTAGGAACTATCCTGGAAATGAGTTGTATCAAATCTGAACTATATGTGAGGACGTCTTTTATCTTTAGAAACCATATTCAGGTAGCTTCAGTGCCATCTTGGCTTTGGTGTGACTATGTGCATATAATGAGTCCCATATTGGGAAATCATGGTGGTACATACTACAGCAATACAAGGCTAGCCACTGCAGTATAGACAGAAGGTCTTCCATTCAACCACATCTCAGATGAGTAACTTTGGCCGTTTGGAATACACACAACACTTCCAACAAACCCCCAAATTTGGCCTTGTTGAGGAGATTCTGAGTTTGAATTTAAGTAAAGCCAATGAGATGTTCAGAAACATTGAGGCAATTACGAAAAAAAATTGCAATAATTGGAAAGTTTTATAATCTTGTGCAAGTTAAAGTAATATATTTGATAGTTTTGGAAGTTATCAGCCTTCTTTGGTTTAAAATGACCAAGGTTACTTAAGATTCTGAGCAATGTTCTGTCAATCAATATATGTGATACCAAGGTATTATATATGTGGTTTTAAGTAAGTTTTATGTTTAGGAAATAAGTATTTAATCAGTTTATATGATGACCGTGGTATGTACAATTCCAAGTGTCATAACTTATTGAAAGTACCTTCATCCCTTTTCTAATATGACACAATATAATATGTAATGGCTGATGAATTAGATGTACATCAAATGGAATGATACCATTTTGTCTTAATACTTAGGCACTGTATATGGGGTGGGAGATACGGAAGTGGGAGATGTGGAATTGGGTTGGGAATATTTCTAATACTTTACTCGCCTGCTGGGTCCAATATGCTGTCTATGAACATTTATTGCTATGTTCTTTATCAGCTATATTCCTACGTTCAGCAAAAGTTAAGCATTTTTTTCACCCAACCTTTGTATTAACTTGAGCTGAGTCAGCGCCCTCTTGTACACCACAATGCGTCTTTATGTCAGGTGTTTGAGGGATTACGATGGGTGAAAGTCCCCCTTATATTCCCTGTGTGAGACCGTATTAAGCTTTTGACTCTGGTGAGGAGTTTGTGTTTGAGTGACAGGGTTTTATAATGGATTCTGACATAGATGTTCTCCACAGAGTGTTGGTAAATGTGTGTATTTTTATTTATAAAAAGTTGCTGCAGGGATTACTGACACTGGTGCATTTATAAGGTTAGCCAAAGAGGCACTTCACATTAGCATTACATTGTACACAATCTGGATTCAAACTTCAGAGAATAGAACAGAATCAATGTCCCTTCACATTTCTTTGCCATCGTATCAAACTTTGTTGTCAAATTTGCAGTCATTATAAAAAGGCACAGTTCATGTGTTTTTTTTTTCAATACTAAGGTCTTAGGGGCAGGTAAGAAACCAGGAATAGCTGGAGAAGATGTGTAGTTCTGGTGCATTGAGTGTGAGATCTGCTACTCAGCTTCACACACCTCTAAACATGGTCTGCTTCCACTTCAACAGTCTCATCATTGGTACAAGTCTGCAGGTGCTGTTTTGTTAAGGAGTGTTTGTATTTATATGAGTAAATGTTTCATGGGGAAATGAAAGGTTTATCACAAGGAAGTGAAATCATCTCATTATGCACCCAGCATCATGTGGTAACACATCAGCATCCCGGGATGCATCTTTTTATGTTTAGTTGTCTTCATAACCAAATCTTGGACAATTATTTTCTGGTAGAAGCAAATCTCTCAAATCCCGAGAACATGTAGTTAATGCTTAAAGTGAAAGGAGTGCAAGTCTTGTGTATATTGCTGGTGTAAAAGGTAGACATAGCCTTGATATTTGGTTTTATGTTTGTTTTTGTTTTTCACTTTAATATAATACAAAATACACTGAGAGAAATTTCTTATAGCATTAAATGGTGGAGATAATGATAAATGGAGCTAAATGTGCACCACTTATTGCTGCTCCACATGGGAGGGGCGTGGTCAGAGTGTATGGGAATGATTGTTTGCAAAGACTGTGATGTTTGATTGGTCTTATTGATTGTATGAGAGAAAGAGAAAGAGAGAGAGATGCTGTGTTGAGCCTGTTATTTATATGATCAGTCATTGTGTATAGTGTATATAGATTTATTATGTGTTCAATCAGACTTTGTGAACAAAGCAATCCTTATATACTGGGAAGAAGATAGATCTATCCAAATCCCACAATTGAATAATGTATCAATATAAATGACAGTTAATGTTTTGAAAAATACAGTTCTGAGTTAAGTTGACATGTGCCTTAGCAAGTCAAAGTCCGAAGAAAAAAATCTGCGAGACATGTCAACTTTATCACTAACCAAAACACATCAGAAGTGCACCATTTAAAATTTTCAATCAATTCATTTAAAAGAGGAATCACGCAGATCAATTGGTGCACTTGTTATCAGTTGAAAGGTTTTGGGCGTTGTACAGTGGCATGTTTATTGTGAATATTGAGTATTGTATGATGCTGATGACTGGTAAATCTGCAAGGTTAATGAGTTCTCCCTTGTGGTGTGAGGAGAGCAAGGATTCCTCCCGACCAATCCTCTTCACTGCTCCTCCTCTTATGTTTTAATCTATTTATTGTTAACATTGCCAGTGCTCATCAAGCTTGTAGGCGTAGTCGGCGCTACAATGATTCATCTGTACAGTTTTTCCTTAAAATAAAAAGTTTTTAAAGCAATTTATGGATTAAATTTTTTTCTTTAACTGAGGTATACTTTACCACATCCATATTGGTGTCATCTTTTCAGATGTATAATTATTAAGTCAGAATTATATTCATGAAAGCAAAACTGAATGTGCATCTGAAAATTGCTCAAACATGAAAAAGAATAAGATTTGGACATAGTTAAAAACAAGGATTTCCAATAGTTTATGTTACAAAAACATTTGATTACATTTTGGATTTTTTTTTTCATATCATTTTAACTTAAAAATATAAATAACATTGTCAGACAACTTTTCTTGTCCGGTCTGGTCAAAGACAACAATGATTTTTATTTACATTTTTTCTTTACAAAGATTAAGAAATGTATAAAAAAATATACAAATCTGTACGTACATCAATCGATACAAAAAGTGTAAACTATCCAAAATCTGAAGATCTATATGTATTTGTTTATCCAGATATTTTAAATTATCGCGAATTACAGCCCATTCTCGTCATAAAATGTGTCCAAATTTGATACCAGCACACTAATTTTCTTCTTGCAAAATAAATCCAGTTACCTGAGAAGGGTAGTGAGCCAGTTTCTGGATAGTACACCAAATAGGACTTCCAGAAAATATCCATCTCACTTCAAACAATATTGTCAAATCTTCTGCATATAACCACAGTTAGTGGCAATGAATAACTCTTCTGGGCCACACAAGATGTACACATAAGCCATTGGCCTCAAAGTTATGTTGACCATTGCTTTTTTGTATTATTTGTGAACAATTTCAGGAAATTCCTGCAAATTACTTCATAAAGGATCATTTAAATTCTTTCCCAGAGCAAACTTGAGTAGATATTAATTTCATCCCCTGAATTGACCCCTGAAATACAACATATAACCAAATAATAGAATAAGAATGCAGACCTGTAGTTTCTGAGAATATCAAAGTTTAGAGACACAGAATGACAGAAAATCCCTCCCCCAATGCAGAATCTCTGCTATGCATGGCTAAAATAGCACCTTGGCCATCATACATGATTTTTAAAAATAAATTAATTCACTAAAAGATGTCCATATCTCAAATAATATTGACTCCTCTAACTGTCCCCTCATAGTTCTCCCCTGGAGATGCAAACACCTCACTTTTTACCACATCCATATTTTACAAATATCCTGTATAAATCTGGTTCCCCAAATGCCTGGCAATAAACAAAATGATTAACAGGTTTATTCAGCAATTTTAAAATCTTGACATTCTTTTTCTGGATATAAAGAGGATTCCAGATGCTATAAATATTGTGGTACTTCCATGAATTAAAATAATCCAGACAATCCCTCATCAACAGTGGCTCATCGCACACCTTGAAGCAGGAATTCTTCCAGTTTTACTGATACCTAGTACTCTAAATTATGTGTAGTATCAGCCATTGATTTTGCCTGAAACGAGGAAGTCTTAAACCTTAGTGTTGACAATAATCTCCTTGAATGTTAAATGCTGGATATATTTTCCTCAGATCATCAAACTTTTCTCATGGCCATCATAGTGTTTATTTCCCAGATGATTGTTCGTAACTGATCAATTATCTCCTTCAGCTGGTGGTTCCGAGCTTGAATTTGCTGCAAAAGTAAAAAAAAGTAAAAAATTACACAATTTGGCAACTCAATGAATAATTATGAGTGAGATCACTGATTCATGAAATATTTTCCCAATAGGCACATGTCTGTTAAAAACAAATTTATAGTAAACTTTAATTCTAGCTATCTGCTCTCTAATATCTGCTGCATTTTCACAGATTGATGATTGTATTTGACCCAAGTCTTTGCACATGGCACATCCGGAAGAGTGGTGCCTGCCTGGTGGGATATTGTTGCCTCTGTCTTTCAGCTTTACACTGTTGCTTTCTTAGTTCTGAAATTTCCCTCTCATCTTGATAAAGGAAGTAAAATATTTCCTATCATGCACTCGTCTCTCGCACCAATCCCGTCAATTTTTCACGGATCAGCTAAAAATACTGGAGAGCAGATCACGAGAATTATTCTCATTTACAGATCATGTGTTGCAATCCCATTTCTCCATATATCCCCTTTCTAGTTACATCTATTTTTCTGTAAATAGGATTGTCCCAATAAAAATATTCCAATTGAATCTGTCTCTGAATAGCATAACACAAATCCTATTTGATCCTCCGTGAAATTCCTGAGAAAATATGACTATTAAACCGATATCAATATGTGAGAAGAAACTGATCTTTCTAAACATTTGGGGCCATACCTGAGATACAACCACTTCACATGTTGAATGAATCATTCTAGAATCTTATGTCTACTTGAACCCATCTCATGCAATCCTGGGAAGCCCCTGATTATATACTTACCTCTACGACTTCCTTGTGTTCTTCAGATACAAACTTAAACGTGTCACTATACTGGGTTGGGAGACCTCTGACTTCTCCACTTTCTTCAATTGGTAGCAAATCCTGTTTTAAAAAAAAATGATTAACTAATTAAGCACATTTAGCCTTTATAAAACAATTTTATATCAAATTACTCAGTGATTACATTTTATATTTTCGTTATTTGTTTTTATGATTGTTAGTGTTTCCTTTTCTTTTTCTGAGTTTTTTTTCCACACTAAACTCAAGTTTGTATACATAACTCATGCATTCCTGCCAACCATCATGACTTTGCTTTGTTGAATGCATACATAACACATCAAATAGGAACTAATTGTTAATATTAGTATTATAAAGATGCCATAATTGATCACCATCATATTTGTTGATGATGTATGGGACACTGATATTAATGTTATTGAGATGCAATATAAGGCAGACCGCTGGTATCACCTCTGAGCTGTTTGTATCCAGCGTGGCAGATTTCTCTTGGATTTTGTCATATATCACTCTCATCTTTTTGAAGGTAAGTTGTAGATTCTTGATGTTCTCCTCCAGCTTGGCTTTCCTCTCGGCAACATTTGTCTGAGGAGGCATTGATGTGTTATTTGGTAACTGAAATCAAAAATATTCTACTTTAGTCGAATGATTATCTGTCACATCATAAACTTGAATACATTTCCTGTTCAATTAGACCTTGGGAAAAATCAATCCCAGCGTAAAGTGTCTGAAAAACAAATCTTTCTTGGTGTGTGGTAACTGTACTCTGAATTCAAACTAACAGCTGATATGGATAAAATAGCATGCAGTAATGTATCTTATTCATTGATCAAACTTGACCCTGTTCACCCTTTATGAAACTCAAGAATTTGGACGCAGGTAACAAGGCTGTGATCTTTTCAATACTTGATGGTATAAGCCTCCAAGATATTGTTTTAATTAAATGTGACAAATTTATCACAAAAGGTACTCCAATAATCTGTTAAAAATAATATTGATACAGCCAATCACCTCAATACTATGTTCATAACACTGCAATTGCTATATTAAAATGTTGGTTTCTCATGACCTTGTGCTACAGTCTATTTTCACTGTGCTATCTGATCTAATTTTTTTTTTTTAAAGAAAAAACAAGGGGGGTTAATGGGCCCGTCTAAATTTTAGATGTAATTTGTTGTATTCTTCTATGCTCCACATTTTGTCAGGAAGTAGCATATCAGAATAACAATGTATAAAGATTGGTTATTTTACAATATAGTCTTAAACAAATGGCCATTTTATAGGCTGTACTATTTAAATTTGCATTGTCTCAACACCTTTATGAGGTTTTTATGAGGAGGCAAAAGTCATAGTTCCTACCTGAGTAGTTTTGAGGATTCCAAATATTTCATTAGTTTTACTGACAATCTCCTGCACGGTCTCCTGTCCAATGCGGCAGAGTGAAGCCATGTTGACCTCTTTGGTGGGTGATCCCATCGGCTGTGCTGAGCTGGGTGCACCCACTGGAGTCCCCACCCTGGACACTTGCGGTACCATCCCCACACCTGCTGCTGTACCCCCATATGGAACATTTCCTGCTCCGGCCCCAGCCATCACGTAAAACAGTCAGCACTGCTTAGCCCTGCAATGAAAACAGATCATTACAGAAGTGGAATATTTGATTCAGCATGTAAATGCCAAAATAAATAAGACAAATGTGGATTTTACTTTATTAAGTTAATTTTTATCACCTATATCCAATTAATTTTAAAAAATTAAACTCAGTGTATAAAATCACTGGAAAGCTGTGAGTATTTTGTTAACTGCTTTATGTTCTGCAAACACAGTAGGGAAACTGAAAGTTGAGGACCAAGCTGTAGCAAGGATTAATGGCTAGATATGATTTATTTCCACTATTTTCAATCAATATTTTCCCTCATCCTATTTGTCACAACCACTGCGCATTTTTGAAGATTGTAAAACAAAGTTAAATGAGTCAGGGTCTTTGGAGAAAGTTACCTATTTTGAAGCTGAACAAATAGCTATTTCTTTCACATTTTGAGACATAATTTTCTTTTTGTTAAACCACTTGTTATTAAATGATCTAACCAATGGCATTGATTTTTCAAGAATGGATAAAATATTTAGATTTTTTTTGGTGACAGCCCAAGGAGCTGGATGCTCCCTTTCTTGCCACAAGATGGCATTTTGGCAAAACAAAATGAAAAGATGATCAGCAAATCATAACATGTTAAAGGCATGGCATGGGAGATTTCCTTAAACTGTCAAAAATTATTGTTTTAACTTGACATTGCAACATTTCCTATCATATTAATTTTCAAATTTCAAACACTTTTGGCTTGATTAAAAAAAAATCAACACTTGTAGCCTTCACTCAAGTAATTTGTGATCAATAACATTACCTCACAGTGATTACCTCTCCTTGGCTATTTTCGCTCGCGTTTGTTTTGACTTTAGGGCTGAATGTTCGAGGTTTTGACATGGTTAAGCTGGAAGTCTATGGAGCGTACCCCGATTATCGGTCCATGGTGGCCATGTTTTTGGCACTTTTACTTGCTTACACCGTCAGATAGCTTTTGTTTCAGAAGTGATTTGTGAGTGCATAGTAGAGTAAGAAGATTTTCTCAGATTTTGCATTGGAATTTTGTTAATTTATGCAAGCTTGATTTTTAAAAATCAACACTTGTTACAAATACATACAATTATTCAATCAGACTAAGAATCAAAGTTAATGTACTCACAAATGACACTAATTGAGAAGGCGAAACTACAAGTTCAACAGTTCAATATGAGTATCAATTCATAGTATCAATCATAGATACTTTCTCTATGGTATCAATCATGCTGATTACATGTGTTGTCTTCCCTGACTTCACTCAAACTTCAGCCCGGGGGGGGGGGGGGGGGGGGGGGGGGGGTACTCTCATGATTTTAACCCGCGGAGGCTGGGATGGAACTGAAAACCCCAGAGCCTGAATTAGGGAAATATTCTAGCATTATTGGTACCCTGATTTAGGACTAGCTGAAATTTGGTACCCTCATTTAGGACTAGCTGAATTTTTGATACCCTCATTTAGGGATGATGCAGAAGGAGGAGATTTGGAAAAGGGGATTGTGATCCCTGTTTTAAGGAGAAATTTGAAAAACAGTACCCTGTTTTAGGGAAAATGATAAAATATCTTTACCCGGATGGAACTGTAAACAGCAGAGCCTGATTTAGGGAAATATTCTATCATTATTGGTACCCTGATTTAGGACTAGCTGAAATTTTGATACCCTCATTTAGGGATGATGCAGAAGGGGGAGATTTGGAAAGGGGGATTGTGATCCCTGTTTTAGGGAGAAATTTGAAAAACAGTACCCTGTTTTAGGGGAAATGATGAAATATCTTAACCTGTTTTAGGGAAAATATCAGCGAAAAGGACCCTATTTAGCCCAGCTTCCCCGGTAACGCTGACTATGAGAGTACCCCCCCCCCCCCCGGGAACTTCAGTATCACAAAGCCAATTATTTCGTCTCCTCAATCAATCACTGTTTAATCTAAACCTGAATTCTCACGAAAGCGAATACCTTGAGACAGTTAAGTTGCAAAGTATTGGAATATAAATTAATTAAACACCAAAATAAAACACAGAGACAAAGAATTAAGGTTTACTTACCCGGCAAAATAAATTAGATGTGCCGCTGGCCGACATCTTGAACAGTCACATGACCTGGGTGCGTTATTTGACATTTTCGGAAAGAATTTTTACTAGTGGTCAAACTTTATAACTGAAGCAAATATTAAAAATGAAATAAGCTATCAAGGATCATGATATTATTATTTCTTAGCAAAATTAGCATTAACCTGTGAAATAAAAAAATAAATATAGCGAGACTTCACGCGAGGAGGTCACTTTGCCATTTTCCTAAAGTTGTGGGATCGAAACTCGCATGCAGCGTGGTCCATAAAAGTTCAGAATTACTCATTTAAGACTGGTATGTATCATGCCAATTTGTAAATAGTATAACTCCTTATAAAATGTTTTGTTCAAATTATGTTTGATTTGACGATATTAACGCTACTACCATGTGATATCGCAGTTATTTTGAAATGACGGGGACAGTGGGGCTAGAACTTGCAACCTTGTGTTTGTGTTTGCTCCCAGATTGACTCACCGTGTGTACAGGTTATTGACTTATCTGTTACTCTACTGAAGTGCATGTATATGTTATAGGTGTCAGGTCAGTGCATAGGTGCTTAAAGACTAAAGTGTTACTACTTTTGTTACTCTTATTATTTTTGATCAAGTTACAGGTATACAAATCTTTTCCTGAAAAAAATCACATTTTCAATGTTATCTTGAGAAAATATTGTGTTTTTCCCTACACAATACAACTAAGACAATTTCAGTAACTAAGTCATCATTTCTTAAGAGCATGTAAATACAGAATATCTAAGTAACTTGGTTAATAAATTTCAAAGAACATGTAAATGTTTAAAAAAAATTGAGAGTCAAAAATTGAAATAAATTGAAATATCTTTTCTTCTTGAAAAAAAAAGATTTTAAATACTCCAAAAATAAAATTTTATTTTTAAATGATGAACGAAGAATTATAAAGAGGCCGATTTTTAGTATCAGTGAAAAAAATAAAATAAGGGAGATTTGCTGCCAATACTGGACAATTTTTTTAGCTGCCACTGTACAAAATTAGAGATATTAATTGAGTTTTGCCATTCACTTTTGCCACTTTGAATAAGAATATGCTTGGAACATTTGTAGTTAGCAATAGAAAGTAAAAGGTACTTAAACATTTCTCGACATATGATAAATTTCAAGAAGACAGAAGAAAGAATATTTTCAAATCAAGACAGGTAACTCTATATCCCTCGGCTTGGATTAAATAAAACAATATATTCAACAAAATGATGCAAATGTGCAGAATTATGCCCCAAAATAACCATTTGGTGTGAAAATTTTGAAAGCAAATGACATTAAAAAAATAATAATAACCTTGAATTATACTTCTAAAAAATAATCTTAAATTATTAGGCAGGGACTGTTTTTTTCTAAAAAATATAACATTAAATTATTCTTCTAGAAAACCTTATTGCGATAAATTATAAGGCATTGACCAGGGCAAATAAAACAGGCGAAGGTTCAGGTTTAAGCCATTAAAATTACTTTATTCGTGTACAGATTCTGCTTGTCCTGAAATTATATAAATTCAAGTTTTACCGCCTCGTTTTCAGGATTGAGATGGAGGAGGATAAGGAGGATGTGTGTGAAATGCAAGAAGTCTCGCTCCGTCCAGAAGAACAAGAAGTCTTATTTGGCCTTGAAGAGGAGGAAGAGGAATCTGAACCTATAGTACAAAACATCAAAGTTGAACCTCAGGAACAGGAGAGAGAACCAATCATAAGAACAGTTTCTTCCAGCAAGAAAGGTCTGCACTTTGATGAGATTCGTGTGGAATATATAAAGGAGAATGACTTTGCCCCACGACCTCCCCGAAAATATGCTCCCAGAATGATTCACAAGATCGTCGAGCGACATGGAGAGGGATATAAATCTGCCAGTCCTCAAGCACAACAAACTGTTGTGTAAGATGAGAGATTTGTAGTTATTTTAGGTTCTGGTATCTGCTTCTTTTTGTAACTCCTGCATATTCTTTATGACTTCATTAAATGTAACAAAATTTATTTGTTATGGAACCTTCCTAATGTTTTTGGCATTCACTGCTTAATCGTATAAATATTTCCTATCTGAGACAGGATCAGATAAATGAGATAATTGTAACACATTGTCTGAAACAGTCATGATTGTCTTCATGTTGCAGTGATGAAGCTGAACAATTAAAAAGGAAAAAAGAAATAAAGGTCAAGAGAAAGGAATGGTTGAGGCAGATACGCCGAGCAAAGAAGATTCAATGTCCAATTAAAGGATGTGTCCGTAATTTCTTCTCTATAGCAGGATTGGTTGCTCACTATCAGAGATGTAACGGGGTAAACAAATGTAATATATGTGCTGTTTTAAAGATGCCAAAATCTCTTCATTTTCATCATTCTTTAAGTACTTAACAATTAATTTTCAGATACTTTTGTATAGTTATTATAAATTGAATAGGAAAGAATATGGAGAAAATATAAAGTAGTTCGGAGTAGAACATAACATAAGCTAGTAAGGTCATCATGTTTGTTTATATGATATAGCTGTGTATTTGAGGATATTTTGGCATTAAGATAAAAGATAAGATTAAAATAAAACTTATTTAAGGATAACTTTCTTCATATTTTTGCTGGAAATAAGCTATTTATATAAAACTGAGTAATACTGAGTCTTTTTGCCCCACAGCAAATTTTGTTGAAGGGGTATGTTTGGAGCCTGTGCTGTCTGGGCATCTATCCCTTTTTGTCAACACAATAACAAATAATGTCTAGTGCTTCAAACTTATATCAATATCAAACATACTATTAATATTTCAAGATGATTTCCTTTTTGGTGACATTGGCCTTCATTTTAAGGTCATGTGATATTTTCTCTGAAAATCTTGCAAACATGATAAGTTTGATAACAAATAAAGATAGCATTACCAAAACTAAATCATGGATGCATTTTATCAAAGTCTCCAATTGCTATTCTCCCCATTGACTTTCAGCTATATTTGAAGTCAAGCACTGTAGAGTTTTGCGACGAGTCATGAAGAACCACATTTATATGGATTGGACATGAGAAATTAAAGCAGTTTTGGGACAGATAGCATGGTCGACTTTGCATGCTACCCTGCTGGCCACATTTTAGAATATTTTATCAAGACACCATGATATAAAAATCAATTTTAGCTATTATTATTTTCAAATTACAAATGAATCAAATCTCACAAATGACTTATTTTGTTCATCTTTCACAATGGCTGGTACATTTCATAAATATATAGGTACATGGTTGCAGCAACCAGAAACACTACAAACATACTTCTAATGATATCCTAACTTAATCTAATTCAGCATCCAGATGACATATTATCCTGTGATGGCTGCCACAAGACCTTCCATGCAGAGTGGCTTCTCAAATCCCACAAACTTGAGTGTAAACGCCTGAAGGATAATAAACTATTGCAAGGTAAAATAGTCAGTTTCAATCATTTTTTGCATGTGAACCTAAGGGTTCACTGGATTTCGAAGGTTGAATCTGGAGACTCACATTTTGTTAACTTTACCATGCAAAGGTAAACTTATCATCATTATATTTTTTGATAATAACGCATACATTGGTATCAGAAAAATAAGCCTGACTACACAATTATTATGATTAAAGTCCATGTGACCCAGTCAAAGTAAAATGTAAGTTTGTGTGTTCATAACTTCAGTACTGGCAACAAGTTTTTGAGATGGCAGAAAACTTATAAAAGTGGAGATGAGTATTACTTACCACTTATTTCATACAGTTTTTCAAATATTTCAGATGATAGCAACCTCAAAGCCACCACTGAAACTGAAGATAAATTTAGAAAGACTGGAGATGTTCATGGAACTAGTAAGAATGAGAAAATGGGTGAAGGTTTAGTCACATCATCACGGAAAAGACACCACATCTCTGAAGCGGCTGATCCAGTTATTACAGAAAAGAAAAGAAAGTTTTCAAGAAATAAAACAGATAGTGATGATGATAACATCATTACAGATCAAACAGACAGAACAATTAAGGAGCCAGTACAAGTGACACCTAGTGGCGACCTTGAGGAAACACCACTTGCAAGAAGGAGGGGAAGACCACCCAAGATAAAAACAGGAGAAACAAGTCAAAATGTGGACAAAACTCCATCTCAACCTCGAAGTGGGAAGAAAACAAGGAGGCTCTCAGTGGAAACAGATGATGACCTGACTCCTGTCACCAAGACAAAGGGAAGGTCCAGTAAACAGGATATTGATGATATCGATGATGATGGTGTTGTCATGGTAACACCAAACAGAAGAGAGTCACTAGAGTCAGAGACAGTAGTAAAAAGCTCATCGAAAAGGAGAGGAAGGCCTCCAAAACAAAAGCCCAAAGATACACCTGAACCAATTAGTGGTAGAAAGACAAGACAAGATAAGATTAGTGACAGAGAGGATGAAGGGGAAATAACTTCATTAAATAGGGAGAAATTTATCACGAGAAGTGGCAGAAAAAGTAAGAAATTTGTTGTGAATGATGATGTCAGTGATGGCAGTGGGAATGAGGAGGAAGAGGAGGATGATAACCTTTATAAAACCCCCATTGTGAAGAGACAAAAGCAGACAAAAACTGACTCTCATGACACAAGTAAAGATGATTTGGCAGATGCTGATAGAGGAAGAAAAATTGATAAGATGAACAATGATGGAAACAAAATTCAGTCAAAGAAGAGGACTGGAAGAAAAAGAAAGGAACTTACAGAAGAGGAAAGTGAGGAAGATTCAGAAACATTAGACACAGATTCAGGCATTGTCAATAAATTGGAGAGAGTAGAAAGCCACGCTCCAAAGAAAAGAGGGCGACCAAAGAAAAATACTTCTGGTCCCAATGAATTGAAAAGCAAGATAGCAGACAAAAGCAATGAATCTGATGAGGATGATGATATTACTGAGCAGCCAGTTGTCAGGAAAAGAGGAAGACCCAAGAAAGTTATCGGGGTGAAAAGTGGAGTCAGAGGAAAGAAAAGTTTGGCAGAAACCGGCAATGTGAAAAGCTCATTGGAAAGCAACAAAGACAACGGGGGAACAGAGGTGAGGGAGGTTATGTTTATTCTGATACGGATATTGATAAAGTATATAAGAATGTTATAATAATTCTGTTACTGATGTTGATAAAGTATATAAGATTGTTATAATTCTGTTACTGATATTGATAAAGTATATAAGAATGTTATATTAATTCTAATACTGATATTGATAAAGTATATAAGATTATTATAATTCTGTTACTGATGTTGATAAAGTATATAAGAATGTTATATTAATTCTGTTACTGATATTGATAAAGTATATAAGAATGTTATATCAATTCTGTTACTGATATTGATAAAGTATATAAGATTGTTATATTAATTCTGTTACTGATATTGATAAAGTATATAAGAATGTTATATTAATCCTGATACTGATATTGATAAAGTATATAAGATTGTTATATTAATCCTGATACTGATATTGATAAAGTATATAAGATTGTTATAATTCTGTTACTGATATTGATAAAGTATATAAGATTGTTATATTAATTCTGTTACTGATATTAATAAAGTATATAAGAATGTTATATTAATTCTGATACTGATATTGATAAAGTATATAAGAATGTTATATTAATTCTGATACTGATATTGATAAAGTATATAAGGTCTACATCCACAATAAATACACCATTTTCCATGTTTCAGATTACTTGTGTGCATTGCTCGTCAGCTTTCTCAACAGATCAGATTTACCACCACATGCTTTACAAACATCAACTTATTGTGAGTAGAAAATGCATTTGTGGTTTAAAGTTGTGTTTCATCTTCACTTAGCATGTGCTTGAGTAATTTCATCATGTTTTTATTTGTTAGTGAAGAAAGTTTCATTGATCTGTTGATTATTATGGCTTGCAGAGTGATTTTTCAGAATTGTTTTTAATAAACACAACATTATCTTGCTCATGAGGGCAAATCTTCAATTTGTTATAAACAAATAATAAGCCATTATCATATCCTAGCCATCAATGCCAAAATAAAAAATGTTTGATTAATATTAGCCATGGCATGGATGAATATTAAGCAAATCATGTCTTTACAAAAATTGTTTAAAATGTTTTGATACACAAAAATAGCTGCAGTAGTTTATTATACTTACAAATTGCATTTTGCAGTGGTCAGCTGAGGCTCCAGAGGGTGTAGAACATGTGACTCAGATTATCAAAAAGCTGGGCTACATCAACTGCAAGAAGTGTGGCAAGAAATTGAAACATCAGGCAAGCCATACCTACCACGTCCCCTGGTGTGGCATTGAGGTAAGTATTATTATTATTTTTATTATTATACCCCAGTTATCCAGGTCTGTAGCTTGCACATGCCAACTCTCTCAAATAAGACAAATAAAATTGTCACTATATGTAAATTTTAAACGAATTTTACAAAATTGGTGCTCAGTCCCTTTAAATATCCCTAATCTCAGTTTCCCCAGAAGAGTTCAAATTATCCTAGCCAACGCATATGTTGATTACCCAATGTATATGTTTATATGCTATGTTTAACAACTGGAATGACTAACAGAAACAAATTTAACAAGACTAGTATGATAACATGAGAATGTATAAGCATGCAATGGAAGTAAATAAAACTGTATGAAAATGAACCAAACAGATGATTATAACTAGCAGGGTGTAGGCTTCATGTACCAACACATAATCTGAAAACACAGATCAATGGCATGCATGCTGGAACATTACTCGTACACCTTCATAGTAGGAAACTACGCACCCTCGCGATCTTAAGCAGGATTCCACTAGTGATAAAATGAAGGGATGAAAATGAAGGAATACAGTGAGATGAGTATCAGCGTAATGTAACATGCCGTTGATTTGAGATGTTGATGGGCAAAGGAACTTCAATGACTGACTGGTATTTAGCAAAGAGATCTCTGTGTTTATGCTTAGTTTTGTGTAGCTGTTTCACTAATGATTTATAATGAAAGCCCTGTCTCATCAGCTTCAAACACAGAAATTCTTGTCTATCCTTAAAGTCTTTGAATGAGTCACATGCGCGAGCAATGCTGATGAGTCTAGAGGCATAAACTCCATAGGCAGGCTTTTCTGGAATGTTTGAATCCTTCACAAAGGGATAGTTCACAATATCAAACTTAAAGCTGTCTCGTTTGTCATAGAGTTTAGTGTGAAATTGTTTGTTGTTGATCTCAGTGTAAAGATCAAGGTAGGAAGCCCTATCACTGTGAGTGTTTTCCTGTTTGATGCTGAGTTCTTTAGGGTAAATATTGGACACGCCCTCACTGAAGTCTTTGTTGTTAAAGCTTACAAGGTCATCTATGAACCGAAAAGTATAATTAAAAGATTTAGCTTTATGAATGTTATTCTTTTCCAACTTCTCCATGAACTTGTATTCATGTGACATGAGGAACAAATTAGCCAGCAGAGGAGCACAAGATATGCCCATTGGAATTCCAATGATTTGCTGGTGAATGGTGTTTCCAAATGTTACATAGATGTTGTCAATGAGGAAGTTGACCATATCAATCAATTTGGAACTACTAATGAGGGTGTAATTTTTTACATCTTTGTTAGACCAAAAAGCATTATAACTATTGACGGCTATGAAAGACTTTTTGTTTTTTGTAAAGGAAAATTGGATGAGTTCATGGATATGGGTTTTAAGGAGGTTATGGGGAATTGTAGTATAAAGGGTACTAAAGTCCCAGGTACTAATGCATTCAGCATACTGACTTTCATTACACTCAGCTAATTTAGTTTTTAACTGAATGGAATTATCTAGTATCCACATCCGGTTGGTGCCTGTATAGTTGAATATACCTTTACAGTAGGTTTGCATGAATTTATAGATCACGCCAAGACAACTGGTGACTGCAAGGTCCATAGGCTTTAAGGGAGAAGCGCAAGAAGCTGCAATGTATCTAAGTTTAGGAGTGGCTTTATGCATTTTCGGCAAACCATATATAGTAGGAAGGTTTGCTTTATCTGCATTGCATTTGAGGCCAAATTCCTGACAAACAGACACTTGACTTTGCAACAAATCTTGCTGGTTAATATCTACAACCTTATAAGAACCATCCTTGTTGTCATTTGAGGATAGGTTTAGTTCACTGATAAGTTGCTGGATATACCACCTTTTGCATATGAAAATGATGTTATTGGCGGCTTTGTCAGCTGGAGCCATAACATACAAGTGCTGAAGGGATTCCAACTCCAATTGAACTGACCTTTTAGACAAAATACGAGGACGGTAGGACTTCACAGTCTTTCTGAGTTTGGCAATTTTATTATCTACCAGGAGCATTATTTGATTTCTATACTCTTGGAGATAGATGGGATCTACTTTCTCATCTTTTGCTCACTTCTTTATGTAAACATCAACAGCATCGGCAATCAACTTACGATTGTGGTTCCACTGAATGTGATTCTGTTCCCTGAACCTAGGCCCCTTCTTTAACAATTCCTTCAGATGACTATTATTAATGATACGAAGATCACCTGTAACAACATGTCCAATATTAGGGTGAATAAACTCAGGTTTCGTATGACACTCACATGGAAAAGCATTGGCACCTTGATCCAAACTAAAATCAGCACAGGTTTTCTTGTGATTAAAGACTTCTTTAGCTATTGTAGAAGTATATTTATAACTAATACAGGGAGGTAATTGATATTTAAAATAGATAGGAATTTTGCTAGAGACAGCCTTATTGTTCAATATGCGAGGAAGATTAATATAATCCAATATGCACATACATATATCTAAGGAGAGGTAGAAATATTGTGTGCAATATTGTGTGTGTCTTTACAGGACCAGAAGGCTGCCTGTGAGATCTGTGGTAAGATGCTCAAGCCCAGGAGCATGAAGCATCATGTGCGGAATAGTCATGGAACATCAAGCATTTCTCCCCCACAAAAACCAGATGTCGAAGAAGAAGAAGAGATTGTGGAAAAAACAGGATCAGGCAGAGTCAGGCGAAAAGCAGCCTCAAAGTAAGTCCTATTCTAAAGTGGTTCATGCCTCCTAGCAGGCCTGAGGCAGGCAGTTTTAATTGTATCAATTTAAGGGAGATGATAGCAACAGATGATGACAAGGAAGATGGTCAACTTTAATCACTGTATTTTTAGGGCACTCAATCACCTACAAGACATTGCTTTGGAGATGGAAGAGCAACGCAAATTGACTGATCAAAAAGATATCAAGGTGTGTATAATATTAGGTCTTGCTTTAATACCGCATGAATGCCCTCCAGATCTCAGGAAATTCTAACTTGAGTGTGTAGCAAAAATACGTTATGCAAAGACACTTAGAGCAATATTCAACCATCTAATGAACATCAGATTTTTTTTTTTTTTAAATGACACAATATAATCTATTATATTGAAGATGCGATATACAAGTGGAAAGGGCAGGGATATTACTGAAGCAGTGAAGAAGGACTGGACTGAACAGGAGAAAAAACATGGAATCATGACCTGCAAATTTGAGGTATTGAAGCAAATCAGTATCATTCTTGTGGATTCCTGTTGTGTGATGTCTAAAAAATATTAAATAATATTTTTGCAGTACTCATTGTCTGTCTGGCCATTTATATGTCCGTCAACAAAAAAGCTGACAAATTTGTTTGACTTTATATGATGTTTCTCGGATCATATTGGATGGATGAAAAGAGAGATATATTTACATTTGACAATGTTGATTCCTACTCTAGGGATGCGATTTTGAGACTAAAAAGACAACTGCTATGCGACGCCATTTCCACCGCTGTGAGCATGGGCCTGCAATGAGTGAAGTATATACCTGTAAGAAGTGCAAGAAAACCTTTCATAATGAGGACACCGTCCGATCACACGTAGAATCTAAACACAAGTGGGTAAGTATTGTCTTAACTGACATCGATGCTTAGCAAACATGTGTAGGTAGTAATGTCTAAACATACATAAATGTTTAGCAAACATATTCAGGTAAATATTGTCTAAACATACACAAAACATATTTAGGTTCGTATTGTCTGGTTTCCTGTTTTATTTGGACAATGTTAACAATATTTTGTATTATATTGTTTAAATGGTACAGTCGGATTCTGAGGACGAGACAAAGTCAGGTGATGAGGTTTATGATGACAGTGATGCAGACCCAGATGTTATCATTGACAATGAATCTGATGAAGAGGAAGACGACGGATCCAGTGGAGATGAAGGTATGTAAATACCAGTAAAAGGTTCTGCTCAACATATGCTCCATGAGACATTATTTCTAGCTGATTATATTTTTGGATCAATATGATTTAAAAAAACCAAGTTTCTGATGCAATTGTTCAATTCCAGATTTATCAGCATAATTTCAATTTTATTCCTCAAAAAAGAAGAAATTATTAAGGATTTTTCTTTTTACGGGTAAATTTTATATTGTTGCAGAAGTGTCTGATTCTGGTTCAGAAGAAGAATCCTATAGGTCGACCACGTCTGGGCCGGTGAGGATAAGAAGGAAGAGTCGATGCAATAATTCCATGCTCGAAGAGTGCCTGGACTGGACCATGGACTGGTACATCCAACATGATTACTCCCAACTCTTCCCACAGTGGAAGTGCCACATACAAGCATGGTCACTGCTCTCTCCTGGGTAGGTACAGTCTGGTCACTCCTGGGTAGGTACAGTCTGGTCACTTCTCTCTCCTGGGTAGGTACAGTCTGGTCACTCCTCTCTCCTGGGTAGGTACAGTCTGGTCACTTCTCTCTCCTGGGTAGGTACAGTCTGGTCACTGCTCTCTCCTGGGTAGGTACAATCTGGTCACTTTTCTCTCCTGGGTAGGTACAGTCTGGTCACTTCTCTCTCCTGGGTAGGTACAGTCTGGTAACTGCTCTCTCCTGGGTAGGTACAGTCTGGTCACTTTTCTCTCCTGGGTAGGTACAGTATGGTCACTTTTCTCTCCTGGGTAGGTATAGTCTGGTACAGTCTGGTCACTTCTCTCTCCTGGATAGGTACAGTCTGGTCACTGCTCTCTCCTGGGTAGGTACAGTCTGGTCACTTTTCTCTCCTGGGTAGGTACAGTCTGGTCACTTTTCTCTCCTGGGTAGGTACAGTATGGTCACTTTTCTCTCCTGGGTAGGTATAGTCTGGTACAGTCTGGTCACTTCTCTCTCCTGGGTAGGTACAGTCTGGTCACTGCTCTCTCTCTTGGGTAGGTACAGTCTGGTCACTTTTCTCCCCTGGGTAGGTACAGTCTGGTCACTTCTCTCTCCTGGGTAGGTACAGTATGGTCACTTTTCTCTCCTGGGTAGGTATAGTCTGGTCACCTCTCTCCCCTGGGTAGGTACAGTCTGGTCACTTCTCTCTCCTGGGTAGGTATAGTCTGGTCACTTCTCTCTCCTGGGTAGGTACAGTCTGGTCACCTCTCTCTCCTGAGTAGGTACAGTCTGGTCACCTTTCTCTCCTGAATAGGTACAATTTTATTTTGTTTTTTTGTTGTTGTTTTTTTGTAGTTTGTTTTTTGCTAGCTTTTTAATTATACTCAAATATATTTAGAATTAAGATATATACATGAAATTATTAGTGAAACCATGTATTGTTTTAAGTCTAGGATCACTAAGAAACCGGAAACAATTTTTCATAAAAACTCCTCCATAAATATGTGGTTGTGAAATGTTTTCCTCTGGATCAGTATATTTTGAATGTTTTCATATATTGTAGTGACCAGGAGATATATATTCCAGAGCATGAGACTTCACCAGAGTTCACCATCAAGGAAACCAGTCCTCACTCTGCTCAGAAATTAAAACGATTCCAAGCATCTCAAGGTCGGTCCTAGGCATACACCTTATGTCTCTCTGTCAAATATGATGGTACAATTAGAAAGGGATAAATGTGAAAAATTGATTTTATTAAATTTATTTTTGAATGAGTTTGTTACTTAATTGATACTTTAATGTCATTAATATAATCACTGCAGCCACTAAGTTTTGGTTTTCTGTGAATCAGAGGCTGGAGTGTTGAATACTGGAGGTCCAGTATGGGCTCTGGCTTGGTGTCCGACTCCCCTCGGCATGAAGGTGAAGCAGCACATCGCTGTGTACAGCCACAGGAACGTGACGCAACAGTCCACCATCAGCAAGACTATATCAGGGCCGGGGCTAATCCAGATCTGGGACTGTGATCTTCTTCATGCTGAGCCAAACAAGTGCGTCCATTTTCACTATCATCTGCACTTTTAACAACAAGGGTCACTGATCCACCGTATATTTGTTTATTTATTTATTTATTTATTTTTATTTATTTTATTTTTTTTTTAATTTATGAGTAAAAACACACTCTTTGGAATTAAAAAATATTAATTATTCTTCCAAGGGAAATTATTGAAATTATGAATAAATAAAATATTTGTCCAGTTCAAACATTTTCAATGTTCTGCGTTACTCCTCCTAAATATATATGATTGATTTTTCTTTCAAAATATTAAGAGTTAAATATTAAGAAATATTAAGAGTAAAATATTAAGAGTTAAGCCCTGTTTTCATATGGCATGAAAAATTATACTGCTAAAAGTTTAAAAGATCTTCTGATTATGCCTAGACATTTTCTTCTGTTTGAAAACTAATTTAACTTTAATTGTGGTAAAATAATGAAAATATACAGATACTTCTTGAACAAAATGATGTGACTTTAGTTTCCTTATTAACTAAAGTGATGAGACAATTCCCAGTTGAATGAAACAATGTTAAAGGCTATAAAAGACCTATGTAAAACAATCAATCACTGTATATTGCTCTACTGGTATGCATTTCCTCGCAAAACAGTCAATACAAAGTAGCAAGGTAGTACATCAAAGAATACTAGTAATTACAGTAAAAACTTAGATCCATTTCTGCAGAGGCAAGGATCAGAACGAGCCATTTCTGAATTTAATGAGCCATTCTCTCATGTTTTCCCCAAACAAGATCCCTGAATACAAATTTGTGAATATATTTATTGTATATGTCTATTTCAGAGGAATAAAGATGGTGCTGGGCATTGCTCACAACCATGGCGCTGTATGGGCCCTTAAGTGGTGTCCTGTCGGAGCCTATCAAAAATCACAATCACCCAACCCCCAGGTAAGACCATCCTTAGCTTCCAGTAATGTGTCAAAACCTGCATCATTCACAGTAAAGGAAAATACATCAAATGTTAATGTTATCCACCAAAGTGTGAGACCTTCTTGTCAGTGGTCAATACTAGAAGTAGCTATCTCACCACATATTTTTGGCATGCATTTTTTATTCTCAATTTCAATTTAAAATTGAAACACACTTTATCTAAAATATAACCTATATAGCAATTCAACAGGTGATTTACTTGTATGTTTTGTTATTGAGCAGGCCACAGTGTACAGTCGCCTTGGTTTACTGTTAGCTGCTTGCAGTGATGGCACACTCAATATATATAGGTAAGTCTCAGCTGGTCTCCTATCCACTTCTTCTCAGCTGGTATCCTATCCACTTCTCAGCTGGTCTCCTATCTACTTCTTCTCAGCTGGTTTCCTATCCACTTCTCAGCTGATTTCCTATCCACTTCTTAGCTGGTCTCCTATCTACTTCTTCTCAGCTGGTCTCCTATCCACTTCTCAGCTGGTCTCCTATCTACTTCTTCTCAGCTGGTCTCCTATCCACTTCTTAGCTGCTCTCCTATCCACTTCTTCTCAGCTGGTCTCCTATCCACTTCTTCTAAGCTGGTCTCCTATCCACTTCTCAGCTGGTCTCCCATCCACTTCTCAACTGGTCTCTTATCCACTTCTTCCTAGCTGGTCTCCTATCCACTTCTTCCTAGCTGGTGTTTAATCCGCTTCTGAGCTGGTGTTTAATCCATGTCACAATAACCTAATTAATTAGATGGTGTTCATGCCCTTCTCATCCCTCATGTTATTTAAAGTGTTTTAAAAGGACAATTATGGCACAAGCCAGTTAACTGGGGACCGTTGTGAATGATATGTTATTATTATTATATATTTTCAGTGTACCCCATGCAGATGAGATCAAGCTAAACTCGGACACACTCCCAATCTACAAGCCTGAATCAGTGGCTACACTTCACATGTCCTTCACACCAGAATTAGGTCAGAAATCAACCAATGTTTTTGTGAAAATATTAGGAAAATTGTCAAACTAGGAAATCAACAAAATTATCCATTTGAGACAGAGAAAATTTAAGTTTAAATCTTTTGATTTCACTTGTAGCCAGAGAAAAATGAAATGAAATCTCTGAATTTCAGAAAAAGATTTTTTGTTCTGCGTTGATTAAAGTCTTGCCACATCATTTATATATTTGCTACAGTAGGTTTAGCAGTTCCACATTGATTCAATGTTATATATTTTGTAGACAAGGCGTGTCAGTGTACGAGTGTAGATTGGCAGTGGGCTGAGGGGTGTGGCAGAGTCATGGCCGGCTTCATGGACGGCACGGTGTCTATATGGGACCTCAACACCGAGTCCGTCCTCCTCCACACCCAGACCTTCTCCGGGAGTTTGCCCACGGACATCTACTTCCCCATCCAGACCTTCCACGCTCACCTCCTGCCCACAGCTGGCGTGGCCTTCTGCCAGAAAAACCCTCTCTTTGTTGGAACTGCAGGACAAGATAGGTGAGAATATAACACTGCTTGCAGTAAAACTGCCTTTTTGGGCCCACTCTTGCCAATATAAACATCCTCAGGAAAGGCTGCCCATTTTTTGTCAGTTAAGAGGAAGGAGAATCAACTCCTGGCCAGATAATTTTAAGGAAATGTCTGAAATCAGTGCTGTATAAATGTTATCTTTCTGAGTTTTTTTTAAAGATTGCTCAGTTAACTGACAGTTATGGTATATTTGACAGTGGGTATCATGTCCCTTTTGCAGAAACATTCGTTTGTGGGATCTGCGCAATGTGGAGAGTCCAGTGAACTCCGTACAGAAGTCCCTGCATACATGTGTGCTGTGGCCCACAAACTGGCCAATCACCATAGCCGCTGGCGATGATTGCTACTGGTGAGTCTCCTGACTGTTAGAAAATAGCATCACAAAGACAAACATCAATACATGCAGACCAATCTAATGATTCTCTAAATTGCTTCATTAGAAGATCCTGATAGACATAAATATAGCTCGTCAAAATCTTAATAAACACCTTAACTTATTTTATCTCATTTTTAATCAAGTAACTCACAGAAACATATGACTATTATAAGGATGTTTACAGATGAATATATTCCAAAATTATCGCCCGTGTCAGTGATCAGACATGGATTTTTTTGTTTTTAAAGAGAGAACAGTTTAATAACATTAAATTACCCGTAGGTTTTTCTTTGAATTAGCCAGAGTTATTTTATTATTTTCCCCACAATTTCCCCAGAAATTGTTGACAAAGTTGATGTTGTACTTTTGGTGTATAGCCTGGAGCACAACTGTTCCTTCATATGTGAGAGTGGCTACTTTGGTTTGAATGTGCGTCCCCTGACCGTCCACAACTCCACAGCTTGGGTAAGTTCATCATCTTTTACGTGTCATTCTGCTAACAGTACATATTATCCAACAAAAAAAATGAATGCCAGCTGCTAAAAAAATATAGGAAAAAATTTATTGTAGTTACTAGTTTTGGATTTGGATGCTGGGGGGAGCTTTTGTGTAGCCAGTCGATGGCCATTAAGCCATTGTTGATCAAACTAGAATTATTATGCATGGAAAGGTCAATATTCTCAACTCAGTTTCTAGTAGCCAACCTGATTAACTTCATACACTTCTTGTCAGGCAGTAGTTTGTCATTAGAAGTCATTAGAAATGTTTTGAAATAATTAATCAAGGTGGAATTGAAAAAAAAATGATAGAAAGAGCTCAATATGTTACAATTGCATTTTATGTGAGGTGAGGAGTTATTGGTGTATCTGAGTGTATTGTTTATTCCAGGATATCAGCTTCTCAGACTGGATGAATGGGTTAGTGGGAGTGGACTCTGCCGGCAATGTGATGTCCATGATGCTGCCCTACATGCTGCTCTCACACAAACACAGTCGCATCACAGAACGCAGAAAGGTACATTTAATACATCGCCCAATATATGCTATTAATCAAACACAGCTGCATCCCAGAAGCCAGAAAGCTAAACTTATCTTTCTCCCAATATCTGCCATTAATCAAACACAGCCGTATCACAGAACACAGAAAGGTAACACAGCCTACAATTATACAGCTAAAGGTAGCATAGCCAACAATTATACAGCCAAAGGTAGCATAGCCAACAATTATACAGCTAAAGGTAGCATAGCCAACAATTATACAGCTAAAGGTAGCATAGCCAACAATTATACAGCTAAAGGTAGCATAGCCAACAATTATACAGCCAAAGGTAGCATAGCCAACAATTATACAGCTAAAGGTAGCATAGCCAACAATTATACAGCTAAAGGTTGCATAGCCAACAATTTTACAGCTAAAGGTAGCATAGCCAACAATTATACAGCTAAAGGTAGCATAGCCTACAATTATACAGCTATATATGGAGCATATATGGAGCCTTTATCAGATATTAATGGTAACTATGGTCTCAAGCATCATATCTATGCTGATGACACACAATTGTACAATCAAACACAGCCGTATCACAGAACACAGAAAGGTAACACAGCCTACAATTATACAGCTAAAGGTAGCATAGCCAACAATTATACAGCCAAAGGTAGCATAGCCAACAATTATACAGCTAAAGGTAGCATAGCCAACAATTATACAGCTAAAGGTTGCATAGCCAACAATTTTACAGCTAAAGGTAGCATAGCCAACAATTATACAGCTAAAGGTAGCATAGCCTACAATTATACAGCTATATATGGAGCATATATGGAGCCTTTATCAGATATTATTGGTAACTATGGTCTCAAGCATCATATCTATGCTGATGACACACAATTGTACATCACCATTGATCCCAAATCTGAAGAAACTAGAGATAAGTCTTGCAAAGAGATGGAAAATTGTATTATAGAGGTTAAAAAATTCCTAATAGAGAATAAGATGAAGATAAATGATGGAAAAACAGAAATGCTTTTATGTGGTAAAAGCTGTGAATTCAGAAGAAAAAATGTACCTAATGAAATTCTAGTAGGAGAAACTAAAATTCCTAGACCAAATACTGTTAAGGATCTAGGGGTTATTCTAGATCAAGAACTATCTATGAAATCACAAATCAAAAAATGTGTAAAAATGGTTTCTTTCATGTAAAAAAATTATCAAGAATAAGAAATTGTTTGGATGAAAAAACTGCCAACACTCTTGCTCATGCATTTGTTACCTCTACCCTTGACTATGGAAATTCACTTCTAGCTGGTTTACCGGAGTGTGAATTAGCCAAACTACAAAAATTACAGAACGCTGCAGCCAGGGTAGTGGGGAAACTTAAAAAGAGAGATCATATCACACAAAAACTTATGGAACTCCACTGGTTGCCTGTAAAGGCTAGGATTGATTTCAAAATATCTTTACTGACATGGAAGGTGCAAAATGGCTTTGCCCCAAAATACCTATCTAAGTTATTAGAGTACAAACAGCTAGGCATGGGACTGCGATCTAATGATAAGAATGAATACGTAGTACCTATGACTAATATGAAATCGTATGGCGATAGGGCTTTCATGGTATATGCGCCAAAGAATTGGAATGCCCTGCCCCTTGAAGTGAAAAACTGCAAAACTGTTGAAACTTTCAAAAAGAAACTAAAAACATTTTTATATAGAAAGCACTATCTTAATGAAGCGCTTTGGGCAGACCTGGTCTGATATAGCACTATATAAATCGTTATTATTATTATTATTATTATTATTATTATTATTATTATTATTATTATTATTATTATTATTATTATTATTATTATTATTATTATTATTATTATTATTATTATTATTATTAGGTTGCATAGCCAACAATTATACAGCTAAAGGTAGCATAGCCAACAATTATACAGCTATAGGTTGCATAGCCAACAATTATACAGCTAAAGGTAGCATAGCCTACAATTATACAGCTAAAGGTAGCATAGCCAACAATTATACAGCTAAAGGTAGCATAACCTACAATTGTACAGCTAAAGGTAGCATAGCCTACAATTATACAGCTAAAGGTAGCATAACCTACAATTATACAGCTAAAGGTAGCATAGCCTACAATTATACAGCTAAAGGTAGCATAGCCAACAATTATACAGCTAAAGGTAGCATAGCCTACAATTATACAGCTATATATGGAGCATATATGGAGCCTTTATCAGATATTATTGGTAACTATGGTCTCAAGCATCATATCTATGCTGATGACACACAATTGTACATCACCATTGATCCCAAATCTGAAGAAACTAGAGATAAGTCTTGCAAAGAGATGGAAAATTGTATTATAGAGGTTAAAAAATTCCTAATAGAGAATAAGATGAAGATAAATGATGGAAAAACAGAAATGCTTTTATGTGGTAAAAGCTGTGAATTCAGAAGAAAAAATGTACCTAATGAAATTCTAGTAGGAGAAACTAAAATTCCTAGATCAAATACTGTTAAGGATCTAGGGGTTATTCTAGATCAAGAACTATCTATGAAATCACAAATCAAAAAATGTGTAAAAATGGTTTCTTTCATGTAAAAAAATTATCAAGAATAAGAAATTGTTTGGATGAAAAAACTGCCAACACTCTTGCTCATGCATTTGTTACCTCTACCCTTGACTATGGAAATTCACTTCTAGCTGGTTTACCGGAGTGTGAATTAGCCAAACTACAAAAATTACAGAACGCTGCAGCCAGGGTAGTGGGGAAACTTAAAAAGAGAGATCATATCACACAAAAACTTATGGAACTCCACTGGTTGCCTGTAAAGGCTAGGATTGATTTCAAAATATCTTTACTGACATGGAAGGTGCAAAATGGCTTTGCCCCAAAATACCTATCTAAGTTATTAGAGTACAAACAGCTAGGCATGGGACTGCGATCTAATGATAAGAATGAATACGTAGTACCTATGACTAATATGAAATCGTATGGCGATAGGGCTTTCATGGTATATGCGCCAAAGAATTGGAATGCCCTGCCCCCTGAAGTGAAAAACTGCAAAACTGTTGAAACTTTCAAAAAGAAACTAAAAACATTTTTATATAGAAAGCACTATCTTAATGAAGCGCTTTGGGCAGACCTGGTCTGATATAGCACTATATAAATCGTTATTATTATTATTATTATTATTATTATTATTATTATTATTATTATTATTATTATTATTATTATTATTATTATTATTATTATTATTATTATTATTATTAGGTTGCATAGCCAACAATTATACAGCTAAAGGTAGCATAGCCAACAATTATACAGCTATAGGTTGCATAGCCAACAATTATACAGCTAAAGGTAGCATAGCCTACAATTATACAGCTATAGGTTGCATAGCCTACAATTATACAGCTCAAGGTAGCATAGCCTACAATTATACAGCTAAAGGTAGCATAACCTACAATTATACAGCTAAAGGTAGCATAACCTACAATTATACAGCTAAAGGTAGCATAGCCAACAATTATACAGCTAAAGGTAGCATAGCCAACAATTATACAGCTAAAGGTAGCATAGCCAACACTTATACAGCTAAAGGTAGCATAGCCAACACTTATACAGCTAAAGGTAGCATAGCCAACAATTATACAGCTAAAGGTAGCATAGCCAACAATTATACAGCTAAAGGTAGCATAGCCAACAATTATACAGCTAAAGGTAGCATAGCCAACAATTATACAGCTCAAGGTAGCATAGCCTACAATTATACAGCTCTTCAGTTGACAGTATTATTCACCTTCTGCTTCAGTTACTGGTATCAACTGAGATCCACACAGAGCCTGCTGACCTATCTACTCAGAGTGACAAACAGACAGCGTGTGAAAAGTGCAAGACAACTCCAGGATCAGCTACATGTGTGTGTGCGAGCAGTAAAAAGTCATCCACCCAGTCTGTACCAGCCCAGGATGATGCCGTCGCCACCACCAGTACAGACATGGCCACGAATGACAGCGAGTCGGTACCACACAGTACACAGCTGGCCTCTAACAGAATGGTAAAGGCCTATGATACAGCGACAATCATTTACAGTGATTTTAATGTGGTAAGCCCCTGTACATATTTTGTCAATATATTGAGAAGAGGAAATTTGTATGTTTTTGTATTAGTTTGAATTAAGATATGAAATGTAACTTTATTTGCAAAAAAATAGTATAAAATTTATGTTATTCAGGTTAATGAGAAGAGATTGAATAATGAGTTATGATTTATGGTTGATTTCAGGACCATCGTATTCCAGATGGGAAAAAATATAGCTTTGGACATAATCTTCCGCCAGAGAAACTGAGCCAGCCTCCTCTCCAATCTCTGCACCGAGTAAGTCTCAAACATAAGATAAGACTTGCCAGGAACTGCAAAACAAATGTCTGCTGCAGTGCATTCCTGTCAAACATAATCCCAGTCTGGGTTCCTTCTCAATCCTCTATGTAGATATCAGTCCAGGCAATTGTTTTTGGATTGGTTGGTTATTTCACACCTTTATACCTCAGATTCACACCTTGACATGTGCACATGCCCGGGGCCACCAGATCCTCTGTTTTGGCCAGTGAATGGTCTGTTGTAGTGGCCCAGTTGGGCTACTATATTTTTGGTCTTTTAGTGACCCAAATTATCTTGATTTCATTTTAATCCTTCATAGATATTTGTCTTTTATTATGATTAATGATTTGTAAATTTTGATTGGGACAAGTACCGTAGATGATCATATATACACGAGGGCAACCTGTGGACGGTGATTTACGGCAAGAATGATATGCTTACGTAACACGAGATTGCCATTTTGAAAAGCGGAACGTGACGGAGGAGGCTCTTGTTTTCGGAGCGAAGATGATTGAAAACGAGCGAATTTGTGATAATATTAGGTAAATACCTTTATATATCATTTAAAATGCAATTGAAATTGATCCGGTACAGATATTAAAGTTCGTAGTGAAAACGCTTTGTTTGACGCTAAGGTCAAGGACGTCAAGTACATAGTATTTACGTTTTACTTTATGGAAAAATTCTCGACCTGCAAAGCTATTTTAATTGCGTTTTAAATGATAAATAAAGGTATCTACTTAATATTATCACAATTACGCTTCTCACATGCACATGCAATACGAGTTCGTCATTTTGAAGTGACATGGAGAAGCTCTTATTTTTGGCGCGAAAACGATTGGAGCGTATTCATTCCCATTGAAATATTAATATATTGTGCGATGATGGATCCCCAAGTCTTGGTATTTAGGTTGTGTCAGGGATCCATCATTGCGCAATATATTAATATATCAATGCAAGTTAATAGACTCTGATCGTTTTCGAGCCAAAAATAAGAGCTTGTCCCCATCACTCCCGCTTTTTGAAATGACGACCTCGTATTGCGTAATGCATGTTAAATGGATGGATGGTTTTGACTGTTCTTGACCTGCAAAGCGTAATTTGTGATAATATTAGGTAAATACCTTTATTTATCATTTAAAACGCAATTAAAATCTATCCGCTGCGTCCGATATCCGTTATTTCGAAAATACGAACATCGTATTTACGTTTTACCGTAAATACTCGTGTATAAGACCAATAAGATCTTGTTGCGTAAGCATAATTATGTTTCACTTTTAAAATGGCCACCAAACTTCAAAGGTAGCAGTGCCAATGTCTCGAGAAAAAAACGACTCGTCTTATATTCGGAAATTGGTCTTTTCAAGCAAAATAACCTCAAATTTGGGGGGTCTTCTTATACACGAGTCGTCTTATATACGAGTAAATACGGTAACCACCACTCAGACACACATCTAACTATCCTTAGAAACTTCGGGCCACCACTTCTCATGCTATACATTTTTCTCTTTATGTCAAGACCTGAGACTGACTGGTTGATTTATCCCTTATTACACAAAACAGAGTACATTCACACTACATGTAACTACTCACTCACACAAGGAAGATTGGTTAGTCATCAATACAAATCTATTGAATAGGAATCTAACACAAATGATTCTGATACTGGGAGTGGCCATACCAGATCCTAATGATGGTTTGGGTTGGGAAAGAAGACTCCCGTTATCTGAGAGTAATGTGATCAATGGTGGGTTCTCGCTGGTCCTTCTGATTAATACAAGCACATCACTTGGTTATAATTGTTTCCAAACTCCATATGTGATACTTAAAGCTTTATTAGTGCGATGGCATATACTCAAAATGCACTAGGCACAGAAAATGATTGATTTTTTTTGTTTATGTGGCCAGAATTTATGAAAGCTATAACTCAAATTATAATTTTTGTATATGTATATCTGGTACTGTGTTTGCAGGTGAGCTGGAACCCCAACTTAAACTGGCACAGCTGGATAGCCGCTGCTGGACAGGCTGGGCTCGTACGCCTCATGAGACTCAAACCCTCCAGCTCAGAAAAAGCCGACAAATTATTCAAGCAGGCAGCAGCAAGATATAGGTAGCACCAAAGTTAATATGAGCTGCTGTGTTATGTCAGACTAAGGTAGACTTATAATCTTCTTTGTGGACAGATAATATCTGGTAAATCAGGGATTTGATGAATAATTGTGAAAATATGAACTTACATAATGCATTTTATAGATTATTTTTATTTTATTTTACCAAAAGATTGAAATATTAAATTGTCTTTACTGTAGACTGCCTGGTTATTTGTGTAATCTTTAAGTAATAGTTTAAGCTCACTGCAAATTAATGGTATCACCCATATACTTTTGGTCCATAGTAAAACTTGCTGTGCTACACTGTACTCTGGGAACACTAAGTAAAAGTTGTAACTTTCACAATATTTGTAAATAATGTTTGTGATAGTTATAATTGTAATTATCAGGCATATGGAAAAGTTCCTTGTGTTTTGTATTTTTACATTGTGTTATTTTGCAAAGATGTCCTGAAAATCAGACCCAGCTTACAATGTATCCAGATAACTGAGACATGAGATTGGATGCACCTCAGACATAACACTGCATTGGACTCAGACACTGAAAAGTAGGGCGAAATTGGACAAAATAATGTTTAGCACATTTATATATAGTATCTTTATTCGCACATTTTTACATGGCATTTCAATTGACAGTTCAATGGTTAAAATAAAAGTGTACAAGTAACATAAAAAAAATATATAAAAAAAAAGTAAAAAAACATTACATATTCAATTAACACATATATCTTCAATAATATATAAAATCTCGTCCATATTTAAAATATCACATTCTTTTCTGCCATCCCTCATATCAATCAATTCATTTAGCACAGCAACATTACTGCTTGTCTCTTCATTCATATCACCTCTCCATTCTTGAATAATGTCACTTTTACATGAGTCATAATTATTACATACTCCAATAGTTTGAATATAATTGTTACAATATACAGAAAAAGGATTACCAAGAGCAATACTTGCTACATTTTTTAAAAGCTTGGATCCACACTTGTCTATACCTTTTGCAAATTTACAAAATCTCAATTTTAGGCCAATCTCTAACGGCATACCATCAGACAATTCAGCAATTATATTACAATGTGTCATTGGAGAAACTCTCCATATACATCTTAATGCTTTTCTCCAAGGTATACATATTTTCTGATGACTAGAAAAAGGCCACAATGGAGCACCATAAAAACTACAACAATACTGACTAAATAACTTGCACTGCAATTCTGGATAAATATGACCAAAATCGGCACGGAACATGTTAAATGATTTCCAGAACTCAGCGACACCACCCAGTAAAGCACATTCTTTCTCATCTGTTGACATTTTGTGCCCTAGATGAATTCCTGTACATACATTATTTAAGGATTCATTATTCACAATGATATGACTTTCCCTAACATTGCAGTCACGACCTTTAAAAATTAGATATTGACTCTTAGGTCCATTAAAAATAACATCATAATCAGATGCATAACCTTGACATATGTCAATCATTATTTGAAGTGCCTTTCTTGTAGGGGCCAACAATGTAATATCATCTGCATAAGCTAGGCACCCTAATTTATTTCAGCATGTCTTAATTACTTAGTATGAGCCGATATTTATAACTAGAAAATTATGTTCTTCAGTTAGCTTGGACTGTAAACAGGCTACATTGTCTTTTTTGTGATGGCTTTTGCAATTTTAAAAAGTTTATTGATATTATATGAGAATATTACAAACATGGTTACGTTCCTGTGTATGCTTGTTCTATGAAAGGAACAATATTTTGTCCAAATCTCATGGCCATTGTTCTCACCTACAAAAGTGATTGTATACATTACATCATTATCCTGACATTCTCTGAGTGATAACCTTGAGGCCCTGATTTTACATAGCTGTGAGGCTCTGAAAGGCTTTCATTAATTTAGCTTCGTCAGATGAAGCTACAGACTGCCCTTGAGTTGACCTCTATACATAGGCCATCAGAGACATAGGAATAGAATAATCTCTATTATAAAATTAGTTTTTACTAAAGAGACACTTTTATTGAACAAGATTGATCTCTGACACGTGATAAAGTTTATGAAGTAGCCTTATGTTTCATTATTTGCTTAATGCTTAATGCAACTGATAAGAGATCTGCATGTGTCTATGACTGGAAGGAAATGTTGTGATTAATCATTAATCAAGAAATATTGTATATATAAACACTATATTTTTGTATGATCTGATATCATTTTATATGAACCTTTATTGGTGCTATTTCACAAACTTATCATTATGTAAATATTAACTTGGCGGCTGTAAATTATTCTTCATTTCAGAGGCAAACAATGCATTTGTTGCATGTTGTCCCCATTTTTTTGCAGAGGATCAATGGGAAAAAAATGAGGGAAACAGTATTTTGTTTTATATATATTTTATTTTATTTTTTATTTTTGTAACCAATATGATACAAGTTCATGATTTGCAAAAAAATATCATTGAGGTGAAAAATAAAATACACAGTATAGATACAAACATAAAATGATAACAATTTATTGTAAAACTTAATCTTACAAGTACATATTTTATTTTATGCAATGTATCTTTGAAAGTTGAATATGCTCCATTTAGAATTTGTTTGATATGGTCAAATATTGTATGCAACATTTCCATAATGAATGTTTAAAGTTTGATGCTTTTAATGCTCATGAGTTTTGAAAAGTAAGAATGAATGTTATTAAATTTCCCAGAAATTTGAATGTAAAGATGGTGGAACAAACAATCTCCTGATCTGCATCTGCTGCTATTCCACAATCTGATTGGTCAATTTTCAGGGGTTTATTACAACCGGTGCAATATTTTTCCAAAGTCATTCTGTAATTCAGCTGTTTACTTGAAGATAATATATTAATATATTGCCATTCCAACTATTGAATTTCGTTCTGTCTGCTTGAAGATGTTGAAAAATGAACTTAACCAAAATATGAACTTAAAGAATGGTAACAGATGGAGAATGCATCTGAAGATTTGCTTACAAAAATATAACATTGCAGTTTTCTGAGATATTCATTTGCCATGGAGGGGGGTGCAATACCATTGGCAACCTATGTATCATTATATTATAATGCCCAACAATTATTTTTTAGGCTATGTGGGGTAGATAAATTTGTTAGTCTTATAGTGATAGTCATATTACCTCAGAACTGAGGGTACTGGTATCTGGACTGGGTATTAAAGTGTGAATGTCTTCATACTTAAAGGAGCACTTAACTGTCATATATTTTATTCAGTTAAAAATTCACACAAAAAAAATCATGTAAATGTTTAGGTCATGTGAATTTTGAGGTCATCAGGGTGGCCAAACTGAGGTCATCAGGGTGACCAAACTGAGGTCATCAGGGTGGTCAAACTCTGGTCATCAGGGTGACCAAACTGAGGTTATCAGGATGGCCGAACTGAGGTCATCAGGGTGGCCGAACTGAGGCATTTGGGATATTGGGGTTTGCAGTCATTGTTGCATTTTAACATGTTATATGTATTATAAACATATTTAACCTGCAGAATTTGTTGAATGCATGGTAAATAGTATATTTTCTATGAAATAGATCAAATTATATGTATATAATTACATAAATAAAGTCCTTTTTATTGTCATGGGTATTGTGCCTTTTTGTTTGTATATCTCGAGGCCTTTCTGGTCTGATACCAGTGGAATAGTTGGAAATATTTTGTAATTCACATGAGAAATATCAAAATTCAGTTCAGAGTTAGGCGATCATCCACCTACCTTTGCCCCCAAAGCCCTGAACCGTGGTCAGTGCTGGCCCCAGATCATGACTATTCATATCAAGAAAAATGAATATCCATAGCATAATTAGATTATCTTGCTTGAATAGCATCTATCAATTGTAGCTTTTTTCTTGCCTCATACATGCCTTCCTTCAGACCAAAAGTAAACCATCACAATATTAACAATTAATGAGAATTGTTTTATCCCACTGATTTGTTGATTTGTAAATAATTGTACCTAGGTATTTGTCTGATGATGAGCATTGAGGGAGGAGCCCATCTGCATGAACAATTTTGAGGGCTGTGTGGATCTTGCCCTCCATTGTTCACATATGCATCGCCATGTGTTTGTTGAGCGTCACCTTCTGAGTGAAGCACTTGCAGCAGACTGGACACTGGTGAGGCTTCTCTCCTGTGTGGATACGTAGGTGGCGCCTCATGTCATTCTTCTGGTTGATCTCCTTGCCACAGTAGTCACAGACGTACACTGCCAGGCGGAACTGACCGGTGTCCACCAGTCTCTTGGTGCAGTGCTGCAAGATGTCATCAGCTTTTACTGCCTTCGATGCTTCTGCGATAGGTGCTGCTTTATTCTGGGCCCAGAATTGATGAGAATATAAATCTGAAAGTACATTATAAGTGGACCATTTAGCATTTGATGTCTTGTCATTTTATCTTTTTCTCAGGTATAACTTACCATCAATTGCTGACTTATGTCTCATTATTTTGTATCTTCATATATATGTGTGTGTGTGTGTGTGTGTGTGTGTGTGTGTGTGTGTGTGTGTGTGTGTGTGTGTGTGTGTGTGTGTGTGTGTGTGTGTGTGTGAAAATGGATATTTTGTCAAACAAGTACTCCCTCGTCCGTGTGATCACATTATTTCTATTTGCTATTTTCTATTCACCTGCTGCCACCTGGCATGTTTATATCTGTAACACATCAGTGAACTTTGAGGACATAATAGCTTGGCTCAGAGTAATAACAAATGCTGTCATTTGATTTTAATCAACTTACCCTACTCATAACTCTCTTCTTGTTCTTATCAAAATTTCAAAACTGATTAGTTTTGTTTTCTGTACATGCACTTATTACAAAAAGATGAAAAAATTATTTCTAATCACAGCAAATGCAAATTCTGTACAATATTTTTACACCCAAAGTGTTGTGAAATTGGCAAAATATTAGATAAAATCGTCCAATCAATATTAAGAGATGTCAGGAAATTTGTAGGGTTTGACCTCTATATTATAAACCTCAGATTTAAATCATGACTAAACAAACAAAACATAGGCACACTTTGTTTTTAATAAAATAACATAATCTTTTTATTAAACAAATTAAGGATACATTTTGTCTGTTCAAGTATTCTGTGAACAGTGCATATTACATTTGTATGCAGTATCCTTGAGCAATTATTCTCCCATTTTAACAACACATATATTTATCTTAAGATCTGGGAACATAATATATACATTTGTATATGAATATATCTTCAACTACAGGTCAAAACTGAAAAATGCACTCTGTGAAATCCATATCTGTTCATGATTGGTCAAGTAAGACACCATTATTAAAATTATTCATTTATTTACAACTAACAACTTATTAAATTGTGTTTATTACTGTCATCTCAATGTTCTTATTCAAGACAAGTATTTCTCACCTGTCACAAAACATTAGATTGATAAGTGGTGTGTAATAAAAGAATGCTTCAAGTCAGCTTGGTGTTGATTATACGATAAAATTAGTTCTTAAAGGGATTAAGCACCGATTTTGAAAAAAAACTTTTAAAATTCACATATTGGTGATAAATGATGTCTATTTTGTTGTCTATTTTCTATTTTATTGATGCATCCCCATGTTTGCTTGTTAATTCTATTTTAACAAGACCCTAATCTATTGCCCCTTTATAAAAGCACACTTCTTTCTTGGCGTCATTTTTATGTGGAGTGTGACAATAGAGGCACTGAAAGGTAAAATGACGTCATAAGAGTATGGCAATATGCTTATGACGTCATCAAAGTTATTGTCCTTTGAATAGTGCCAGAATTACGTCAAACAGTGCTACCCTGCTTCGAGCCTCAATTGAGGTCAAACAAAGTTCGCGCTACCCGTGTTTACCCTTCACGTGCAGCTTATGGCTCAGACAGACCTGTGCTGAGAGTGCAACTCTTTTGTCTTATAGTAACTTATTTTATTACTCTATTATAATTTTAATTTGTGATGATGTTCATATGTGGCTAAGCTTTCGATTTAACCGAATTGTAGAATTGGTGCTTAATCCCTTTAACAAATCTGGCCATGTAAAACAATGGCTCTAATCACCTCCTGACACTAATCTGGGCAACAACCAAAACATTCTAAGCACCAGCAAAAATTACAAAAAATGTTATGCATTTGAACAGAATATGTGCAACTGAGTGTCTGTAAAAAAGTGTTAAAATACTCATAAGATACCTATACATGTAAATTAGTGTAAAAACAAAACAAAAACCATACAGACTCCCTGTTCTGGTAAGAATAGATGAGAAACTTATCTACACTGTCAATTGTTAATTAAATAAGAAGCGAGACAATCTGTTTCTCTGGTGTATTTGTACTCTGTGAAATTTACCATCCATCATCGCTTACTGCCAACATAAATTCTAGAGCAATTCAAAACTATCAGATACTTCTTGAACAGATGCTGACTGTGTGAAGGCATTTAATATTTACCTTCCATCCCCTAAATATTGTTCTACATTCTTTGGAAATATGAATAATCTTAAAAGTATCTTAATATCTCTATTTTAAATGATGTTCCACATCTTATTGGTGTGATCAGAGCAACTGTGGTTATTAATATTTGTCAAAAATCAATACCTGAAGTGTTTCATAACATTAGGTCACTTTTCAAAGGTTTGACAATAAAACTGAAAACTGGTGGAATCAAAACTGACCCAAATGAGGTAGAACATCGGACATTCTGAAAACAACGTACTATGATGTAGCAATTTATTGCAAGCATCAACTGCTTTTTTTGTCCTTTCTTCACCTTGTGAGAAATAATAGGTAATGTCGAAAAGGTATTCTTTCAATGAACTCGGGGACCATCTCCTAAAAAGTGGTTCTTTAGTTTTTAAAATCTCCATTTTAGTTATATGAACACAGTATGTTATATATCAATACATATTGATACAAGTTTACTGACCCTGAAATATATCTTAATATCTTAATCCGTTTTATTTCTAATACTCATACGTAGGTGGGAGGCAAGTGGGCAGACGACACTGTAGTTATTATAATCAACTTATGGAGCTTATCAAGGTGCCATATATATCATGGTGCCGTTAATGCTGCTAATATTCCTGCTTGTATTGCATTGTTGGTACTGGCACCTTTTTCTGGAGTCTCTTCCGGGCTATTCTCAGCCTGGCTGCAGCAGCTTCCTTCACCTGCTTCTCTGTAGCAGCGGGGTGCACCATCATCGCACTCACTGAAAATATACGAACACACTTAACAGGAGGCAACAAAACTGGCCAAACGCACTCAACACCTGCCATAATATTCAAGAGCATTTCTGCAGAACTAAATCACACACGCACACATATATTTTATTTACTGTCATTTTTTGAAATTGTAGACCTAAATGATGTTTATTACCTAGAACAACCTGTTTATACAGCGGGGTTGAGGCAAACGGGACTTTCCCTCTCTGACCATACATGTTCAGCTTTTCTTGCAGACTCAGGTCCACAAACCTGGACAAAATACATAAAAAACTGGTGAAAAAATATCTTTACATTTCCTCAAAAGTTTATAGTACCAATAAGTTGTTAGAGCTATTGTGAATTTTTTTCTTCTTTTTTTATTCGAGGGCAATAGATTATGACATTGTGTGGCACAAATTGACTGAGAAAATAACATGTAACCAAGAAACAATATTAAGCCAAATCGTAGAATCATCTGTATAGGCTGATTGTGGGTTGCAATACTGTCCCATTGAAAACAACATACTGGAACTGCATAAACAAAATCAGATGTGCACAAGGATTCTCTAAATCCGATCAATAAAAAAACAAAATGGTAACCCCCAATCACACTATAATGAGGGCAGAGTTATAGGGACTCGCTGCTTTACTTACTTCTCAATGATGGCATTGACCGTGTCTTGGACCTTGTTGCCACCAACACGACAACTCACTCTCACCTAAAAGTATAGTGACATTCACATTCAATTTGGTGCTAAAACAATTTATGTAATAAGCTTACCATTATGATGAATTGTAATGATTTTTCACCAAGCTTTTTGTGACATTTCTTCAAAAATGTCCTTATTTTATATATTTTATCTGATATAAATATCAATATAAACTATTATAGACACTGACCAGTTTGTTTCTGAAGTGAGCACTGGATGCGATGCACTTGTTGAGGTCCTGCAGTTCCTGCATGGAGGTGGCGGGTTCAATAGTCACGGTATCCAAGGGGTCAAGGTCATCCTGGTCAGGGCGCTTAGTGATAGCTTGCTTCACCTCCGCCAGCATGTGCATCACCTTGTTCTGGAAGCCTAAATACACGGCACACTTACTAGCTAGACATCAATATACAGCCTACACAATCTACTTGTAAAGTATGTCTCTACTATGTAGAAATTGGCAACACCAAGCTCGGGTTATGCGTGGAGGCACAGAATGGTGATGTTGGCCATACTTTGTGCTTTCTGAGGTGTGAGATGTTGTCGATGTATTTCTTTGCTTGGGATTTGCATCAAGTCTGTCAAATGTTGCTTCAAGTTCCACAGCGTGTGATTCATTATTCAAAACATAACCCATTCACAGATAAGGTAACAAAATAGTAACCATAGTAACCAACAAAAGATATCAATGCCTGAAGGGTCAATTGGACATGAAATCTTTATTATGGGTGACATGTCTTTTCGTTTGGGTCCCTGTTCGACTGTTCTCCTGTTTGACTGTAACCTTTTTGACGGTGCCTATTCTGCCAAAAAAATATCAATTAGCGGTAAATTATCAACTTTATACTTCATCTTTTCAACATTAGTTTAGCCCATTGGTCAATTAGCATTTTTGAAGGAGAGTTTGTGCTTCCAGAGGGAACAGGGGCTATCCACGCCTTCCAGCCAGTCAAACTGGGGGACAGAATTCTTTGCCATCGTCAAACAGGATATTATGAGAACACACTAGTAACCATCATTATCTACATGTAATAATGTCAGTTGTGGACAAATAAACATGTGGAAATACTCAATATGCACCTTTAAGCCACAGACATCTGATGATGTCACTTGAGGTCATATGTACATGTATGGCGAGGTCATTTATGTCCATCTATGACATGTATGGTGAGGTCATTTATGCCCATCTGATGATGTCATTTGAGACCATATGTCCATGTATAGCAAGGTCATTTATGTCCATCTAATGATGTCACTTGTGAGCATATGTACATGTATGGCGAGGTCATTTATGTCTGTCTGATGATGTCACTTGTGGACATATGTAAATGTATGATGAGGTCATTTATGCCCATCTGATGATGTCATTTGAGACCATATGTCCATGTATGGTGAGGTCATTTATGTCCATCTAATGATGTCACTTGTGGACATGCCTGATGTGCACCTTGAGGCTGCTGATTTGGGTGAAGTGTTTGCAGCAGACGTGGCACTGGTATGGCTTCTCTCCTGTGTGCATTCTGAGATGTTTTCTCATGTCTCCCTTGGAGGAAGCCTCCTTGCCACACATGTTACAGCGGTAAGCAGTGCGAGTGCAGGTTCCCACGCTGACCCAGATCCTCTGAGAGTGACTCAGCACCAAGTCCTCAGCTGCCCCCTGCCTCATGCTTGCACTCAGAAACTCTGAAATTAAAATAACATGTGCATCCTTTTTACAAATTAGTCTCACTAATCAAACATCCTGATTTTCAAGCAGTTTTTCACATTTTTTGACCGAGTTACAGCCCTCTCCCTGTTTGGACTCTCACAGCAAAAAAAGGGATGGTAACAGTCAATACATTTTTGTCACTGTTATAAAAAGTAGTTTTTTCAAAAATATTTTTGGTTATTTTTAATATGTCAGTGAATAACATTCACTCTCAGACCGGTATCTCTGGTTCATTCATTCTAAAGGTCTGGGAAAAGTAGAAAATAATGTCTCCCTCCAAACCGAACTGCATTTTATGACATTCAGTGATATAAACTTTCTATTACCGTATTTACTCGAATATAAGATGACTCGTGTATAAGACAACCCCCCAAATTGATGCTATTTTGCTTGAATAGGCAAATTTTGCTTGAATAGGAATAGGACAAGCCAGTTTTTCTCGAGACATGGGCACTGCTACCATTCAAGTTTGGCAGCCATTGCAAAAGTGAATCGTTAATATGCTTACGCAACACGGGGTGAAGCTCTTATTATTGGCGCGAAAACTGTCAGAGTGCTGCCAAAGTGTATTCATTCCCATTGAAATATTAATATGTAGTGCAATGATGGATCCCCGAGTCTTCATATTTACATAGCGTCAGGGATCCATCATTGCGCAATATATTAATATGTCAATGTGAGTTAATACACTGTGGTGGCGCTCTGATCGTTTTCGCTTAAAAAATAAGAGCTTCTCCCTGTCACTTCTGCTTTTCAAAATGGCGACCTTGAGCTGTGTATGCATATTCAAGCAGTGTTTAACTAACATTTTCTCCGACTTGTGCATGATTTACACTTTTAAATGGAGGCGGACTACTGTTGACACATGGTAAAATCTTTCTTTGTATATTATAAGCCATAGATATCAATTATATCGCTTTTAATAATTGTCGTTTGAAGCACTCGATCTGTTCCCAGAGGTGCCATAAATCATCCTCCAAAGGTTTCTCTAATATATAAGACGACCCCCCAAACATTGTCTTAAGATTTGGGTCCTATTTCCTTGTCCTATATTCGAGTAAATACGGTACTTCATTTGGCACATCAAGTTACCATAGTTCTGAATGCAGCAATTAAGTCTGAAGGTATTCTTGTCATGAAAATAGGAGTTTGGCATTTCAAAATACATGCCAAGCCTGTCCCTTCAAACATTAAATGGGTTAGCACAAATGCACAATACAAGAATCATGTTACTTCAAAATGAAGATAATTTATTTCTAACTGTTCGAAATATCTTATTAGATAATAATCAGATAATATTACTACCTCCAGCAGCATTTTCTCATTCAAAAACAAAGAAGTTTGGTGATAAATATTATCATACAAATCCAGTGTATCTTGAAATAAACAAAACAACTCTTATATGACTGTCTGGTCTTTGATTAATATTATGATGATTCTCAGATTCTTTTTGCTCGTTTCTTCATCACCATGATACACTTGTGACGCTGAAAATTTCCGTTTTGTCTGAATGCTTTAAAGCACAAGTGGCATTTAAACGGCTTCTCTCCTGTGTGAGTGCGTATGTGTTTCCTCATGTCATCTTTCCGGCCTGTTGTTCTGTGGCACACCATGCACCTGTAATGGGGTACTCCCATATCAGACACGTAGCGTCCGGCTTCCAAAATAGCTTCTGTTTTAGCCTTGTTGTTCCAGTCATCACCTGAAGTGAAACAAAAACAAATATCTTTCACTGCTTATATTTCTTATAAACACAGTATAAGATGTTGATTGACACATTTTTGTTGTTGTGAGTTCAGTATGCTAAATTAAAAGGTGCTTAATTACCAAGAATTCACTACCTCCCCAAACCAGGAGCAAAAGTATCTGACATCCCAGCAGGGTCTCCCAGATCCATGCAACAGTTTATATATTTGGTGATAAATATTATCATACAAATCCAGTGTATCTTGAAATAAACAAAAAGACTCTTATATGACTGTTTGGTCTTTGATTAATATTATGATGATTCTCAGATTCTATTTGCTCGTTTCTTCATCACCATGATACAATTGTGACGCAGAAAATGTCCTTTTTGTCTGAATGCTTTAAAGCACAAGTGGCATTTATACGGCTTCTCTCCTGTGTGAGTGCGTATGTGTTTCCTCATGTCATCTTTCCGGCCTGTTGTTCTGTGGCACACCATGCACCTGTAATGGGGTACTCCCATATCAGACACGTAGCGTCCGGCTTCCAAAATAGCTTCTGTTTTAGCCTTGTTGTTCCAGTCATCACCTGAAGTGAAACAAAAACAGATATCTTTCACCGCTTATATTTCTTATAAACACAGTATAAGATGTTGATTGACACATCTTTGTTGTTGTGAGTTCAGTTTGCTAAATTAAAAGGTGCTTAATTGCCAAGAATTCACTACCTCCCCAAACCAGGAGCAAAAGTATCTGACATCCCAGCAGGGTCTCCCAGATCCATGGAACAGTTTATATATATAATCTGCATTAAAAAGTCAGTGTGATGGCAAGATTTTGCTAACTATACATGACGTCGTCTCACAATACCTTTAAAAGTTAAAATATTTTTTATTCAAACACACATACAGACATCATATTCGTGGAAATTTGACCTATTAAAAATTATACTATAAATGTGCTAAGATTTGAGCCAGCCTATCACTGATTCAGATCACAGATGGCATCTTTCATTCACTTATACCATGTCATAGCAATTTTACGGAAATGCAAAATAAACAAAATATTCCTGATGAAATTGTGAGATTTTAGTCTTTTAATTATTGAATGTCTTACAAGCAAACCTGCAACCATTTGTCTACTGTCTATTGCCGCAAGTGTTGCTGTGTAATTTTAAACTAGACTGTGTGATGTACTTCTTGCCACATATTTTGCACGTGTATGGCTTCTCTCCAGTGTGTGTCCTCTGGTGGTTATCCAGAATGTTCCTGCGTTGGAACTTCTTCCCACAAATGTGGCAGCCATAGGGCTTCTCTCCTGTGTGAATCATGATGTGCTTCTTCATGTTGCTACGGTCTATCATAATATGTCCACAGAATGAACAATGAAATCCGTCCGAATCGCGGGAGAAATGGCGATCCTCTGACATCCTGCTGGGGTTTAATATCCACCGGTCTGCAAAGAGCATGTTTATTGATTACCATTTCTTTTTAAAACTGACGAAATTTGACATCACATTCTTTCATATTCTCCCTCGGCCTCTTGTCCTATTCACCCTTTTACCCCTTCTCAGACATTCCCCCCCCATCTGTACCCTCCCAAATAGGTCATTCTTTCTTATATCTTTCCCTTCTGTAATCCCCAATTTGTTATAAAGAGACAATCTATATCATGAAGTCGGGGAGGGATACTCAACAGTGTTGTATGGCCCACATGAATGTAGCATTTTATTTCTCTTTTTCAAAAGATTGAAACTCAAATAAAGGTTCATGAAGTCAGCTATGATATATCATAATCTTAAGTCCATATTTTATTAACAGTTACATCCAGTGTGAATTGACACGTCGGAGACAATGTGATATAGAGATATTTTGTAAAAGTCCTAGTTATTGTTATCACATGCATAATTTTACATCATATCAATGCTTAGATCAGACAGAAAATAATTAAATTAGAGCTAAGATATAACAAGATAAACTGTGACAGCATTGTCACACAAGGAACTGTTGTAAAAGGGGTTGATTTAAGTATCTTTGGTGTGCATAATAATAGCTAATATATTTACTGCCAATTTACCACAGGTTGCTAATGACACTATTTTTCAATAAAATCTTGTCCTTGAGATGAGAAAAAGTGTAATTTTCTCACAAGTACCGGTACTCCTCTATTGATATCAGAGACGGCCATTGTGATGTCAAATGATAATTATTTTAAAGATATTAAAACTATGATTATTATCGTAAAATAAAAAATTTTGGTTAGACTTGAATTTTGTACACTGTATCAAGTGGATTAAATAATACTCTTGCAAAAAATCCAATGTTGAATCATATTATATCTATTTTTATTAGCTAAGAATTATACCATGAAAAAAAAGTGTCTTAATTACAGTACATAACTCAGTCTAATATAATGTTTATTGTTTATTTTTCTTTGTTTTGATTGTTCAAATCTGGGTGAACTCGTTTTATGTGATACTTGAGATGGTGGTTCATATTAAATGCTCTGCCACACATGTTGCATTTGTAAGGCTTCTCTCCTGTGTGTGTTCGGATGTGCTTTCTCAGGTTACTGCGGTCCCGCATACTTTTGCCGCAGATCTTGCACCAGCTGAGGCCTTGATGGTCTCTGGTGATGTAGTCTTGCTCATGGCCGGGCGTTATAGCTCCCACAGAGGACGTCCACTCCTGTAACCACACCACTGCAACAACAAGGAGGTACCATCAACTCAGGCATATGCTAACCTCTCCAGTCAGATGCTAACCCCCCCAGTCAGATGCTAGCCTCCCCAGTCAGATGCTAGCCTCCCCAGTCAGATGCTAGCCTCCCCAGTCAGATGCTAACCTCCCCAGTCAGATGCTAGCCTCCCCAGTCAGATGCTAACTTCCCCAGTCAGATGCTAACCTCCCCAATCATATGCTAACCTCCCCAGTCAGATGCTAACCTCCCCAATCATATTCTAACCTCCCCAGTCAGATGCTAACCTCCCCAATCATATGCTAACCTCCCCAGTCAGATGCTAACCTCCCCAATCATATGCTAACCTCCCCAGTCAGATGATAGCCTCCCCAGTCAGATGCTAGCCTCCCCAGTCAGATGCTAGCCTCCCCAGTCAGATGCTAGCCTCCCACTCTAGCATATCACCTCAACTATATCAAAGGAAACATTAAATGCTACCAAAGTCAAACAGTTTGTCTCATTATGATTAAATAAACTTTTATTATTTTTCCCCCCAAATTTAAAGTCAACAAAAAATAGAATGACAGGATTGATTGTAGAAATTGTGGTGTCCCTTCCTGGCCGGAAAATAAGAATTGGCTAACCTCCCTGTATCCTTTGACTGTTACCATCCCTTATGAACCTTTTTATGCTGGGAGTGTCCTGACATGAAGAGGGGGCTAGAAAAAGTATCCTGGCCACCAAGGAGATTTGTTAATAGTTGATAATTGAGTGGTGCTGTGGGTTTGGTAACATTATTCCTGGGCACTGTAGTTTCCAAGTAGTGGGGGTCCCCAGGATTCTCCATAGTATAGTGCCAAATTATAAGTGATGGGAACAGTCAATTATATTTCTCAATTTTCATTAAATTAGATCAAGATAGAAATTAAAAACAACAATTTTTTGAGGGGTAATTTATTAAAAAAAAAAAGGCTTTTTTGGTGGGCCTTCGTACCAACTAATAGTTTTTCATACCCAGGAGAGTCCTGCTGGTGGCAAAGCACAACTTCTTTGTTCATGTTTCAACAAAACCAGGCTGATGCTTGGTTCCAACTGATCATGTTTCTTGTGTCTGTTATGTGGTGTGGCAGATCTTTGGATAACTTTGAAGAATGATACTATCAGATTTCCTCATCATATTTGCTATATCTATAAAACGCTTTAATTGTGGCAGTGTTTGGTGGTTGTGTTGGCCGACGCTTTGTCAGATTTCCTCACCATATTTGCTTTATTGATATAACGCTTTAATTGTGGCAGTGTTTGGTGGTTGTGTTGGCCGACGCTTTGTCAGATATCCTCATCATATTTACTTTATCTATATAACGCTTTAATTGTGGCAGTGTTTGGTGGTTATGTTGGCTGACACTTTGCCAGATTTCCTCATCATATTTGCTATATTTATACCCCTATAACTGTGGCAGTGTTTGGTGGCTGTCATGGCCGACACTTTGCCAGATGTCCTCATCCCATATGTTACATATATAACGTCTTGTGGCAGATCATTTGATGATTATGTAGACTGGCGCTCTCACAGAATCCCTTGCCGCATGTGTTACATTTATAAGCCTTCTCTCCACCTGGCCCGTGTATGTGCATCACATGTCGCTGCAGAACGTGTTTATAAGCAAACTTGCTCTCACAGAACGGACATTTGAAAGGCTTGTCTCCCATATGAGCAACGCGTATGTGCCGGTACAAGTTGCTGCGGTCATTACTCAGTCTACCACAACAGGTACATCTGAACCGGCCATCTGCCTCCCGCGTTATATAATCTGAGGATCTGCCGCTGTGTGTCATCCTCGGCATTGTGCCATAATCTGCAATATAGAAATGTTGGTCTGCATCAGATACTGCCATTGTCTGTGTGCCTGTTAATCTTCCCAAATGTTCTGGAAATCTATGTCAAAATAATGTATGAGACATATCAAAAGTATAGTAAACATTTTGTTGGTATTCATCTATGTTTTTTTGTAAAAAATGTTTTCTTGTTTGAAATGAATCTAATTTCTTTAATGATGAATATAACATCAATGGTCCTTCATCGGTTTTTGCACTTTATTCACTAACTAATAGCATGGATGCGGCCCACAACTAATGGGTATTGTTTGTACTTAGCAACTGTCCATAGCAACCAGCATCATCAGGGCTTCAAATAATTTAAATGATCATCTGAAACATTTGCTGCCATGGATAATTTTTTAAAAATCAAATGTTAAAACTTCAATTCCAATACCTTCAGTTGTGTATTTGTCTGTAATGTACATAAAGGTGCAATCCTTTAGAAAGGTTTAAACACTGGTCAGAAGGCCCAGATTTCAGGTTGAGCAAACCACTTGACGATGGAAGGCATACTTAAGCTGGGAAAAATGGTCTTGATAGATGCATTAGTTATCTAACAAATCCTTTGTGTCACCAACTATTCTAGAATTCACAGTACAACTGTAATTTACAAGAAGCCTCTGAAAATATTATCTGAATAAATTTGTTTGTGAATTCAAGGTTGCTAGTTTCCTGGAGATGTGTGAATTGTTGCTGTATGAATCTTAAGTATGTAACTTTCCACGAAGCCTTTGCCACAGATGTGACATCGGTATGGCTTCTCTCCTGTATGTATCACCATCACATGTTTTTGCAGAACATGCTTATATGCAAATCGCCCTTCACAAAAAGCACACTTAAATGGCTTCTCCCGTAATGTGCCACTCTGATATGGCGTCTGATGTTTGCTTTGGCTGAGGAAAGTTTGCCACAAATGTTACATCTGAAGCCGTGACCAGTTTCCTCAGAGATCTGAGCATCTCTCTGTGGTCTGAACTTATTCCTGTGTTGGAGAGCTGAATAATCCCAGTCTGTGTTAATCCAGGCTTCTGGAAAATAAGAAGTTTCTTCATCATTCTCTATTTCTTGGGATGCATCAAAGTAGATTTGTATTGAGAAAGTACAAAAGTATTCAACTGTTTTATGAACTTCTCTTTTCAAGTCTTCTTTGTAAATACAGTGTATATATACATGTCACGTTTCTTGGGCATGTATAAAATACAAGTTGTGAATGTATGTTTGAATATCGCACAAAGATTCAGGTTGGAACAACAGTATATTATGTATTATGAGCCTTTTGCTGTTGGTCACAATGTCTGGACATCATGTAATATGGCCAATTTTGCTTTCGTGATTTTTTATTTCAGCTTTAATTATATATCTTGATGAGAATACAACAACTGTCACACACACATCTGGTTGGCTGACCAATTACAAGTCAAAGAGAGCCAAAGAAAAATTGTAGGGTTGAAGAGAGATATTTGTTACCAATCAGAGACCAGGTAACAAATGCTTGGAAGAAGTGTCCAATGGCAGATGAGGAACAAGATCAGACTGCATTTTAACCTTGGACATTTCCAGAATTAGTTGTAATATATTTGAATTACTTACTGATTCTTGATTGCAAAAACATATTGACTATTGATTTGGTCTATCATATCAGCATCATCGCCAAGGATGGAGATTCATTTAAGAGAGTACTGTTTGAATTAATGACAGATTATGGAGATTCCTTTAAGAGAGTATTTGAATTAATGTCAGTAACCACTTTATGGTTCTTATGAATGAAGTTTTGTATGTTCAGTTAGGTAACATTTGCGAGTGAAAGCTTTTTCACAAATTCTGCATTTATAAGGCTTCTCTCCTGTGTGTGTCATAACATGCCTCTGTAGTACTTCTTTCTGTCCAAATGCTTTATCACACAACTGACATTTGTAGGGCTTCTCTCCTGTGTGAATTCTCATATGCCTCATTACATCAAATTTGGATCTAAATTTCTTTCCACAAATATTGCAAAGGACTCCATTTTGTATGTATGAAAAATTATCCATGCCACTTGAATCTTGGATGTCTGGAAGTTGTGCGACGTTTAGCCATATGTCTGCAAGATAAAGGAGAAAAGGCCTGCTTAAATATGAGACATTTTTGAAAAATTCTATTACATTACTAGGAATAAAACATAATCCTCTGGCAGTACACTTATAATAATTCTGGCTTTTCATATTTGTAAAAGGTCTTCTGTTCAATTGGTTTGTTCAAATGAGTTCATAAAAATGGCATTATCCCCAGTTTAAATTAACCAGCAGTCTGTAAGACCTGGGTCTTAAGCATTGGACAATGGCCTGGTAGGCCAAACTGTGCATGTGTATGAATTATAGTGGCCCAGAGTTGATTTTTTTACATTTTCGTTGTCTTGGGTCAGTTTACTTGAAAAGTCCAGCAGAACATCTCAGCCCTTTCAGACGAGTGACCAATGAATCACTATGACTAAGATGATCAACTATCTGGCCGACAATTCTTTATTATGAGAGCTCTAGGACAGAATCTGGAAATAAGATCATAAATGTCGAGGCCTACTTTCGATGGATTCCAAGTTGGAATTCAGTCAGCTGATGCCGGACTGTAAATCATTTGAAATTGTGAAATGGTGCTTTACGACCCTTTCAGCAACAATGGCCATATCAGGTCGACTTTCTAGCCTTTTAACTTGGTGTGAAAGTAACGCTGCTAGCAGTAAATCATTTGAATTAGCTTAGAAGATGAAATTACATTGCATCAAATGGAAATGTCATAACTACCATTTCGTCTTAATGTTTTTTGCCCTCCACAACCATACATTTGAACTGCTTTGACTGGTCCACAGTCACTGCTCTACCAATTTTATTTTCACATAGCTGATATCAATTTCAGCTTGATTAGTTTTATCAAGCAAAACTGAATATTGGTCAATCATTTAGTGTTGGGGGGAAGGGAGGAGGTCCTGAGGCATGTAATATAGGTCTTGCAATCAAGCAATTTGATGGAGTTTCATGCCCCCTCCTCACTTCAGGGGCTGAGGTAGCATTTAGACCTGAGAGCAGCAGTTGCTTGTCATGAATATTCATCATTTATTCACCACTTGCTGTGCTTTGTTTGGTCAGGCATGTCAAATAACCAAAGAATCAAACCATATTGAAAGTTATTTCTTAGGTTCCTTTGATGAAGCATGGATAAATAACTTTTTATAGGATTGTAGGACGTACAAAAATGGTGCAATTTTGAATGCGATTCCATTCCTTGTATGGATCCTCATAGCACAAAAAGGTTCATTAGGAAATGTAACAGATAAGGTTTGGGTTGATTGCTTCATAAAATCAATATATATCATATATGGAAAGCAGTATATAACATTCTTCCCAATTTTCATATTCTTCAGTCATTTCTGGAATTTTGAATCACTTTATTGATATAAACTATATTTTAAACAACTGTTAAGTTCATATTTCAAAAGTTGAACATCCCGCCCCCCCTCTTCTGATCAAAATCAAAGTATCAAGTTTTAAAACTCACAATTCATACAAATTATGACTCAAAAAAAAGTTGAAGAGTCAAGTATAATTTTTATTATAAGTACTGTTACATGTTAAATATCAAAATAAATATAAAACAGATTTACATTATTTTTACCTTTCCAATCTGGAGTTTAAATTAATAAATTATCTATGTGAAACAGTTCAGATCAGTTGCTGCCATGTTTGACCCATTATCCTGTTTGACCCAACTTGTTCAACCATTGGAATGAACTCTGTCGCTCAGTTAAACTGTGGCTGGGAGTACTTTGCCCATATTCACTCCGTAACCCCTCACAAAATTCACTTGTAATTCACAAAATATCCTTCAAGAAAAACAAACTGACTCTGAATGCCAAGCATGTATTGAAAAGAAAAAGTAGAAAGTAGGTAATTTAATTGATATTTTACAGTTGACAACGGCATTGTCGAAGAGGTTACGGTCGAAAAAGGGAATGATCGAAAGGAAAATGGTCAAAATGTAAAATGGTCAAAACAGCAATTCATCTTTAAATTTCTTGCGACAAGCTCTCATCCAAGCTTTGCCAAAGAGATTTTTTAGGAAAATACAGGTCTGGTCATGTTTCAGGATATTGAGTAAATGGATAGAATATGCTACGGTCAGATGCTTGAGCTTTGAGCATAGGATGTGGACTTATACATATTTGAGTACCCAACCACACATATCATTTACCCTGTGATTATCTTCAGGATATTTAATTTGAATTGCTATTTGGCACATCTATTACAGTCTTCTCACAGTGCGAGGCAAGATGCACTTTTAAGACCGAGCGGTGTGCATAAGATGCTCCACAGTGTTCACATCTGAAAGGTTTCTCTCCAGTGTGCGTCCTCATGTGACCAGTCATATCCTGCCTCTGCGCAAACCCTCGGCCACACACACTGCATTTAAAGGGCTTCTCTCCTGTGTGAATTCTCATGTGCCTGTTCATGTTACTCTTCTGAGCTATCACTTTGCCACAGATCTTGCACTGATCTCTCTCCTGTGCCACAGAGGGCGCACTATGGTTATACCAGAGATCGTGTGCTGCCCCGCCAGGCATCACACCTTTAATGCCCATCTTCTTGGCTAAGATTAGATCTAGTGCCGATGCCTTGCCTCTCTGCTCTGCAATGAGAAGACAAACTTGCTTGTTTTATGCTGTCTTGCATAGCTTTTGTATCATTTCTCGATTATAATTTGAAATTGCAGATACCACTTGTCACTTCTTCTTAACTACAAATTTGTTACATGAAACCTTGTTTTCTTTTGTACCTGTATTAAACATTGTTCTTAAGATGTAATATGTTGATTCCGAGCAATCTGCATTTATAGCATAGTTTATAATGTTAAGCAATAAGCTATTTATTTGTGAGGTGAGTTCATCACGAATGGATGATAATATTTCCAGAAGAGGAACGAACATATATGCTAAATCATACATGATTAATAGCATTTATTCATTAGTTTAATATAGTAAAACAAATTCCGCACTAGCAAGAGTTATTATATATATTTTATAGGCTATATGGGGGATCAAATACTTGAGCAATCCTATCATATTGGTCATATTGGATCTGGAGTGAGTTATGTGGAGAATATTTAGACGACATTGCTTGTATATCAGTTATGTGGCAGGCTGGAGGAGTTACCGAGCCTTGTTATTGTTGACCTGGCTTGTATATCAGTTATGTTACAGGCTGGAGGAGTTACCGAGCCTCGTTATTGTTGACTTAGAGATGACTGATGTAGGGTAACAATGTGAGCTTGGACCGCAGATCTTCTCAAGAAGCCCTTGTCACAATATGGGCACTTGTGAGGCTTCTCTCCGGTGTGGATCCTGATATGTGTCTTAAGGTTCCCATTGACAGCAAATCTCTTGCCACAAATGTGACATTTGAATGGCTTCTCTCCTGTGTGTATCCGGATGTGGCGCACCAAATCTTTGTTGGAAGCAAACCATTTATGACATACGTGGCACCTAAATTCTCCAGGCGATTTGTCTAAAGTTTCTTCAGAACCTATGGCATTTTTCGGCCATGATAGTGTCCCATATGGAATATTGAGTAACTGTCCAGGAGATTTGTGTTGTGATGAAAGCAGTCTAGGCCATGTAATCGCTGAGTCTGTAAAATCAACAAAAAATGTAATTGAAATTATCTGATAAACTGCTGTAGATGATTAGCCGTGTTAGTGTAGTGATCTGACAATTATCCTGTTTGAATCAATATAAACAGGGTTAACTTGCTTATGCATTTAATATAATTTGTGACCCTGGTATGTTTTTAAACATCAATTATATTCTGGTTTTGCCTAAATTTCAGGAGTATCTGCTCTTAATTATAAACAAGCTGCACTCTCTCTCTCTCGCGACAACTTTCTCATCTGAACAGGGCACTGAAAGCAGTTGGGGAACTTTCTCTGTCATGAACAGGGTAACCTTGCCAGTGACCAGATTTCTCTGTCATTAACAGGGTACATTTAGAAGGTCCTTTAACAGGATACACTTGCCGGGAACCAGCTTTGTCTCATTTGTCTCTTGCTTTTCCCTGACTGCATTTTGTAACCATGACCCATTCCTTAAGAATCTCCTGAGATTATCTGTATGCCCTCCATTGACACCAGAGCCCGGTGCAAACTCTTAACATGATTTTTGAGGTGATGAGCGAGTCTAAAGCCTTTGCCGCAGTGAGGGCAAATATAGGGCTTCTCTCCTGTATGAATCCTCATGTGCCGTATTAGATCTTTCCTTGAGCCAAATATTTTCTGGCATGTAACACAGCCATGCTCAAAACAATTCCCAGAAGCCTTTTCTGAAGTTGACATGTCTTTCCACATTGGTATATTGGATTGTATTGATGTTGGGGATTTGAACCCGGGACTTAGCTGATGGGTTGCAGCCAGACTACTTATCCAGCTGGACTGCCACTCTGGAATATCAATAAAAATAGCAATTAGGACGGTTGGTCCATATAATTTCAATAGGTAATAATACTTCAAATTTTATAAATAAACAGCAATCAGAGGTTGGTAGGTGTCTCACCCTGTGTAGAATGCAAGGCACAAAAGATGTTGTCACTGTGGTGTGAGACAATCTTTATTCTGCAAATAGTCTCCAATGTGTCAATAATTGCCCAAGATCACTTTATTAATGTATATTACTCAGAAGTGGGAGTAAATTAGCACTTAACAATGTCAAACCCTAGGTGTTTCAAATGTTGCCATCATTACGGAAACCAAAAAGTTACGGAAACCTGAAGTGTGAGAGATTAAACGCACAGGAATTTTGAAACATTGAGGTGTCCTTGTACAGACGTTTTGATTCTGGGTTGGAATATCTTGTGTGTTTAATAATTTACAATAATGTAATACTAAAAGAAATCATGGACAACACAAAATACGGGGAAGGTGTGATGAGCATTTAATTTGGCATGGAAAGATACAATATAGTGATAACAAAAGATGTGTTAACTAAGCTTTGTGGAGAAAGGACATCGGCTTGGATCATTATTTGCACAGTTTTTGACCAAACATGTAAAATGTACATGTATGTTAATATGATATGTGCAAAGGTGTTTTGCAGAGTTTATAAATTTGTCAAATATGACCTTATATCAATATTCACATCTTAAATAAATGCCATAGAACTTAACTATTATCAATATCTATTAATAATACAAACACCATGTCAAACTGTGGCTTTTTAAAATAAGTATTTTTAGAAATAATATAAGTGCTTAATCATTAATCATGGTGCAAACAAAGTTTGAATGTTGAAAGTTTAAAGTTCCTATTTAAGCTTAGGGATTTTCAAAAATATTCAGTGTCAGTGTCAATTATTTGCCAAATGGGTGCTGCTTTGCTTTGTGGTATTTCCAGTTTTCTCTTGTTGAGAAATTCTTCCCACACAGATCACATTTATAAGGCTTCTCTCCAGTGTGCTTCCTCAAATGTTTCCTCATGTTGTCCCTTTTTGGACATAATTTCTCACAAAACACACATTTATACAAGAGAACGCCATCTCTAGATCGTGTTATTCCAGAATCCAGTAGTTGTTCAGCTTCCATGTTGGGTGTTCTTTCTTGTCCTTGCCTTTCATTACTTTTTCCAATTGTCATATTAGGCAAAAACAAAGCTCCTGAAAAGACAATAGAAAGATATGTCAAACCGATCATCCCATTGAGGAAAATAAATCTCATCAAACTCCTTGTTGTGCTCCTTTTTTTCTGAAAGAAAAGTCGTTTTGCCTAAACATGGTGTTTTGAAGCACGATGATATTTAAGAACTCTTTTGCTGGAGTGCAGCTTTCCACAAATGTCACATTTGAAAGGCTTCTCTCCTGTGTGAATCCGGAGATGTTGCCGAAGGTTATCTTTTTTGCTGCAGATTTTATTGCAGATAATGCAGGTGTAGACTCGGACCCCGTTTGCATCACTCTGTAATCCTAACGCGATTAATTCCTCCGCACTGTGGTTAAGCGTCATATAATGGGGGGAATCGTCGTCAAATGTCTTACGAGGCAACCCAAGCCCTACAAAGACATATAATATATAACTGGCATTAAATGGAATTCCCTCTCTTGAGATCATGAGAAAATTGTGTTTATCTGATACCACTATAAATATATGAACATGTGCCTTAATACTTTGGATGAAAGTGTTCTGCTTCTAGTTTAATGTCCAAAAGATAACCAATGATATTAACCTTAATCAAGAAGCTCATATTACTATCAGATGAGGACATATTTTTTCCGAAGCCATTTCCAACATTTGCTGCAGACTGTTTCTTTGGGTTGTACCCAAAAACATAGACCTTATCCATAATTTAGGAGATAATATACTTTGTTTAGTAATGCCTGTGTATTGCACTTTTAATGTGTATATCAAAAGATTTATTTTCTATAATAGTAAGTGAATACATACATAAATATTCAACTTTGCAAATGGAAACAAAACAATCTATTTTTTTCTTGACTTGCAATGATTTTAAGAGATTTTTGAAATCTTCAGACTTATTGCCATTCACTTTGCCTATATTGTTATCCATTATGATTTATTACAAAATATAAAAAGCAGTTCATTGAAACCGTATGGCCAACAGTCTTCCCCATAATAGCTGTTGTGGGTTAACAGTATTTTCAGTGCAGATGTCATTAAAGCATCCCTGCAGCCACAATGGTGTACTCATCACTAATCATATTCAAAGCTCATCATGATTTTCTCATAAACATACAAATATTCCGAATAACAAATATTTATTTGGTGAATTTTCCATGTTCCTGCACATGTGGTTTCTGGGGGTTTCTACTGGTCTGTTGACATAATTCTCTCACAATGACATAGCATATAGCTAGATCATGGAACCACTATTTCCACTGTTGTCTAATTGCTGACTTTTAGTGATGGGTTGGGCATGCAGAGTCTTCCGGTGGCGTGTTAGTGTCTGATTCTGGGCAAATCTTTTTCCACAGTCCTGACACTGATAGGGCTTCTCTCCTGTGTGAATCCTCATGTGACGCACGCAATCATTGCGATTTGTAAATGTCTTTCCACAAACAAGGCATGGGATGCGGTGTGATTTGGATTTGTCCTGATCTGGCAGTGTCATGGCTGTGAGAGCAGACTGCCAGAGGTCCGAATCTGCAAGGCAAGCAACAAGAACCTACACATTACCATATGCTTCACCTCTATGTCACAACACACAAGTCCTCGCTACAATATATATAAATGCTTCACCTCTATGTCCTCGCTACCATATATATATGCTTCACCTCTATGTCACAACACACAAGTCCTCGCTACAATATATATATATGCTTCACCTCTATGTCCTCGCTACCATATATATATGCTTCACCTCTATGTCACAACACACAAGTCCTCGCTACAATATATAGAAATGCTTCACCTCTATGTGACAACAGACAAATCCTCCTTATATTATATACTTCACCTCAAGGTGACAACAGACAAGTTCTGACCTCGTTATCATAGATACTTCACTTCAAGGTCACAACAGACAAGTTCTGGACTTCCGCATAGTCATCGGTATCTATAAACTCTTACTTGGTGTAACAACAGAAAATTTTGACCTCTTCATTATTTCAGCATGTCTTGTTTATATAACAAGCCATGCTCTAACCTTCTCATTAACACATGCTTCACCCCTAGATAACAACAGCATGGTCTTGGAATAGGGCACCTCTGTTATAATTCTCTTGTTTACAATTAACAGATGTCAGCATTCCTCATTTCTTGAATATTTAATGAGCAGTTCCATGTGCAGATTGAATCATCTAGATTGTTATCATGATAATGGCTGTCGATGTTCACAGGATAGGAAATAACCTCATGTCTTTCAGGAGAGATGTTGATTCCATGGAATATTTCTTTCAAGATTGCATAACAAATATCTCACAATGAGTTTTACACGTTTAATACGAAGAAAAGTGTGATACAAGGGAGATATATCTGGACAATCATCCCTTACTTCGCATCAGATAAAACATTATCATTTAATAATAATAATAATAAAATTTGTATAGCGCTGATACCAGACAAGTCTGTTCATAGCGCTGAGCTCAGGACATGCATCCTGAAGAGATGAGTTTTCAGCCTACTCTTAAATGAGGAGACTGAAGTACTTGTCCTAATATTAGTAGGCAAGGAATTCCATAGTCGTGGACCTACAGATGAGAAGGCCCTGTCACCTACTGTTCTTAGCCTAGTATTAGGTACCTGTAGGTGGGTGCCATCATTGGATCTTAGACAGCGTTCACCTTCTTTAATCAGAAGTAGATCCCGTAAGTAAGGCGGAGCCTTACCATTAAGGGCTTTCCAGGTTAATAGAAGAATTTTAAAATCAATTCTCGCGTGAACAGGAAGCCAGTGCAGTTCCCGTAATTTTCCTGAAATGTGATCAAATTTCCTGATTTTTCCAACTACCCGTGCTGCAGAGTTTTGGAGGTATTGCAGTTTCCTGATGTCAGTTTTAGGAAGACCCGCCAGAAGACCATTACCATAGTCCAGGGTGGATGTAACAAAAGCATGGGTAAGTGTTACCGCAGTTTTCTCGTCTAGACAATGTCTGATGGCCGCCAAGTTCCTGATGTGATAATAGCCTTTCTGACACATTTTCTTGATCTGGGCCTTCATGTCCATGTTGGAGTCAAATGTGATACCAAGGTCAACCACTGACTGACTAGGAGCAATATCAGAGTCACCCACTCTGATTGTGGTTGGGATACTGCTATGGGTGGTAGTACTGTACCTGTCAGTACATATGAGCATCTCAGTTTTTCCATCATTTATCTTCATCTTGTTTGATATGAGGAAGTTTCTGACCTCACTGACACACTCCTCCAGTTTGTGTCTGCTCATATCCACATGATGGGGAGAAGCGTGGTCGACAGGGATGTAGATCTGAGTATCATCTGCATAAATGTGATAGCTCAGACCATATTTGGCAAGTATATCAGATAGGGGTGTCATGTAAATGGTGAACAGTATAGGACCCAGGACTGAGCCTTGGGGTACCCCATATTTTAAGGATTTGAGACGGGATCTATGGATCCCCACCTTCACACATTGCTTCCTGTCCATTAGGTATGACCGAATCCAGGAGAGTGCATGACCTTTGACGTTGCATCTATCCCTTAGTCTGTCCAAAAGGATTTGATGGTCAATAGTGTCGAAGGCAGCGGAGAGGTCAAGCAACAGCAAGATAACTGACTTTCTATTGTCTAGACAACCCAAGATATCATTTTGCACTTTTAACAAAGCGGTTTCAGTGCTGTGATATTCTTTGTAAGCTGATTGAAACTTGTCAGTAAGACCATTCCTTACAAGATGGGGGACTAGTTGGTCTGCAACCGCCCTCTCAGTTAGTTTAGAGACAAATGTTAGGTTGGAAACAGGCCTATAATTTTTTTCAACCAGTTCTAGACCAAGTTTCTTCAGCAGGGGTGTTATGATGGCTATTTTCATATTTTCCGATACTGCTGATTCCATCAATGATTTATTTATGATGGAAGTAATTATTGGTAGGAGGTCATCTAAGAGGTCAAGTAAGAGCCAGGTTGGAATTGGATCCAGGTCACATGACTTCTTTGCAGACCTTTTGACCAATTTCCGTACGTCGTCAATGGTTAAGGGTGTGAACCTTTCCAGACATGTAGTACTATTGTTCGCAGTGTCACCTGGTGGCGAAGTTTGGTGGGATGGAGCATTATCAATGTCCAGGCGGATTCTCTCTATTTTTTCAAGAAAGAATGTGTTAAACTTCTCAGCTTGAGTGATCTCACAGTCAGATTGGGGCATAGGTGTGTCCTTTTTCTTGTGCATGACTGTGTCAATGACTCTAAAGAGCTTTTTAGGGTCATGTTTGTTTTCCTCAACCAGGTTGGAAAAATATGCTGATTGAGCAGATTTAAGCATTGAGTTGTATTTGTTCCTCTGAGAGTTATACAGCTCCTTGTCAATGTGAGAGCTAGTCTTGCTCATTTTTCTCTCAAGCCTCCTCTTGAGAGATCTTTCCAGCTTTAATTGGTCACTCATCCAGGGTACAGGTTTGCGTTGGGTGACCTTGGCAACTTTGATAGGTGCATGTTTATCCATGAGTGATGTGAGTTCCCTATCATAGTAATTTACCATGTCCTCCAAGGATAAATGTTCCCAAGTTGGGTCTCTATCAGTTAGGGATTTGATGTCCCTTCTTAGGGATTCAAGATCTAATCCCTTGAAATTCCTAAATTTGATAGATTTTTTGGGGGGTTTAGGAGGTATAATATCAAGGTAAATCTTAATCATTTTATGATCAGATAAGTATTCATCTACCAGGTGACTCTTCAGGAACTTATTACCCCTAAAGGTAATGATTAGGTCAAGGGTGTTCCCTAACCTATGGGTTGGTTCCTGAACCCATTGTGTTAGATCAAAGGTAGATAGGATGTCATTAAACTTAATGACATCAGGCTTTAAGGGCAGGTTGACATGGAAGTTGTAGTCACCAAGGAAAATGACCTCATGACTAAAGGAACCATAGTGTGCAACCAACTGGGTGAACTCGTCATAGAACTCAGAGTAGGTATATCTATTCCGATCAGATGGTTCAGGTCTGTATATCACCACAAATGTTATCTTTTTTCTAAATTTAGACAAAACATTATGACTTCTACATATCCACCTGAGTTGGATATGTGGTACTTAGGCCAGGGCATATGGACCTGAATTCTAGAACGACATCTACAATTTAAAAAACAAAGCAACTCCAGCTTTCCTATAGAAAATGAAATTGACATGAGCAAATGATAATTTGTTCCCTTTTATTTATTTTTTACAATCTTGTTCATAGATCTTTGACATTCAAACCCAATATATTCATGTGTGAACAAAAATATATATTACTCATTAAAACTGTAAAGTGTGAAGTGGTGGCAGGGCCCCACCAAGTCGAAGAAAGCTTTGTCATATGAGTCCAATATTATAATGTTTTAAGAGCCAAACGACACTTCTGTACACCAACATCTATCTAACTGAATTACCAGGAATACACCAAAGGTGTTAAACATTCAAATCAAGCTTGAACAAAGATTGGAATCATTGCAATTTTCAACTATCATTTGAATTGTTTTTTTAAGTTTTAACCTCTTTTTTCCATTGGGAAGAGACAAATTACAATAATAATATGAGAGTATTGGTTGTGTTGTTTAGTATAATATATTTAATGGCTGACTAGTGCCAATTTTTTTTTACTGTGAACAAATAAAGTCTATTGCTGGAATGAGAGTATCTTTGACATGCTTGTATCTTGATCAAAAGTGATTATGTGTCCTTATTTACACAGATGCAGCAAAACTGAATGGACCAAAGAAATGTGCTGATCATTGCTTTTTTCTGTAAATTGTGTGATCATTTCCTAATAATGCCTGTAAATTGCTTATAAATGATTATATTGAATATTTACCCTGCAGGTCAAGAACAGTCAATGTGGAATAATGTTAAGTACTGTGCATAGACTGATTCCATCAACCCCAACTTTTCTGTAAATAAGCTTTATATAGCTGTAAAGCTGTTGTTCAATTGCGAATAAAAAATATGTTTAAACCAATTGCTTTTTCCCCTGAAGTCTCCAAGTGAGGCTATATTTAGAACAGCAAACAAAGGCAATAATCCTATTTCTAAAATCTTTAAAAAAATATCAGCCTCAAGGAAAATAGATAGGATTCACCAACTGGTGATTTCATTTTATCTACTAATTAATAATAAGAAACCACCCAAAAGTTTAAGAAGAGAAGATCTATTTGACAGAGAGACAGACAGAAAATTACCCCCTCTGATAGCTAGCTATCTCAGTCAGCACAGCTAAAAATAAAAGTTCCTTAGTTCCTATAATTGTATATCAATATGTGTATTTATGCATGTGACAAGCACAGTGGGCCTTTAAGCCTGGTGCCTTGCTCAATGCATCTGTGATAAAGTTGAAAACTCTGTTATTAGTGTTTTTTCACACATTTTTTTTACCACAGCAGGAAGCAGATTTTTATTCACATCTGTCAAGATACAAGTATTACAAGTTGTGTCGGAAAATTACAAGAATTTTCTTCCTTAGTTTACCATTAAATCTATAAAAAAAAGCTTGTTTACATAAAGTGGAAATCTTGGCTTCTGGGCAATACTGACCAGTTAAGATACATAATTTCTCTGAAAGTTTTCTCTTTTTAACAGCATCAAGATTCTTATCATTCCAGCATTAAGCAATTTAGTGATAAGATTGTTCCTCACCTTGATTGTTTCCGCTCACTGATGTTTCCTGAAATGCAGCTGAAGGTTGTGATGCCTGAAAAACACAAGTGCTTTGTCACATTTAAGAATATATCATCTTTTCCAAATTTTCAGGAATCATTCTCACAATATTTACAACCTAATTAAAAATCTCTTGTTTCTTACCATTGCCCCTAATGTATTTAAAGAAGATGAAGAAATATCCCCTGAAAGCTGCATAGCGAGTTCATGTAACTGTCCTAAGCCTGTACTATCACTTTGGCCTGTTGTACTGCCCCCTGGTGTTGGAAAACTGACTGGTCCGTAAGAACAAGAAGTGTCATAGTCTTTAGGTTCTTCTTTAACAAATACAATATCTTCATCATTATCATCATCAATATAGTGATGTTGTTCTTGTTCATGTTTCATATGGTCACCTGAAAGTCTTGAATCCTCATTTTCTGTTTCATTTTTTATTAAATTTGCAGATAGTCTTGAGTCTTCTTCACCTGATGGGTCAGAGTGTTTTTCTTCATTCATCTCACTTGTTTCAAAACACTGGTTTGATCCTTCTCTACTCCTACGTTTTCGTTTCCTTTTCCTCTTTGATTTGGATGGGCTTTGAGAGTCTGAATCAGAATCTTGTGAGGATACATCGTCACTTTCCCTACTTTCTTCTTCTGCCGCTTTCCTTTTTGATGGTGTTTTATTTGCTCCTTCTTTCTGAATTGTTTCATTAATATTCACCAAGAAAATCTCTTTATTGTCCATCGTGATTCCAAGCAACCCTTCCACACAAAACTCTCCCTCATACGGCAGTGTATTCCTGCATAATGCCAGGATTGTGTCACACAACATTGTCTTCACAATATGATCAGCCTTTTGTAGCACCATCTTGAAGCTTCCTCAAACCTATGACAAATTTATAGAAAACATTATATTAAGGACATTGAAAATAACACTTAACAGATAAAATAAAGGCGGGTTATTCCTGGGACAGATATTTGGTCACAAATAAACGTGATAGATGGAAATAGATGAGGTTATTCAGTAACCAATGATGGCTAGGATGCCAGGTCTTCCTGTGAAAGAGGCATCTCAATTCCTTCAAACAGACATTTGTATCCGACCTAGTTTCCTTTACTCTCAAAATCTGTTGACTACACAGCTAAAGTGAGGCCCATTTTTCTCTATTTCAAAAGTGACACAAAGTAAAGAATGCGATATGTTATAATTGTCTACATCAATGACGGACCATTTATTGAACAGTATCTTTTCTTGCTGATCATTATGAATTTGCACAAAATGCCTTTTGTTGCCGGTGGCAGTCATGAAATAAAACTGACCAGGGCAACCAATTTTATTTTTTAGTCAATACCATCCCCTTCACACTGCAACCCAAGATCAACCATACCGAACAGACCCACATCTTTCTTAAGTTTATTAATTATTATCAACATCTATATTACCATGTATTTTCACTTAACAATGCTAAACACTGTCAAATCATATTCAATTTACAAGTAAACATAACTTTGACTGCCATTTCTTGCTTTCTAAAATCTAAAGTCTGAATGTAACTTTAACATGGCAGGAAGTCCAGTCATGTCAAAATAAACAAGACAAACTTTTCTCAAGCCTCAAGGCTTTGACTTCCTGGCTTTGATTAAAATTAATTTTTACTTCAACTTTGTTATAGGCCTCCACGACTTTAAATATGGCGGGGCAATGTCTGTTCTTGTGACATACTTGATGACAGAGGCAAATGTCATATCAGAGAAGCTGTGTGGCTTCATTGGTACATGCAGCAGTTCTCCCCCAAAAACAGTGGTAATCAAGTGAATTCTTTTAACGCTATGGGTTAAGATCTATTTAATATCATTGAAATGCACAAGTCTAACATTTTGTAATGGCTAAATTCATCATTTCTTCAACACCACATATTTTAACTTACTTAATTCACGAAAACCTAGTTGATTGAAAACCTTAATGCCTTTTCAGCTTCAATTTGGATCATTCTGCAGCAAACGGGAAATGTCGTTTCTGATTGGTCAGAAAAATTTACAACAATTGGTCTTTTATTTTCTGGCCAATCAGAGTCATCGAAAATTGTTGACCGCTGAAAAAGGAGGACATTTGCCGGGAGGGGCTGAAGCCTTTGTTTTGTCCTGAAAATAGTAAATTACTACTCAAAATACTTCAATCAACAAATATTAAAGGTGAGTATTGCAATGCATAAATGTTACAGAAAGTATAGATACCTAATTATAACCCAATCACTCGCTAAATTCAACCTTTATCTGCCGATGAAAGTGCCAACTTAATAAAAGCGTGTGTGCCCTGTTGATGCAGAGATGGGGAGATACGTGCCGGCTCCTCTCCCTCTGGTAGGAGGGTCCACAGGCTGCTGCTCGCTCGCGGGACACTGACTTCCCAGCTTAAATTTAGTGAAAACTTAGCTGCATGTAGTTTCTCCCATGAGATTCAAAATTTGTTCAAATATTTTTAGATTTGCAAATGGTGATAACAAGAAGTGTTCTGAGATATCTGTGAAGAAAATATAATGCTTACTTATTTTTTTTACAAATATATGTGGCATTAAAGTTTGACAAATTTGCCCTTTTATGCCTCCATCTTGCCTCCCGTGGTACTGAGGCCAGTCTCAACCCTGCTCTCTTCTTTATTGAATCGCCAAAATGCTATTGCTCTGATTGACCTCATTCCAAGTGCAGTGAAAAGTAGAGACTTCTGTCTTCACAGGGGTGGGTTGTTGTAAGATTTATTTTAATTATTTCACTTTATACTTTTGCTATAAATAGTTTGAGCCTGATTCTAATATGGATTGGAAAATCACATTTCTTGCAACAACCTACCATTTGAAAGCATATTTTCTTGTTAACTGGATTTAAATTCATTTTATGAAATGAATGGACATCCCTGTTGGCGATTTTGCTTTGAAAACTTCATGCTGCCATCTGTTGCTCAAGGACTATCTCCATATTTGGGTTTTGACTCTAAACCGGCCCCTTGAAAAACTATGCACAAGTGAATGACTGACCTAGTTACTGAATGAGGAGAGTCTCAGTGTTCCAGATGCCAGGAATCAAAACAACTCAGCTTGCAGTAATCTTTCAAAGTTAGCATGTTTTATGAAGATATTCAGTCATATTTACCTCAGAACAACATGAATATTCATTGTTAACATAAAGTCAACATGTCTAACATTGATGTATGAGGGAACTTATCAGTACAAAGACGAAATGGAGGTTTGAAGAGAGGACCATTGTCAGTGTGAACACAGTGTCAGTGAGGTAAGTTAATTTTTTTTAATCATACATCAACCTTTCAGAAAACAAAATCGGCCAAGTGTTTACAGTATTTAGAGGATGAATGGGAAGATGACACTTATCATGGTGATAGTGCCTTTTCTTGGCTTTCTTTTGGTGGTAAAATTATTAAAAATGGATGAATATTTTTGAAGTTATGAGTATAAATGTCTGAGAAGATTTTGGAGAAATTGACAACTTAGTTTCACATGTTCTGACTTGTATATCGCTTAAATAGAACCCCAATATGAAGATTTCATCTTTGTTTTCTACACAAAATCATTATTTTTTATATTATATTTGTTTGCCAAAAAAGTATTTTAAAAAATCAATTATATACAGCCCAGCCTTTAAAATTTCATCAAAGAGGGTCAAATCATAAATTTCACTGATACCAATTATCAGCATTCACAGTTTTGCGATTTAAGGCCAAACCAGTAATCAAAGGGTTTAATGTCACTTTTTCCATATCTCGGCCTTTAAGTTAAGGGGGATTCCATGCAGCCTTTGAGTCATGTCTTCCCTTTTGGACAGAAAGGTTTTCACATGCATAAGATATTTTTCAAATAAATAGTTAAATGATAATGGAGGCCATGTGGCCAACTTACTCGAAGTTTAAAATATATAGTTAAATCTTAAAATCATCAAGCTTTGTGGTTTCATTTAAAAATTGTTCAAATAGAACCCCAGCAATTGGATTTCTGTTAAAAAATATTTCTGATAATTTCCAAGTTTGCAAAAAAATAATTCTATATGTTCTCAGAGACATTTAAAACGTGTTTAGATATCTCTGATGTTCTGGCATGCATATCCATTAAATAAAACTCCAATATGACAATTTCATTATGTGTTTTCTGGCTTAAATCATTATTTTTTTTACATGTACTACAATTTACCATTTGTATTAATTCTAATTTGTTTTTTACAGGTGCTGGACTGCGATGCCAACAGTCCATTGACAGTTCAGCAGTCCACTGACCCATCAAGGTCATGTGGGCCACTGACAGTTCAGTGTTGATGGGTCCACAAAGGCTTCAATATCCACTGACAAGTTGGCTGCCTCCTGACAGGTACATATCAAGGCTGTGTGGAAACCTGAGAGTTCATTATTGCAAGCTGTCTCAACAAAGCTTTAACACCCATTTGTTGACAAATATTACAATTTAAGATTAAAAATGATTCACGAAAGTGCTCTTCTATATTTTTTCAGAGTAATTTTTCATAATGTAATAATATATGTTGTGCCAAGGTGCTTTTTGAATCTATAGGTGACTAGTCACACATAAGAAATGCAAGATCCAATGTTAGTTTTGAAATAAATGGTTTCTACTTTTTAAGGGACGAAAAGATATTATTGGTGTTCTTTAGTTACAATTAAAAATGTATTCAAACTTGTAGAAAATGAAGGTAAATATATTATGAAAATGAAAATGTTTAAATTAGCCATCATTTGACAAAAATCTGAACCATCATCTATTTTTTAATGTATTATATGGATTAAGAAATGATCATGCATATTGATCTGTGATTGAAATGGTTATTTTAAGATATACCCATTTATAATTATTTGAGTACATTTTTTCAAATATGATTTAACAGCATAACAAACAAATCAACTGTAGGGGAAAAGATTATCAGGCTTTAACCTGGGTGTGATCAATTCCTACTTAAGAAAAGTTCAACTTTAAACCCAAGCCCCAACCATGTAGATCAACAAGAAAATAATGCCAATAATTAGAGATGATAGGTTCATTCTGTTGAAATATGAAAATATTTGGGATGTTAGCTTATTTTTATTTTTTTTAATTAGGAATCTGTAACTGAAATAAGAAAGTAAAATAATGCAATATGACTTTAATACAATTACTTTTTGTCAAGAAACATATTTGGATTTTTATTTTTGGAGAAAAAAATTATTTGTTGTTGACTTTGCCGATTTTGCGGATTTTTTTCCCCATATTGTTGAGATAAAAGTTACTGTATCAAAAATGATTTTATCAGTAAAGCTCTTCTATTCTTTTATATTCATTTGGGGATTCCAAATGTGATTCTTTTAAAAAAAAGTTTATGTGATTATCATTATTAGTTCTAATGTTATGGCAATTTTTGTAAAATATTTTGCTATTTTTTCAGTTTTTTGGTACCGTTCCGTAAAAAAACTAAGTCCAAACACCTTTTTTCTTAAGTTTGACATTCAATATAAAGCAAGAATTGATTCTGGACTCTACAATTCTTAATGGAATATCTTTATATAGTAGAAAAGCTTTGAATAAATGAAATAGAAGTCTTATAACATATGAAATTTGACTATTCCATCCCTGTAAACTTTGCTATTTGGCTGCTTTTTCTCCCTGTATAAGCCGGCGTCCCAAAAAAGCCCCAATTTAAGGGTGGAAAAATGACCATAGAATGAAAACTGTTACTCCGATTTTGGTAAATGAGACCTTGTTTAAATCGTCTTATCAAGCTGGATCCAATAAGCTATTAAAATCAACATTTAAATGACTTTGAAAAATCCATGACTTCCCCTACCTCTGGCTACCGCCCTCTGAAGGGCTTGCTGGGATTTTCGACCGATCCTCTGTTGTACCGTATCATGGGAACAAATTGTGTCCCCAGTACGACAATGGCTAGAAGTATACCCCACAAGAAGTCAGCCCCAGTCACTCTGTAAATTGTAATAGCGGAAAGGCTAACTAGTGTTTCCCATAGGCCCCTTGCCAGTCTCTCCGACCAATGATTAAATATAGTGGAGTTGTACAGATCTGGTTCCGGTAAAGTTGTACAGTTCCGGTGTGTACTTTTCAATGGGGAAAAAAAAACAACATGGAGATCGGCAATCGGCCTATGGAAAGTAGGTGATTTAAATTAAATTACAAAGTTCAACAGCGGAACGGTCAAACAGGCTATCAGTCGAAACAGCCAATCACCCTCTTCACATACTTTGGTGGTTCAAACAGTAGATGGCAATTCAATGATTAAATTTAGATTAGTTTTTAAATGAGGATTTCCACAGAAATTATGTTTCAAAAATTCAAAATACTTGGTTGATATTAAATATATGTAAGCCGATTGCATGGTGCTATCTTGTCCCATTGAATACCACACATGTACCAGAACTGCACACACACACAAAAAAATGGAATTGCACTCGAAATTCCAATCATGAAAAAAAAAAAAACAAGTGGGTAACTGGTATTCACACTAAAGATTCCAAACACTTTTCAATTGATTTTATGAATACCAGTGAAGTCGGCCCCCAAGTGAAGTCGGCCCTGCTGTGGGTAAGTGAACTCGGGGCCTCCAAGAGAAACTGGCCATGTTCACTCTGGAATGGCTCAAAACTCATGAAATCTCCTTCAAGAAGGCTATTTGACCCTAAGAGCATTAACTAACCCTAGGGACCCTTGGCAGCCTTTAATTATCATCTGGTAACTTGATAATCTAGCCACATAAATATGGGGGCCGATTTCACGTTGGGGCCGACTTCACTTCCAAAAGTAATTAAGGCTAAATTTTCTTTGGTCATAAGTTCCTGAAAATCACAATTTCAGACACAAATCAAAACTTCTTCTATTTCATATGAAGCAAAACACCATCTACCACTGTTACTTTTGAAAGCCATGTGTTTGTCTAACTTTGTACCATAAGTCCTTTGTACCATAATACATAACCACTTATATCCCACAGAAAAATGTGATGCAATAATGATGATAATCACAAACCAATTATATGGTTAACTATGATTGTTTGCAGGTTGACCATGGTGCTACAAAGAGGGGAACACAGCCTGGTGCAGACCATGTTGTCCGACACCATCCTGGCCTTGTGCAGGAACACGCTGCATTATGAGGGCCAGTTCAGTGTCGAAGCACTCATAGGTATAACAATGGACAACAAAGAAATATTTTTAATGAATATTAATGAGACCATACAGAAAGAAGGAGTGAATGTGTCACCAAATAAGCGGAAAGCTAAAGAATCAGAATCAAGTGAAGAAAGTTCCTCATCTCAAGATTCAGACTCGGACTCGCAAGAGCCAAAATCAAAGAAAAAAAGGAAACGAAAAAGAAAAAGTAGAGAAAAAGAGAAAACAATGTTAGATATGAAAGTAGAATCTATAGACAATCAAGTACATAAAGGTGATGAACATTCAGATGAAGAAAATGATGATAAAGGAACAGAATCAAGAAATGATGAAGACTCGGGGTTATCAACAGAAAACATTAAACGTGAACAATACCAAGATGATGGGGACGACGATGAAGATATTGTGTTTGTGAAAGAAGAACCTAAAGACTATGACCCTTCAAGTTCGTTTGGACAGGGTAGTTATAATATGGCTGTGTCAGGTGATATGAGCCATGGTGATATAGCAGGCTTAGGACAGTTACAAGAATTAGCCATGCAGCTCTCAGGTGATATGTCTTCTTCCATGGGCACTCCGGGTAGAATGGTAAGAAATACTCTCCATTTGTTATCTTGCTACAATTATATCCTTTATCTTGTTATCATAGAATACATGTATAAATTCATCAAATTATAACAACATGTAAAAATCCTCATTATTTTTAAAATGCAATCTGTTTCAGGGTGCCCAGCCGTCATTATCTTCAGGTCCCCCAGGGTCGTTACAAGCCACGCCAGGTGGCAGCACGGATCAAGGTGAGACAACTTACTGCATTCACATTAATTAACCAGGTGTCTCTGTAATAAGTGACTATATCCAAAATAAAATATATTACACTGTCAATTTGGACAAAATTGCAGTATGATATTGTAATCAAGATACGAATCCTTCAGTATCATAATGATGTATTAAATTCATCATCATTTATGTTGTGAAGTAAATTTTTTATTGTAAAATTCACTTATCAGTCACTTGTTTTAAGAAACGCTTCACCTAAATGTCATAATTTACCATAAAATAAGTGTACTGTTTGATTCACCAGAACAGTTGACCCTCCTTGCTGTTGAGCAAAGCAAAATTCAGAGCTCAAAGCATATAAATTTGCCAAGAAACACATCTTGAGAACTTCAGATTAGATATTTTTTTCAAAAGATTTATTTGATAAATACATGATTTTGGATATTTATTAAGAATGTAGCGACTTGAACCACTTTGTATTCAGATTGATTATTGATAAAGAAATAAAGTAATATATGACATTGTGCCAAGAAATTTAATTTAATTTAATTGTGCCAAGAAATGATAATTTTTTGTTAGAGAGGAGAAAATATTTCCTGATAGCTCCCCAATCTTTGTGTTGGTGTACATTAATAATGGTCAAATTCTGACATGAGGGTTATAAGTTAAGGGTATCTGGGTCATGCCATTACTGTATTTTTTGTCTTGATTGTTTGTTTCTTGTGTGAAATAACTTGCTCATGATAAAGAAAATGCACAAATTGATATGTTGGACTACATATTTGACCAACAACATATATCATGGAAATATGTGGTCAGAAAATGACATCATCCGACACAATACTTCACATTAGAGATTCTGTTTACCCCTTGCCAGATTAGAAAAAAAAATGTAGTAGTATTATTTGAAATATGAATAATTGCTCAACTGCATTTAACAAAACCTAAAAAAAAAACTTGTAGGCTTCAGAGCAAATAAATGTTTAAAAAAAACAACAAAAAACCCTCAAATGAAGAAGATAATTGGATTGGCCCACCTTGGCTAGCAAAGGATAAAATAAGAAGAGATATAAAACTACAGAAGGGTTGAAGGAAGGAGCATGCAGTGAAGACATTCTGGATGAAAATCATTTTATTGACCTGCTTCATCATGCTCATGAGGAGGAATTGAATATGAGGACAGTTTTTATAATCATTTTGCTCAATTTGTCATCGGTTATCTCATCCCTCACTCTCGATCTTACTCTCACTATCTCTCTCTCTCTATCTAAGTCAGAAATGATCTGTCCCTGTCCATATTTGCCTCTGGTCAGCTGAGAAACTATCCATTTCTAACTATCTCTCTATATCTCTCAATATCTCTCAATATCTCTCAATATCTCTCAATATCTCTCAATATCTCTCTGGTCAGCTGAGTAGCTATCTATTTCTGTCTATAGATATTTCTCTTACCTCTCCAAAGCTTGTACATTTCTGTCACAAAACAAATAAACATGGGCTTCATGTCCGAGGAATAACGATCATCAAATTTCGCTGTGTCCAGCCAGGTACATAAACAATAGAGGAAAATTTGTCTGTCTTCAACATCGATGAATTGATCATAACCAAAAGGAACACAGTTGGATAGTTTGCACACAGGATCTATGACTAGTAAATTATTATTCTAGTAAAAAAAGGTAATTCTCAAAATAGAAAAGAGATGATATTACATATAAATATAGAGACCCAACATCAGCAGGACACAACAAAGGTCAGTGGTATTGATTTGTATGTTTATCATTATGGCAGACCCAGATAACATAATACAGTGTTGTTGTAAATGCCACAGCAAGAAAAACAACACAGTATTAAATTACCCTGTGCATCTAGTTGATTAACATTGTGATGTCTTCATATAAGGTCTGAAAATGGGTTTGAAGAGTGAATTTGCAATCTTGCTTATGGGATTTTGCTGTGTTATTCATGTTGTTATGATATTTTCCTGGTATTTGGATATTGAATATATATAAGTATTGACAAAGCATATTCTTAATGTTTATTAAATTTCAAACTCAGTTGTGAAATAGGTGTAGAGTGCCTGATATTATTCATTGTCCTTGAATCCTTTATCATATTGGTGATATTTTCCATTATACAAAAACATATGGCATATTAAGCATGTCAAGTTGAAGTCAAGAGTGTAACATCAGTGGAGAATTCCTTCACCTATGAGATCATTACAGCTCAGTCGTAGAGAGATCTTATATTACAGATGTAAACATGTCAAGGCGCTATGTGTTCAACATTTTATGTTGGGGACTTGACTCAACCAATGCTTGTGTATAAAATGAATCTGGAAATAAATGATATTTTAAAAGGCTTTTGTTGTCAACATTTGTGAGGTATAAATATATAAGTTGTTACAGAAACCCAAGTTTCAGCCTCAGAGCTAGGATCACACATGACATTCAGAGATATAATTGTTGTGAATAAAAGAGCTGATGGATTGTACATGAAGGGGAACCTCTGTTATTCCAGGGCCGTGGATGGCAGGCTTGTTGATGCAGATGGAGAGAGATGAGGGTCGACTAGGACTCAACTATATAGAGCCACTACTGCAACACCACAAGGCACTTAACACCACTGGACCCTATCAATGTATTCTATGCCAAAAGTCAATCACTAACCTCTTTAACCTGAAGAAACATTATAACATTCATTCTGGAAATAAGCCACATGTGTGCAGGCTTTGTGGCAAGACATTTTCTCAGTACAGCAATCTCTACAGCCATTTCAAGAAGACTCACCCTGGAGAACAGCCCTACCAGTGTCATTTGTGCTCCCAAACATATGCACTGTCCACCCACCTCAAAGCCCACATGAAGACAATCCACCTGGCTTGAACAACATCCTTGCTCAATCCCACATGAAAACAACTCACGCAACATATTAATAGCACCAACTGCGTTGATCATCAATTAAATGAAATATATGAAAACAGGTTATGGCTTAGATTCAGATATGTGGAGACAGTTATGGATTATGATAACCTCAAATTGCACATTCTCAATACAGTTGTGGCCTGTTTCACATGGTAACTCTTTGTATTCCAGGAATATTTGGACAATCACCATGGCAGCAGAGACATTTGATCTCATCCCAACAGCTAGATATCAACACTTTGGTTGTCAGTCACTTACAGCAGTCTCCAACTGGACCATACAAATGTAGTCTTTGTTACAAGGAAATATCAAGTATCACAAACTTACGTAAACACTATCACATACACGCTGGCAAGCGGCCGCATCAGTGTCCGGTCTGCTATAAGGCGTTCTCACAGAAAAGCAACTTAGATGACCACTACCAGGGCCACACAGGAGAGAAGCCTCACACCTGTACCGAGTGCAACAAGTCCTTCACCAGGTTGAGGACTCTGAAGAAACATGTAGCAATGAAACATGACTGGCAAAAAACATGACTGGCAAAAAATGCTGGATTGGTGCTGATGTTGTATGCAATGATCCCTACTTTATGTTAGAGTTTAAAAAAATATGTCAAATTTCAAAGATTCAATACCACACTGTCCACCAGAGGCGCACGCAGACTATTACCTCTGGCCAACCCAGATTAGTATTCATCCGGTACTAATTTTTCTGGCCTGTGCTCAAGAACTGTTAGATAGTTGTAAATGTGATTAACATGTGAACATCTTTCAATATCAAACACGAAGTTGCCTTGAGATGTATCAGAGTTCATTTTTTAACATTTGAACACTTTCCATTGGTGAGTTTAACTGAAAGTATAAAAGATAAAAGAATTCAAATTCTAAACAAAGCCACTAAATCATGATAAATAAAGAATATCTCTTTTTCAAACAAATATTACATGTATTGTAATATTTACAATACATTTATAATGTATTTAACTGTTATATCATTTTATATTTTCCATTATCAATCATATTTGTAAAACAGAATAAGTTTTTACAGAATAAAGTTTTATTTAAAAAGAAAACAGTGCCACCAAAAGGCACCTTGTACAGAGGTGACAGGTCGCCCTCTAGTGGAGTTTGAGTCAATACTGCATTTTTTTGTCATTTTTTTTAGCATATTTGATATAAATTACTGGGAACGTTCAAAATGAAAAATGGCAAGTCCTGATGAGTTTTTCTGACAGGACATTGGCCTTGAGACATGTTTTAAGGTTGAATCCTGGTGTATATGATGAGATTTTTATGAAATTGGACAGTTGTGAACAAAGATTGCATTGGTCATTGCAGGTTTACATGGATCACAGTGGAAAGAAGGGCATGTCTTATCTAAGGAGCAAGTGCTAGACATGTTGAAGCAACAAGGAACACTCTCTCCATGCGGTCCTTACTCATGCTACCTCTGTGGCAAATCTATCTCATCCCTTGCCAACTTACGCAAACATTACAATATTCATGCCGGAAGCCGGCCGCACAAGTGTGGAGTGTGTGGGAAGGGCTTCAGCCAGAGCAGCAATCTGATAGACCACATCAGGACCCACACAGGAGAGAAGCCTTACCAGTGCCACGTCTGTCTCAAAAACTTTGCTCGCTCAAGTAACTTAAAGTCACATCAAGTGATACATGAGAAATCTTGATATGGCGCAGTGCACCAAGGAATCCTGCACTTGGCAGAGATTGTGCAGCTATAGACCAATGAGAAAACATTGAATCCTTGATGTTAACATGCAACTTATTGCTGATTTGTGGTATCACTTGCAAGAATCTGGTATTTTAAAGCTTATTTCTAGACAAAGTCAGATTTGACAATTTCAGGTACCATTTCGTTGCTCATTACTGATCTGTATGAGTTTCGGGAACAGAGGATGATGTGAATGTCAAAATATGCGAGACCCCAGGGTGAAGTTGGGAAGCTTGGAAGTGGTCCTCCAGAATATGTGGCTCATGTTTTCACAGATAGTCCAAATAAGGAGCCTCCCTCTAACACGACTTATCACCTCAATTTGAATAAAAGATGCATTTGGGAATTTTGTGGCAAGGCACATTTCCTCAAAATACTGATTTTCACAGACATATGTTTGATCACTCAGGAGAGAAACCTTTCGAGTGCTATGTTTGTAAAATGCGTTTCATCCAGAAAGGAAACATGAAAAGACATATGCTACGTGCTCATTCAGTTGATTAAGATGTGTGTGAAAAAGTCAAGAGCAGTTGGCAAGATAAAAATGTTAATTCAGTTGAAAGTGTGGAAAAAACTTTTCAAATGAGACATTAACTAAAAAGGAGGACCCAAATTATCAAAACAAATGACATTTATATTCTGGATAAAAGGGTGAATCAATAAAAGGAGGCAAGATGATAGAAATATACAAAACAATGATATTCATTTTCATTGCTCATTACAGATCCATTTGGGCCTCAGGAACGGGATATGACCTGGATGTCAAAATATGTGCAACTCCAGGGTGAAGTTGGGAAACGTAGAAGTTGTTCTGAGAGTGATCCTCCAGAATATATGAATTATGCTCTCACAGATCATCTAGATAAAGAGCATTGCACTGGTATCCCATATCACCCGGATCAGAATAAAAAATGTATATGTGAACTTTGTGGCAAAGGCTTTCTGCAAAATAATGATCTCCGTAAACATATGAGGGTTCACACAGGAGAGAAGCCTTTTGAGTGTTATATGTGTAAAATGCGCTTCACACAGAAAGGAAACATGAAAAGACATATGTTAAGGGCTCATTCTATTGATTCGGATGCTTGTGAAAAAGTCAAGAGCAGTTGGCAAGATGATCCAGACGAAAGTGGGGAAAAAACTTTAGCAAATGAGCCATTAGCTAAAAATGGAAGACTCAAGTGAAAATTACAAGATCAAATAATCACAAACAAATGACATTTATATTTTTGATAAAGGGGATGAATCAAAAAAGGATGTGAGATGATAGAAATAGATAAAACGATTAATGTGATATGATTTTTGTCAATATATTGTTTGTATGCGTTACATTACTGTAGTATGGAGTTAAAAGATCAAACTGAACAGTAAATGAATATTTAGAGTTATGAATGTAATCAGTCAACAATTGTTACTACTTTGAGACAAGCTTGCATCTCTTCAAAGTTCACCCATGTATGAGAGATTTTAACACACCAGGTGGCAACAAGGCCCTTTTGAGTAGTGAGAATTGAATTTGACTACTTTTTGGAAGTATTTTAGCCTAAACTTAAAGTTAGTCAGTAGATGCAATAAACATAAAAATAGTAAAAATTTACACAAATCAGGAGATTTACGGGGGTAATTTGGAAGAATGCAATTGAAGTAAATAAAACAATAATTAAAAAAGTGTTTTTTCATTAGATTAATTATTTGAAGAAAATTGGCTTTAATCTGATTGTGCATAGAAAATTTGCTCGATTCTTCATGTGAAGAACAACAAATCTTCATTGTGCATAAATATTACTGACCTGCCATGGTTTTTAATGTGGTGAGAGAGTTGAATAATTTCGTAGAAGAGTCATGCTCTGAGATTACCAAGAGTCCCTTCATAAGAGTGTCCCACAACCTTGGAGCCCTTCCATAAGAGAATCATGTCCAAGTCAATATGATACAGCATTCATACAGGGCACAGCTAATGACCATTCTATTTATAACACAATATGTGTGTTCTTGCAGGCAGTCTGAGTGTCCGGACACTGCACCCTCCAGCAGTGACACCCAGGATGTGGGGGCTCTCCACAGGCTCCAGCCACACCAATTGCACCATATGTGGCATGCTTTTCCCATCAAACTTCTTGGACAACCACATGAAAACGCACAACCACCACTCTGCCCGTTTCCAGTGTCACATTTGTTTGAGGACGTTCACGCAGAAGCATAACCTTGTGAAGCACAGAATGACACACACAGGAGAGAGGCCATATAAGTGTGAACAATGTGACCGCGCCTTCATCCAGGCCATTCACATGAAGAGACACAAGTGCCAAGCTCAGCACTCAGTCTCACAAGAGTGACACGGCCTTCCTTTGTGGGATATCACACCATTCTGTTTATCTCAACAGTAAATAACTTTTCATGACATGTTTGGTAAAGTGAGAGTATTGCAAGAAAGCTGCACTCCACCAGACCCCATTCACAAATTGATGTCAAGTAGTTAAATGGTCACCACATTGTTTCCTAAACCAGAACTCTAAATTAGAGGAAAATTTGTGCCAGATTTATGAATCACCTGAGCAAATCATGGACAATTTTTGCAAAGAAACAACTTGCAATGAAGAAAATGAAAGGACAGGAAAGCTTTGTTTGGTGTTAACATTTGTTGTTTTCTTGGTGCTTGCAGGAAGAATGTTTGGAGGGTTATCAATGTATTCAATGGCAGCGCCACCTGGCCGACCATCAGCGGAACACAACTGGAAACCACTTGCCTGCTTTAAACGCCACTTGTGTGATAAGGTGTTGCTAAACAATGAAGATTACGGTCAGCATATGAAAAGGCACAGATCTGCACCATATTCTTGTGATTTGTGTGGCAAAACCTTCACACAGAAGCACAACCTGGTGAAGCACACGATGATCCACACTGGGGAGAGGCCACACAAGTGCCAGACATGCGGCAAATCCTTCATTCAGGCCATACAGTTGCGCAAACACCTCGCGCATTATCACCCAAATGACCAACTAAATGCTGATAACTAGGACGGCTACTTTCTGGCTAATCATCAAAAATACATCAGAAAATCATGTGATTAATCTCAGGAATATTGTGATACATCAATAGCTCATCCATTCATCAACAACCCCTGACCACAAGATCATTGAACTCCTTGGAACTATCTGTATATTCTAGCCACAAAGTCCACAATGAAAAGGACTTCCCACAAGGTGCACTGACAGGTAACTTAATGTTTCCTGTTTGGGCACCGAGTGTATCCAGCGAGGTATTACATGCAAATAGTCTGATTGGTCGTACTGAAAGGATTTGTAAAGGTATTAAGCGTATTTGAGGCAGGATATGGTAGGATTGGGTGAAGCTGCAGTGTAGATTCAAGTATTGAGTGAAGTGAGCAGAATTGGGTGAAGATTAAGTGTACATGAGGCAAGAAAGTGAAGCCTCCATGTGGGTATGCTATGATAGAGAGAGACCTAAATGAATGAAACTGTTCTCCATATTTAGATTGGTAGGACAGGGAATGTGCATAAATAAAGCACTGCATATTTTTACCACAGTCTCATGTACACTTACAGCAATCTCCAATTATCATTGCAGATATCATAAAGTTTTTCGGGCATAACCGAGTGATGCAAACCGCCATGCCCTAGACAGATGAAGATATTGCTCACATGATAATAACCGAACAAGAAATGCCATACACAAGGCCAGGACTACCCCCAGCTAAACCAAGATGCATGTCATTATACCGATGTAACTTCTGTGGTAAAATGAAAAAGCATAAAAATGATTTGAGAAAGCATGTAAGAATTCACACACATGAGCGACCTTATCGATGTCAGTATTGCGGTGAGGGATTCAGCCAGAGTCAGCTGGTTAAAAGACATATTATTGTCAACCACAAGGAACTGGTGACATCTGGTGGCGATGATCAGAACTATGCCCTGGACACTCCAACCAAACCAACCACTGATGTATAGATATTGAAAGACTATGTCAAGCCTTTTGTCAGTCCCTTCAACTTCTCCATATTAAAGGATACATACTAACAGTTCAAAATTAATATGAGATCTTTCCAAAACAAAATGGAATATTTATTTGATTTTAGAAGTGTTTGATATTTTCATGGTTTAAGATGGGATGTATAGCACTGATGTATAGCACTGATGTTATGATCTGAGTATATTGCTTCTGTCAAGTGTGCGGTCTTCTACTAACCTCGCCTCCTGGTCTGATTGCAGGTATGTGGAATGCCACAGCCAATGCCACACCCAACCTGCTCCTCAGAGACCAAGACCCAACAGGAAGAACAGTATGGAAATGCCTCATCTGTGGCAAAACCTCGCTTGTCAAAACAAATACTTTGAATCATATAAGGAGGCACACTGGAGAGAGGCCATACAAGTGCCAGACATGTGGCAAATCCTTCATTCAGGCCATACAGTTGCGCAAACACCTCGCACATTATCACCCAAATGACCAACCAAATGCTCCTAACTAGGACGGCGTCTTTCTGGATGATGACAGAGGTAACAGGAAACTTAAAACCTCAGGTGTCACACTAAAACAGTGTCACATGTAGAAAACTGAAATTGCAGCATATTTATGAATACTTGTCCTCAACATGATACACTTTCAAAAACAGAACGAAAGGTTTATTTATTATGAGTATTTGACATGTATTGCTAGTGTAAGAAGACAAGATATGTAACCACTCATGTATAATACTATCAAGTGTGCAGTCTGCTATTAACTTTGTTTCCGTGGTCTGATTGCAGATGTTTGGAAACATATTACCCCACCCAATGCCACGACCACGTTGCTCAGCAGAGAGCGAGACCCGGCAGGTAACACACGCTGGAAATGTCTCGTCTGTGGCCAGACCTCGCTTGTCAAAACCAATATTGTGAACCACACAAGGAAACACACAGGAGAGAAGCCATTTGTGTGCGTGACTTGTGGCAAATCATTCACGAGAAATGCAACTCTCAAACTTCACATGACTGAAAAACACTCAAAGGACTCGTAAATGAAACTGCCATAAAGCTTGATAAGAAAGACACACTCTATGTTCAGTGGTAAAAATGTGAATATTAAAATGAAAAACACTGTCAAGAAATGCCATGAATATTGATTGAAGTGTGAGAGTTTAGTGCTGAGTGATTAATGGTGATTGTGATGTTATTTGTAGAGGGGGTCTACATGTGGAGGCGCAGAGAAGCAAGCCAGCTAAGCACAGACACTGAGTCCCTCCTTGTGCGAGAGAAGGACGCATTTGGCAGAGCCATGTGGAAATGCAAACTTTGTGCAAAAAGCTCGTCATATAAAACCCATATAATAAATCACACACGGATCCACACAGGAGAGAAGCCCTTCCCTTGCCCGCTGTGTGGCAAGCGCTTCACCAGGCATAGCTCGGTCACCAACCACCTCAAGCTGAGCTGCTCAGCACAGAGGCTGCCCCACACCTCACACTGGAACCAAGATGCTCAAGATACGCTGTGAAATATTGTGATGTCCACAAAGAAGAGATAATACGCTGTGAAATATTGTGATATCCACAAAGAAGAGATAAAAAAAAGTGTGGTGAAAAGCCAAACGTAACCAATCTCAGTTGATTGTTGTGCAACCTCACAGAAGCATTTTGTTTTTATAAAGTATGGTCTTGAAACATCTGATTCCCACATGGTCAGCGAAGGGCTGAGGTCAGGAGTAAAGCAAGGCAGAGAGGTTATGTGAGGTCCAACACTAATGCAGTGACTGTGTGGTTGCAGGGGTGGAGGCAGGCAGGTGGACGGTGGGGCGTGGTCAGGGCAATGAGGAGTGCCACCTGCTGGTGAGGGAGAGAAGCCAACATGGCAGTGTGTGGAGGTGCAGCATCTGTTATAAGCTCGGCAGCCACAGAGGCAACATGCTGAATCACGTACGCACGCACACCGGAAACAAACCCTTTCTCTGTACGCGATGCTCGCAGTCATTCACACGAGCAAGCACCTTAAAGGCACACATGGAATATAGATGTAAAATGCTGAAGGAGAACCAAGATCAATGTCAGTGAAGCTAGAGAAACTTAAACCTGTCACGAGAAGACTGAACAGTCTCAACATGATCAGAACTTCATTTCATAATTATAAAATTTATATCATAATCATTGTTAAAATCATCATTTTAGCATTTAAATAATTCACTGGGATAAAAAGATATGTGTGAATGGTAAATATTTATCAAGAATGTGTTAAGAACTGTAGAAAGCAGGTATAATATTACCTATTAAGACTGTGAAGGGATAGTTGTCTAAATGTCAGGCATGAAAATGTACAAGTTATGAATAAATATTTCTTTTGTTGTAGTTTTTTGTTTTTGACATTTCTTCGGATTAATTAGTCTGCATAATGTTCAAAATTTCTTTTCAATTTGTTATGATTTTATCGACTAAGACAGAGTAAGTTGAATTATTTTATATTTCCTAAGAATAGTCAGCAGTTCAAAGGGCCCACTTAAACCGTTTAGACCAGTAAAGAGTTTAGATAATAGTTCATACAGTAGCAGACAGCTTGCTTCCAAGTACAACTGTTCCAATTGGGCCCTACACAGTAGCAGACAGCTTGCTTCCAAGTACAACTGTTCCCATTGGGCCCTACACAGCAGACAGCTTGCTTCCCAGTACAACTGTTCCCATTGGGCCCCACACAGTAGCAGACGGCTTGCTTCCAAGTACAACTGTTCCCATAGGGCCCCAGACAGCTTGCTTCCAAGTACAACTGTTCCCATAGGGTCCCAGACAGCTTGCTTCCAAGTACAACTGTTCCCATTGGGCCCTACACAGTAGCAGACAGCTTGCTTCCAAGTACAACTGTTCCCATTGGGCCCTACACAGTAGCAGACGGCTTGCTTCCAAGTACAACTGTTCCCATAGGGCCCCAGACAGCTTGCTTCCAAGTACAACTGTTCCCATTGGGCCCCACACAGTAGCAGACAGCTTGCTTCCAAGTACAGCTGTTCCCATTGGGCCCTACACAGTAGCAGACAGCTTGCTTCCAAGTACAACTGTTCCCAAAGGGCCCCAGACAGCTTGCTTCCAAGTACAACTGTTCCCATAGGGCCCCACACAGTAGCAGACAGCTTGCTTCCAAGTACAATTGTTCCCATAGTGCATCTGTTCCCAGAGTGCTTGTCGCCAGTGGTGCTTGTCGCCAGTGGTGCTTGTCGCCAGTGGTGCTTGTCGCCAGTGGTGCTTGTCGCCAGTGGTGCTTGTCGCCAGTGGTGCTTGTCGCCAGTGGTGCTTGTCGCCAGTGGTGCTTGTCGCCAGTGGTGCTTGTCGCCAGTGGTGCTTGTCGCCAGTGGTGCTTGTCGCCAGTGGTGCTTGTCGCCAGTGGTGCTTGTCGCCAGTGGTGCTTGTCGCCAGTGGTGCTTGTCGCCAGTGGTGCTGTAATCTGTATACTTACTCTTTTACAGACTGTTTTTAGTTTGCATGAATTATTTAAATCTGACAGAAGTTGTGTATTGTTCCAGAGCTTCAACCCAAAGAACCTGAGCGCCATCTTGTGAGGGAAATATGGCCCTCATCCACGGGAACACGCACATACTGGAGATGCCAGCTGTGTGGTAAAAGGGAACTATCCAAGAGTCACATGAGGGAGCATGTTAGAATACACACTGGAGAAAAGCCTTACTCTTGTCCCAAGTGTGGAAAGAGCTTCACCAGACAGACCACTGTGACCAGTCATATGAAACTCAGATGCAAGACTGAGCCACCCAGACCTCTATAGGGACTGAGCCGCCCAGACCTCAGTAGAGACTGAGCCACCCAGACCTCAGTAAAGACTGAGCCACCCAGAAGACCTCAGTAGAGGCTGAGCCACCCAGACCTCAGTAGAGACTGAGCCACACAGACCTCAGTAGAGACTGAGCCACACAGACCTCAGTAAAGACTGAGCCACCCAGACCTCAGTAGAGGCTGAGCCACCCAGACCTCAGTAAAGACTGAGCCACCCAGACCTCAGTTAAGACTGAGCCACCCAGACCTCAATAGAGACTAAGCTGCCCTGCCCGGTCAGAAGATTTCACAACTCTCATACTGGATTCTTATTTGATCAAAAAATATGGAGCCCTGTGAAAAAAGTCATGCAATCCGGAAAAAAGAATTGTTGAAAGCATATTAGCAACTGTGGTAGTTTTGATTTAAAATGGCAAAATGTTAGGGTTAAACTTGCCAATCAATTTCATGAATTAAGTTGTAATATTGTTAAAAGTTATTATTATGTTGTTATTATTTGGTAATGGTGAATTACTTCACGCAAAGATATTTACAGGATGAACATCAGCTTGAGTCCAGGGAATTGTCATACATTTCTAATAAAAAGTTGGACCAGAGTCACTGTGAATATCATATCCACACCAGAGAGCGGCATTTGTTGACCAAATACAGCATCCTGCATGGAACATGAGGATAATAGAAAAATAAAAACAATTTATGTTTCAAACAAAGTACTGTTCTCATATGTTCTGAAATATTTGCTTAAAACAATAGTAATTCCACAATTGGAGGTCAATCAGGGGTCTGATTGACCTTTTTTAAATTTACATATTGCTATTAAAAAAATTAAACCACTATTGACACTGAGAATTGACAGTGAGGGGTTCAATGTTAAGTGAGGAATGATGGCACAGTCGGACACTTTCTTGCCATATAATCTTGCATGACTATAATGATTCTGACGAGTTGTGTATTGTTCCAGAGTATCCGTGTGGAGATTCCTCTGAGCGGTATTTGGAGCGGAATAAACGGGTCACCTCCTCCGGAGTGCGTACCGTCTGGAGATGTCTATTGTGTGGCAAATGTGACATTTCAAAGAGTCACATGAGAGAACATGTCCGAATGCACACAGGAGAGAAGCCTTTCCCTTGCCCCATATGCACCAAATCATTCAAACGAAACGGTCATCTCCGCCAACACATGATTATGCATTTGGGAGACAAATTCTGAAATTATTGAGTAATGATAATCGAGATGTATTTTTATTAAAACTTTGAAAATATATAATAGTAGACCTATGTGTTCTAAAGCTTTCATTCCTGACTTGCTATGAGAGAAGTAGGATGTTTAAGACCCGTCGGCATCTTGATAAAGCTGATGGAGTGTTCTGAGACTTGCGTTTGTGGAAATGTGATATAACAATCCCAATGTTTTAAAATCTAACACAGTGCTTAAATGTTACAGGAGACTTGGAAAAGAACAATCTTATAGCTTAAAGAATGAGTAATATTACAGAAGGCCTTTAACTGGAATCAAAATGCTAATTTATTAATACACTTATTGAGCAAAGTTGAGGGAAGTGATAAAGCCATAAGGTGATTCTCACTTTTGTATATAAAAAGCACAATGTAATTTTACAATTTTTATATCTATAAATAAATAGATGTATGAAATAAAAAAGAAAAACATACCAATTAATAACTGTACTTGTCTGAGATTTGTGAAAGAGTAAATCATTTTATGAAACAAACAAGACGTGTAAAATTGTGATAAGTTGTGAAAAGAGAATGAAGAATTGGCCAGGATACAAGATGAGTGGAAAAGAAGAAATGATAAGTTGGTCAGATGGAGTAAGAAACAATATTCATCTCTAAAAAAATTCAGTTAGCCAATTTTACTCCGATGAAGCTATCACATATCCAGGGGAAGGTATCAAATATTATGATCTTTGTTCCACATAATCTTGCAGAACATGCTATCGCTGAGTGCACGCATGCATTTTAACCAGGCGTGTTTGGTTCTCGTTTTAGGCTGTGTGGTCATTTGTCCTGGCGAGTCCTCCAGCCTGCCTCCGTATCACACTGAAGGTGAAGCGCTCGATGTGTTCACCGCCATCGAGATAGACACCGCTTATCGCTGCATCAAGTGTGGCAGGAGATTCAAATCCAAAACAGAAATTAACAAACATATAAATAAGCATTTAGTGCGGAGCACGCGGGGAGTGCCACGAGGGAGTGCGGTGGAGGGTGCCGAGACTCTAAAGTCGGACTCAGGCCGCGTGCTCTACAAGTGTCTGACCTGCGAGAAGGAGTTTGGCAAGCGGTCGGACATCACGCGGCACCTGAGGATACACACTGGGGAGAGGCCGTTCACTTGCCTGGTGTGTGGCAGCAGCTTCACGCAGAGCAACGGACTCAAGACTCACATGATGCTCGTACACAAACTATGAACTAGTAACTACTTAGTTATTATCATGCCCACAAAATGTTACTCTGCATTACATCCGTAATATCCAACTACTACCTCTGCAGTCATTGCCTTCTATTTGATACCATTTTAAATTTGGAATTCCCCAAGTTATAAATACTTGCTTTACAAAATATCATCAAATCTGAATTGACCAACATCAGGTCATAAACAGTAATCAGGTGTCTGGCACATACACTGGCTATTCAGTACAACTGCTGGTACAAACAAAATCTATTTATATACTTTCACCAATTTGTGGACAGCCAGATTTTTATGAATACTGCTGATTGCAACCGATCTTGTGCACAGCTCTATACCTTTTGAGGCATGGACTCATATCAGAGAGAGTTCCTGTAATGGAGGGTAACAAAATGTGAGAAGGTACCCAGATTTCTAATTTTATTTATTTATGAATTGCGCTCAATATAACAATGGGATAAGGCCCAGGAAGGATGGCTTAAGTTGTGGGACAAGATGATGATAATCCAGATTTATTTTGCTGACATAGGGTGCACATGATTGAAGCCGGTGGTTTCTGCCAAAACTGCCAGTTTTCAAAAGTCAAAATGTCATTTGGAAGTTACAATATAAAAATTCAGGTCTGTTGTGATTTTCAGGTATCAGGCATATTGCAAAATTGAATACACCAACACACTTTCAATGAAAAAGATACAAGTTAACACCATTCTGTGACTGAGTTTCTAGCCCCATTCTCATGTCAGGGACCCTCACGGCATAAAAAGGTTCATAAGGGATGGTAACAGTTAACATCATTCCATGAGAACTTTAAGATTGCACTCACTGATCTAAGTCTATTGATATTACCTGTAACTAGTTGCCTGTGTCTGGTATACAATACGTCACCCATACACAGTGTCTATTGTGCCACATTGTGATAGACATCTGGTTTACCATGTCTCACTTATTTGTGATCTACTATCTTGATATTTGTAGCCTGTGAGTGTTACACATGCACTACTTTCTTAAGAGATGAAATAAAGAAATTCCACACAAATATATGGTGTAAATGACAACAAGTTGTACATCTCCACATAGTCCATGGATGTTTGTAAGGCGAGATGCCAATCTTCACATGTTACTGATGTCCTGGAAAAAAGCAGTGTTGTATCTCTAAAAATGTGTTATGTTCCACAAAATAAAGAATTATAAAACATATTGATAAGGTATTTTGTTTGGTTTATATTTTACAGGGAAACCCCAAATGTGGCCTCCTAGTTTTGGAGCCGGTGGAGTGGACTGGGCGTGTGTGGGGGCGCCACCACATGTCCCCCATGATAACAAAGCATATAGCCTAGAGGGGGCGCTGGTGTGCATCAACACTGACAGACTTGTGTATTACATATGTCAGACATGTTACAAGCGCTTCAGTAAGAGAGCGGACATGAGACGACACATTCGGACACACACAGGAGAGAAGCCTTTTGGTTGCCCTTATTGTGAATATTATGCCAACCATAAAAGCAATTTAAAGAAACATATATTCCTAAAACATTCCTGACACTGCTTATGCAAATGAAGAAAAAGAGACGAAACCTGCCATTGCTTTCCTTTAAACATACAACAATTACTCATATTTATGTGGGTGTGTAGCAGGTTTTAACAAAGCCAACATCCTTGAGGGTTTAAGCATTTTGAATAACAAAGATTGCAATGAAAGATATCAGTGGTAAAATAGGAAATAGAATGTGATAATTAATCATGTATATTTGCAAATATATGCAAATGAGGTCATTTGTATATATGAAAAAGAAATCACTAATAGTGTAGAGGTGATTTGGATTATTGGTGTATTTGATGTGAGTTGATGGTTGGTGGACGTTGGCGTGAGGTTATCACTGATGTGCTTGATTGTATCTCCGCAGGTTCATATCTCGCTGCATCTCCCTTCACTACTTTCCCAAGCCAGCTAACATTAATAGACCAGGAGACAGCTAGCCCCGGCGGGGAGATGGAAGGTCTGCTAGGAGTACGCCGGACCAGGACAAACAAAGGCCTGGCCTACCAGTGTGGCTACTGCAGCAAGGTGTTCAGTCAGAAGGTGGACGTGAGACGACACATCAGAATACACACAGGAGAGAAGCCTTTCAAATGCCAATTCTGCAAATACTCTGCCAATCACAATAGTAATTTGAAGAAACATATTCAGATAATACATAAACTACAGCTGATGTAAGGCAAAGGTTCCTCGGTCTTGCCCATCATTGACCTCTGACCTCTGTATTGCCCAGCATTGACCACTGAGGCAAGCTTGGGTTGAGTGTTATCCATTTGGAACTGGTTTGGAGTGATCTCAATTTCATTGGAAGACAAGTATTGACAAGTTCTGGATTTTACTCCGGGAAAGCAGGGTTATGCATAAATTGTGTGAATTAGGAATAAAACAAATATTATCAAGCTAAGCAGATTTCTTTTTTGTCTTTCTAGGCATGTACAAAGAGGTCCAATACCTCACGCCATTGTTTGTCACCAGAGGGCACTCTGAAAGCAGCAATGCACCACAGTCCACACCGTCCCAGATAGACCCAGAACTGCAGGGGGTCGAGAAATGCCGGAGTGAAGATAGACTGTTCTATAGGTGCTTGATGTGTGGCAAAGAATTTGCCAAGAAAGGAGATGTTAGAAGACATATTTTAACCCACACGGGAGAAAAACCATTTAAATGTCCACAGTGTGATGTGCGAGCAAATCTCCTGGGAAATCTTAAGAAGCATATGATCTCAAAGCATGGAGTGAGCTATACTGGATCTCAAGCCACATCAAATCTGCATCAGTAAACTATAAGACAAAAACCAAGGGGATATACAGAATCATTGTATGATGACACTCGTTTCCCTTTTGTGTAAGAACTGAAAAATATATCCATATCATAAACATATAGGATGGGAAGACCCGTATGTTTCACTTATGTCTCATTTGTGGTTCATTCCGCAACTTGTACCCAGAACCCTATTTATTTTAAAGCCCTGTCTTGTTTTCTTGGAAGTTGTCTAACTCTCCTACAGATAGAGAGACACCCAAAATGTATAAAAAAAAAATACCACTGATTATAGATGTTTTAGAGGATGTAGCATAATGAAGAATGGCTCAAATCTCAAAGGACGAGTATTAGGATTTGGAATGGACACATTGAAAGATTCAAGAGAGCCATGACCTTCTGAGAGAGCCTTGACCTTCAATATTAGAAAAGGCAGGAATTGTACAAGGAGCATCATATTGGTCCCATTAACCTCAACCAATTCTTGGGTTGGTGATTTTGGTAATAAAGAGGTTTAGAAAAAAATACAATGCTGTCTTAATGTTTTATTGTTATTTTGAGTAGCTCCTCCTGAAAGCTGTTGTGAATTGAATGTTAGAATAGACAATCTGACATAGAGAATAACTTGATGGCCGAGGTGGACCAATAATTGACTATGTTCCTTGTATCTTCTAGGAGAGCGAGCCCTGCAGCTGTTTCAAGAGGGCGCCACAGAGCAGAGTGTTGCCGAGAAACTCTCTGGGGAGAATATGTTCAATTTGCCTGCTATGCCTATGGGTTCTGACCCTGACATGCCAGGAGTGGAGAAATACAGAACGCTCACCAACAAAGTATATTTTCAATGCCTTTTGTGTGGTAAAAAGTTTGCGATGAAAGGAGATATGAGACGTCATGTGAGGATCCACACAGGAGAGAAGCCCTATAAATGTCCTCAGTGTGACACGCGCATGTCCCAGAAACAGAACCTCAAGAAACACATCATACTGGCACACAGAAAGTGATAGAACCTCAAGAAACACATCATACTGGCACACAGAAAGTGACAGAAAGTGACAGAACCTCAAGAAGCACGTCATACTGGCACACAGAAAGTGACAGAACCTCAAGAAACACATCATACTGGCACACAGAAAGTGATAGAACCTCAAGAGGCACATCATACTGGCACACAGAAAGTGATAGAACCTCAAGAGGCACATCATACTGGCACACAGAAAGTGACAGAACCTCAAGAAGCACATCATACTGGCACACAGAAAGTGACAGAACCTCAAGAAGCACGTCATACTGGCACACACAAAGTGATCCAACCTCAAGAATTCATCAACTTGCCACAAATTATAGATGTACTGATTATTTAATATATTTTATGTACAACTTTTTCACAAAATGAAAATTATTATGTTACACCTTTATAATGTAAAAGAGTAACAGCCAGGAATCAAACTGCAGATTCCTGATATCAAATACCGAAAAAAGTAAACTTTGTTAGATGCAAAATTTTTACATTTTTCTTCAGACTGAGCAGAGTATAAAGTCTTGAGATGATATATTAGGTGATATGTATATGTTAGTGATTGGCATCAGGGTGGGGTTTATAGAGTCGTTGGCACCTTCATCAGGGCGTTTTATCTTGTTTGTTGATAGGTATGTTGGACAAGAGATCATGGCGGATGCGTTTGGATCTGGACTCTTCAGACTCTCTCCTATCCTGTGTGCCAGTCACTGATATGCCTATGGTAGAGAAATGCTCCACTGTCGGCAGCAGAGTCTTCTTCAGATGCTTGGTGTGTGGCAAGACCTTCCGGGGGAAGTGCGATACGACGCGTCACGTCAGGATACACACAGGAGAGAAGCCATTCAGTTGCTCCTACTGCGATTACAAATCCAACCTCAAACAAAATCTGAAAAAACATGTGTATGTCACACATGGACACATGCTATGACAGGCTTCAAGTGCACATGCACTCACATGATGTCACTCAGTGCCAACGCAATGTGTCTAGATAAGTTATGATAGCAATGCTTAATAAGGTTTACTGAATAGTTTGCTCTCATTGTGCATGTGATTCTGTGACTTGGTTTATATACTGTGCTATTTAGATCTTTCAAAATAACTTGTTGATATAAGAACACGATATAGACAGCCTAGAATATGGTACTGGATGCCAGACTCTACGTGTTAAATGTCTCCAGTTTGAAGCTCATGGCAGTCTGAATTAAAACTTCCTTTAAGTGAAATATGAAAACATCTCATAATTGACACATGCATGTGGAATGAAGACTTAGAAAAATAAAAGAATCTTTAAAAAAATAAAAGTAATTTTTATGAATACTTAACTTTGTTTATTATGAAAGTGATTTTTATTCAATTAATGAAAAATTCATATGTTATTTTGAAAGAAATCTTGTTAAGTATATCATTTATTGTTAAGTGTATCATTTATTTTTGATACATTAAAAAAAGAGTTCATTTATAGACAGGAATTATAGAAAGCAGGTGGAGAAACTAACCTTTTATTCAATACAGCATGTGGCTATGAACATAATCAGGTTTTGATATTGTCACAGAGGGAATGGCAGGAAAAGCAAGGCACTATACCACAAGACATTTACTTCTAGGGGGAACAATATTGAATGCAGAAGGAATTTGGATAAAAAAAATAAAGGAACTACATGTATATCAGATGGAAATCAATTATATAGGCTTTCTTTAAGAAAAAATATGGTTATTTTCAAGTTACTAAAGGATATTGTGTGTTGTTACAGAGAGACGGAGCACAAAGATGGAATTGGGCCAAATCTCTGCAGAAGGGGAACACTTGTCACGCAGGTCTGAGGACTTGCTCAACAGTATGAAAATGATGGACCCAGGCAGTACTAGCGCCACTATCTTGTTCTATCAGTGTTTCTGCGGCAAAAAGGCGCGAGCGAGGGAACAAATGCGGCAGCACCTCCGGGTTCACACTGGAGAGAAGCCATTCAAATGTTCCTTGTGCGATCACGCTGCCACACAGCTGAGCAATCTCAAGAAACACATTGCTGCTATCCATGGAAAGAGAACAACATGAATCATCCTCACCTCCGCTATTATACATGCTTGCTTCATGTACCATTTATTTTAATCTGTCCTGCTATCCTAATAATTATACTATGATTGTCTTACATCCAGTTCACTGACCAATCATAGCAGTCAAGACAATTTTAGATTGAAGAGCGATTTTTTTTACCAATCAGTGACCTGCTAGTTGTAGTGTACTTTACACACAATAACTCAGATCAGCATGTGATAATTCACTGATCTGGTTTGTTAAACGTGCATGTGATTTACGTTGAATCTCCATGTAACATTCAAATTACTTTGCAAATGATATGAACATACTCACATCGGGAAACAGTGCTTTCAAACATTGATCTGATGATCAGGAAAATGATTATCACTGCACTTGATTTGAAAACAAAGAATGATCATGTACTTCTTTTGGTTGTCATTCACTGCAGCAAGGAGGGGAAAAGTCCATCCCTTTGACTTCCCTTCTCCTGCAGAGGGCAGCACTCGTAACTTGCCTCAAGATAAATGTTTGAAATTATCTATATACATGTCAAGCCAGTACTTATGACATGCTGACAGTTTTGATGATTTCTGCCTCATGTACTGTGGGTTGATTGTGTTTATTGACTTCTGCAGATGGGGAGTTCAGAAAGAGGTACCCGCCAGTGATGGACCAGTCCTCGACGTATCAATCTGCAGATGACTTTCTGAACAGTCTGCGGCAGATGAAGGACACTCCGTCTGGCTTGAATCTCATCTACAAGTGCTGCTACTGTGTCAAAGTGTGTGCCAATAAAGGCCACATGCGGGAACACCTGAGGATTCACACGGGAGAGAAGCCCTTCCCCTGCCCTCTATGCAGCTACAGGTGTGCCCTCAAAAGTAATCTGAAAAAACACATGATAAATAAACACAGAATCTAATGATTTCCATGTGCAAGGCAGGAAACCAACATGACAGGAAACCAACATGACTGTAAGCTTGTTATATATTATTACAGACAATGATTGACAAACTGGGTATCAGAATCCTCTAATGAGCATCTAAATATTATACCCTCAAATTACAAATAAACAATTGATCCTGAGATAGACTGCTGAGACATGATTGCCTGGTGAGAACAGATTGCTGACAAGGAGAAGAAACTTTCCTCTATTATACAGACAGAGAGCATGATGTGGAGGAAAGGAAACATGCCAGATTGTGCTGGACATCTCACCTTTACACTAATGCAGCTTAACAAAGGTCCCACCAATCATTCCTAGAATTTTGTTTGCTTGACTTATTTTACCTTTCTTGGGATACACCAAGATATTGACTTCTCATTTTTGAGACATCAATTTCAAGATGACTTAATCAATATACAAGATAAAAGGAGAATGTTTTTGTAATGAATTCAAATAAAGTTTATTAATGGAAAAAATTGTACAACTCTTGCTTATTTGGGGTTCAAACTCATTACATTATCCAGGGAAACATGCAAACAACTTTCATAACCTGTCATAATCATAACACACTTGATATTCTGATCTTTAACGGTTTTTTTACATTCATATTTAAAGTTTCAAGATTTTATATACTATTTTTGTCATTCTTTTTGAAGCCAGATCATTAACGAGGGTGAAGTTATGTAGCAGTATTGTCTTATGTCTAAAATAATATTGTTCCTATGGCAACCATTGAAATAGAAACTAGATCATGTCAAGCGTGATACATTTTAAATCCTGCAGAGAATATGGAGTTGTTTGTTGGAGATGGATTTTAACTGCTTTGATTCATCTGGTTATTAGTAGGGCAATGGGTAGGTCGTCCTAGTTGCCATTGCCATTTTCTTATTTGCCATGAAATGAATATGACTGGATTTTTGCATTTGAGTGAGCTCAAAGCCTGTAGAGAATTACTGCAGTGCACAAGTCTGGTGTATGATGCTGATGTTTTTTTCTTCTATAGGTTATTTTGCTCCCGGAGTTCTCAGTCTTCCCCTTGGTTACGGACGGAAGAGTCAAGCACCAGAGGGCGCTGAGCTTATTCGGCAGAGTAACGGACTGGTTGGCTACAAATGCTGCCGCTGCTTCAAGGTGTTCTCCGGGAGGACAGACGTTATACGTCATCTACGGATCCACACAGGAGAGAAGCCCTTCCATTGTGCGATATGTCCTCACAGAACCACCCAGAAAAGCTCCCTCAGGTCCCATATGATCATGAAGCATAACAGCAAACTGGACGATATCCTCGTGGCTGATAAATAAGTCACACATGTATCGGGCGGAACTCACAACCAGGATAATGGATAGTTTTAATGGAAAGATAAAGATTTACTCATTTAACTGTACATAATTAGCTGTATTTACTCTAAAACTGAACTTATGGAACTCCTCTGTTTAAAGCTGATCTGAAGATAATCAGGAGAGCACATAAATACAATGATAAATATAAATGCCAGCTTAGATTAAGGCAGAGACTTTGCATTTATTAACTGATATTATCAAAGGCACCCAAAGTTGGGTTTTGTTCCTTTTTTAAAAGCATATATATAGCTGGGTTTTATCCCAACATTTAATTTGATGTTGTAATCAATATAAAGATCTGTACAGCACAGAGAAACAATTGTAATAAGCAGTTGTATATGTTTCTTCCCTCTGAACTCTTTTAATGTGGAATAGTAACAGTGAACTATGAACTCACTGCATAGGAGAGAACCATGAAATGCACAGGAGAGAAACATCTCACATTTTACTGTCTGAAAGTCCCACAGAAATAATGTATTGATTTGCATTTCAAGATAGGTATATTTATGTTCTGTGTGTATCTATTAATAAAATAAAAGCATATAGGTCTAAAGTCTTCTTTGTAATATTGAGCTAAAGAAAATCATGACTCACAGTAAAGAGAGAAGCCACTCTCCATCCTGGCACAATCACCTGATGAGATCATGACTCACCATAAAGAGAGAAGCCACTCTCCGTCCTGGCACAATCACCCGATGAGATCATGACTCACCACAAAGAGAGAAGCCACTCTCCATCCTGGCACAATCACCTGATGAGATCATGACTCACTGTAATGAGAGAAGCCTCTCTCCGTCCTGGCACAATCACCTGATAAGATCATGACTCACTGTAATGAGAGAAGCCACTCTCCATCCTGGCACAATCACCTGATGAGATCATGACTCACAGTAAAGAGAGAAGCCACTCTCCATCCTGGCACAATCATCCAATGAGATCATGACTCACAGTAAAGAGAGAAGCCACTCTCCATCCTGGCACAATCACCTGATGAGATCATGACTCACTGTAAAGAGAGAAGCCACTCTCCATGCTGGCACAATCACCTGATGAGATCATGACTCACTGTAATGAGAGAAGCCTCTCTCCGTCCTGGCACAATCACCTGATAAGATCATGACTCACTGTAATGAGAGAAGCCACTCTCCATCCTGGCACAATCACCTGATGAGATCATGACTCACAGTAAAGAGAGAAGCCACTCTCCATCCTGGCACAATCATCCAATGAGATCATGACTCACAGTAAAGAGAGAAGCCACTCTCCATCCTGGCACAATCACCTGATGAGATCATGACTCACTGTAAAGAGAGAAGCCACTCTCCATGCTGGCACAATCACCTGATGAGATCATGACTCACCACAAAGAGAGAAGTCACTCTCCATCCTGGCACAATCACCTGATGAGATCATGACTCACCACAAAGAGAGAAGTCACTCTCCATGCTGGCACAATCACCTGATGAGATCATGACTCACAGTAAAGAGAGAAGCCACTCTCCACCCTGGCACAATCACCTGATGAGATCATGACTCACCACAAAGAGAGAAGCCACTCTCCGTCCTGGCACAATCACCTGATGAGATCATGACTCACAGTAAAGAGAGAAGCCACTCTCCATCCTGACACAATCACCTGATGAGATCATGACTCACCACAAAGAGAGAAGCCACTCTCCATCCTGGCACAATCACCTGAGGAGATCATGACTCACCACAAAGAGAGAAGCCACTCTCCATCCTGGCACAATCACCTGATGAGATCATGACTCACCACAGAGAGAGAAGTCACTCCATCCTGGCACAATCACCTGATGAGATCATGACTCACCACAAAGAGAGAAGCCACTCTCCATCCTGGCACAATCACCTGATGAGATCATGACTCACCACAAAGAGAGAAGTCACTCTCCATCCTGGCACAATCACCTGATGAGATCATGACTCACCACAAAGAGAGAAGCCACTCTCCATCCTGGCACAATCATCCAATGAGATCTAAAAAACATTGACATCCTCTGTTTTCAAAACTTTCCTGTTGTAAGATGAAAAGTTCATGTTTCTCTGGTTAATTTTGTTGTTTTTTTAAGGAGGGGTTGGGGTTGGAGGTCTCTTAAAAGCAATTTAGATGGCATCCATTTTTAGGATTATCAACAAAAATGCACAGGAAACTCACTGCAAATTCAACAGCTTTTATTTTTTACAGTTTTACAAAATTCTTTCTCCAATTTTCACAACTATCATTTAAAGAGCATAGATTGCTCCATCACCTATTTTATTATTTTTTTATTATCTTAATTTTTTTATATTTATCTATTTATCATATCTTAGCATATTTAGTTTCAATGCTTTTTGTGTCCATTGTATTTCAGGGAGAACATGAAAATATCATGATTGCTGAAAGTGTCTTGATTGCTGAATATTGACTTTGTTTTTTCAGAGTTTGCTTTCACCAGGCAATACATGACGCAGCAGGTGGTGAAGATCAGAGGAGCCTCAGGTTCCGCAGCCTACGAGTGCCAGGTGTGTCAGAAAATATTCCGCAGCAAAACTGACGTCGAGCGCCATTTACTGATACACACAGGAGAGAAGCCACACAAATGTGTGCTGTGTTCTGCGGCCTTCTCCACCAAGGGAAATCTCAAGAGACACATGATAACAGTCCACGGACCACCATCTTCTCTGCCCAACTGACAGGAGAAAAATTGTTTTGTTTGGACATTATAAAGGCATTAAGCTGTGAGAAGGATGATGGACCTGACAGGTATTCCCTGCTAGATTCAGCATAGGATTTCTGACTGGCCACTCAGTGACCCTATAGTTGTCGCTATTTATCACAAGTATTGAGCAAAACATGTCTCAGCTAGATAATAGAATTTTGTATGATGTTGAAAATTGCTATGTTGTACCTGTAATGTTGGTCACCCTATTGTTCAACATTTGTTGCCACTATGAGACAGGCCTGCATCACACATGACACAGTTTAACACACCAGGTGGCAGCAGGGCCCACTTGAGCAGTGAGAATTGGGAAAACCCAGAGAGAAGGTGCAAGCTAAACTGGATTAAATTACTTGCACTTCCAACCCAATTTATACTTGTACATTATATATTAGATTGTAATAACATTGGCATCATAAGTTAAGCTTTCGGAAAAAACAGTTCCATTGAATTATGATTGATTTTAATACTACTGTTACTATATTTACTCGAAAATAAGACGGCTTATGTATAAGACGACCCCCAAATTGATGTTTATCTTGAAAAGACTAATTTTCGAATATAAGACGAGTCGGTTTTTCTCGAGACATTGGCACTGCTACCATTCAAGTTTGGCGGCAATTTTAAAAGTGGAACGTAAATATATTAATATTTCAATATGAATTAATACACTGTGGCGGTGCTCCAATCGGTCTCGTGCCAAAAATAAGAGCTCTCCCCGTCACTTCCACATTCAATATGGCGACCTTGTGTTGTGTTAGCATATTTTAGCATGGTTAAACTCACATTTTTTCCGTCTTTTGCATAATTTACACTTATTAAATGAAGGCGGACTACTGTTGAGGTGTGGTAAAATATTTCTATGTATTTTATAAGCCAAAGATATTTATAATATCACTGTTGGGGGAGTTTGTATCTGGACAGTATTAGCAAAGTTTATTTACTTCTCACGCTGGTGAAGTCAATTTTCCTTGCCGTAAATCACTGTCAACAGATTGCCCTCGTGTATAAGACGACCCCCCAAAACATTAACTAAAGGTTTGGGTACAAAAACCTTGTCTTATATTCGAGTAAATACGGTATGTTATATTCAGCAGTAAGGGGTTTAACTTTTCTTTATATTTTTTTCTTCCAATTATCAGAAGAGAATGGCAGCTGTTAGATTACTTATTTTTGGACCAAATTAGAAATTGTAAGGAGACAATTTTTTGGTCATAAATCTGATGATTTTATCTCTCAGTCCTATGACTTCCGTCTGTGTATTGTGTATGTATTCTGCATTTAAATAAAGATCTATATTTTCACTTTTATATATGTGTATAATTTTCAGTGTATTGTCAGATATAGATATCATAAATTCATAAATTGTTTATATATGAATTTATAAATTTTAGTATTCCCACGAATAATGAATTGCCTCTTGTGAAATATGAGCCAAATTATTGCTGTATCCCACCTATATGACTATGGCTGTGTATCACAAGTATTGTGATCAGTAAAATGATATTATAAAATGAGATCATTAAACTGTCTGACTTAAATCATAACATACTTTGCTTCCATTCTATTTTGTTATTTGTCTCAGTGCAATCCCAAAGCAAAACACAAGTGCATTGGAGTAGGATGGGCCATAGAGTATGGAGAAGAAATTCCAACTGAAATTGCAACATCAGAAAATAAATTGTGGTAGTTATTGGGCTGAAATAGTAGGATGTTTTGTAACTTTTGCCAAAATGACGAAATTAACTCCAGCTACCAACACAGATGCTAATTACAATCTATCTTTATCTTGTTGATGAAGTTTATCTTTTTGATGAATTCGCTCCAAATTTGAGGATCTTGCATTTATATATTTCTATCTTGCTTTTTAGAATTTGGTGATATGGATGGCTTTGAAGGGTGTGGGAGAATCATCACAGAACTCGGACTCACCAAGTACAAGTGTCTGTACTGCATGAAGATATGTGGCAGCAAGACGGACATAAGGCGCCACCTGCTGATACACACAGGAGAGAAACCCTACAAGTGCCACCTGTGTAACTACGCCAGCAACAGGAAATATAACCTCAAGAAGCACGAATATCACAAACACAAAATATCAACCTCCGAAGCAGATCTCCATGCAGAGTCCAAGATTTGATTCCACTTGGATACAAGAAATCCCAATCAAGGATATGCTTTGTGATACGCCAATCCAAGATATGCCATTAGTATTCATGATATGACTTTCCAAGGCTGATATCCAGGAAAACATTTATCATTACTATACATAACCTATTATAGGCTGAGTTTAGGATATCACATCTTAGGCTGAATCCAGGATATGATGTATCATAGGTGGATTATGATAGGCTAAATATGATGTGTCATAGGCTGATTCCAGGATATGTCATGTCATAGGCTGATTCCAGGATATGACGTGTCATAGGCTGATTCCAGGATATGATGTATCATAGGTGGATTATGATAGGCTGAATATGATGTGTCATAGGTGGATTCCAAGATGTGATGTGTCATAGGCTGATTCCAGGATATGACGTGTCATAGGCAGATTCCAGGATATGACGTGTCATAGGCTGATTCCAGGATATGACGTGTCATAGGCTGATTCCAGGACATGACGTGTTATAGGCTGATTCCAGGATATGACGTGTCATAGGCTGATTTCAGGATATGACGTGTCATAGGCTGATTCCAGGATATGACGTGTCATAGGCTGATTCCAGATATGACGTATCATAGGCTGATTCCAAGATGTGACGTGTCATAGGCTGAGTTAAGACTATGTGTTATTGATTGTGTAAATGAAGCTATACAGATACCAGATACTATCTGTGAACATAATGGGCATTATACACATTTAGTGCATATAGCATATATAATTATCAAGAAAATATATGTCATAAACACTAAGACTTTTGTCTAATTCCATCTGTTTTAAGTGTTTGACTTGAGTTAGCCCTTGATTGGTTTCCTATGTTGACAGTGCAGTATGGTAGAGACCTCAGTCTAACATTATCCAATATCTATTTTAGAAACTAACCTCACTGGCATGGTGAAAATACAACTTCTGGATGGACATTGCAAATACAGATGTACGTTTTGTGGCCGGCTTCTTGTGACCAAGGCAGTGGCTGCGAGACATTTGAGGACCCACACAGGAGAGAAGCCTTTTCACTGTGAAATCTGTTCCTATGCATGTAACAGGAAGGACAATTTGAAAATACACATCTACACAATGCACCATAAACATAGATAATCATAAATAACAATCAGAAATCCAATTACATATATGATAACATGTGTAAGATACAATAGAAATATGATATGTTTCTTGATTAAATGTAAATATTAGATAATACCACAGTAATAAATGTGTTTAGAAATCTTAAACCATTCTTACATATGGACACAGCTGTTAATGTGGCTGCATGTGCAAGTCTATCATATAAGCTAATATTTGGCTTTCTCCCAGTCTGAGCTATATCACTTATATAAATATAACAATAGTTTACATATATAGATATAACAATAGGTTGCAGGTAGTTCATAGTTTGGCCAAAATTACACCCATCTTTATCTTCACCCAGAGAAGTTGTTAGTCCATATTTGCTGTGGACATTTCTAACTCTATGGTAACAAGCCTGCAATGATTGATACAAAACATGTTCACCATTGATAAGCTTAAAATGTCCCAGAAAGTAAAATTTGATTTTATATATTCGTTATATTCTTTCACATATCCATTCTGAGGTGCTTTCTTTTTTTTGTCATGAAAATGCTTATCATACGGCATCCATGAAATATTGATGTTTTTAATTGGGTAAAATAGAGTGATAATGGTTAGTTGTATGATAGATTTTCAGTATTGGTATGGCAAATGGGAGTCGTGCCTCAGAGAAAAGTTATACCTCAGTAAAGACATGAACATTTAAAGTAAATAAAACGCTGACCATATTCAACATTGTGAAACTAGATGGATGTTCATCATGATCTACTTATAGGTTTTTTTTTCTCATTTTTGTTTTTGCTTGGCAAAGATATTGCTCAGCAGGAATGCAGGAAAGTCTGAGAATATCATTAAAGAGTAGCTGTTTTCAAAAATGTTTTGAGCATTCAGCAACTGTGTTTCAATACAAGCATTGGCCCTGCAAGTAAAGAATTGTACAATCATAATTAAGTTGGATTAAACATTATTGCAAGATTCTTCACCTTTAACCAGTGTGACATGTATGTTTTAGACCTGCTGAGTGAAGGACATAATCTAGGCATTCAATGCAAGACTGGAAATCTGCAGGAATATGATCTACCGGGAGTGGTGCGTGATCTATCAAGAGTGGTGCGTGATCTGCCAGGAGTAGGGCATGAACCACTAGGAATGGTGCGTGATCTTCCTGGAGTGGTGCGTGACCTTCCTGGAGTGGTGCATGATCTACCTGGAGTATTGAGGTCCCAGGGGAGTGATGGCACCATCAGCTATCAGTGCGAGTTCTGCTGTAAGACATTCCCGACCAAGCCAGGAGTGAGGAGACACGTGATTATACACACGGGAGAGAAGCCATTCATGTGCAGCAGGTGCCCAGCAGCCTTCAATAGGAAGAGCAGCCTGCGAAGACATGTGTCCTTGATTCATGAACAGAAACCACACCATCCCTAGCATAGGACCTGAAACCACAGAAACCACACCATACCTAGCAAAGGACCTGAAACCACAGAAACCACATCATCCCTAGCATAGGACCTCAAACCACAGAAACCACACCATCCCTAGCATAGGGCCTGAAACCACAGAAACCACACCATCCCTAGCATAGGGCCTGAAACCACAGAAACCACACAATCCCTAGCATAGGACCTCAAACCACAGAAACCACACCAAACCTAGCATAGGGCCTGAAACCACAGAACCACATCATACCTAGCATAGGACCTCAAACCACACCATACCTAGCACAGAACCAGAAACCACACCATCCCTAGCATAGGACCTCGAACCACAGAAACCACACCATCCCTAGCATAGGACCTGAAAGCACAAAAACCACACCATACCTAGAATAGGACCTCAAACCACAGAAACCACACCATACCTAGAATGGGACCTCAAACCACAGAAACCACACCATACCTAGCATAGGACCTCAAACCACACCATACCTAGCATAGGACCTCAAACCACACCATACCTAGCATAGGACCTCAAACCACACCATACCTAGCATAGGACCTGAAACCACACCATTCCTAGCATAGGACCTGAAAGCACAAAAACCACACCATACCTAGAATAGGACCTCAAACCACAGAAACCACACCATACCTAGCATAGGACCTCAAACTACACCATACCTTGCATAGGACCCGAAATCACACCATACCTAGCATAGGACCTGAAACCACAGAAACCACACCATCCCTAGCATAGGACCTCAAACCACAGAAACCACACCATCCCTAGAATGGGACCTGAAACCACAGAAACCACACCATACCTAGCATAGGACCTCAAACCACAGAAACCACACCATCCCTAGCATAGGACCTCAAACCACAGAAACCACACCATCCCTAGCATAGGACCTCAAACCACAGAAACCACACCATCCCTAACATAGGACCTCAAACCACAGAAACCACACCATACCTAGCATAGGACCTCAAACCACAGAAACCACACCATACCTAGCATAGGACCTCAAACCACACCATACCTAGCATAGGACATGAAACCACACCATTCCTAGCATAGGACCTGAAAGCACAAAAACCACACCATACCTAGAATAGGACCTCAAACCACAGAAACCACACCATACCTAGCATAGGACCTGAAACTACACCATACCTAGCATAGGACCCGAAATCACACCATACCTAGCACAGGACCTGAAACCACAGAAACCACACCATACCTAGCATAGGACCTGAAACTACACCATCCCTAGCATAGGACCTGAAACCACAGAAACCACACCATCCCTAGCATAGGACCTCAAACCACAGAAACCACACCATCCCTAGCATAGGACCTCAAACCACAGAAACCACACCATACCTAGCATAGGACCTCAAACCACAGAAACCACACCATACCTAGCATAGGACCTCAAACCACAGAAACCACACCATACCTAGCATAGGACCTCAAACCACAGAAACCACACCATACCTAGCATAGGACCTGAAACCACACCATACCTAGCATAGGACCTGAAACTACACCATTCCTAGCATAGGACCTGAAACCACAGAAACCACACCATCCCTAGCATAGGACCTGAAACCACATAAACCACACCATCCCTAGAATGGGACCTGAAACCACAGAAACCACACCATACCTAGCATAGGACCTGAAACTACACCATACCAAGCATAGGACCTAAAACTACACCATACCAAGCATAGGACCTGAAACCACACCATACCTAGCACAGGACCTGAAACCACACCATACCTAGCACAGGACCTGAAACCACACCATACCTAGCATAGGACCTGAAACCACAGAAACCACACCATCCCTAGCATAGGACCTGAAACCACATAAACCACACCATCCCTAGAATGGGACCTGAAACCACAGAAACCACACCATACCTAGCATAGGACCTCAAACCACAGAAACCACACCATCCCTAGCATAGAACCTCAAACCACAGAAACCACACCATCCCTAGCATAGAACCTCAAACCACAGAAACCACATCATCCCTAGCACAGGACCTTAAACCACATCATCCCTAGCATAAGCCTGTAGTGCCTAATGTCAGTCAGACCGTATGGAACAAGTAACGACCTGACTATCTTGGCATTTGTTTTAATCTTCAGAAAGACTCAAATTTTAAAAAGTAACTTTGTTCTCCATTGTTTTTATGTTATAACATTGCTGACCACGTATATATGCATTGAATATAGATCTTATAATAAAGTATTGATAACATTTATTTGTCTCTTGTTTCATGCAGTTTATGACCAGCATTTTGTTTGGTATGAAGGACCATTCAACTGAAATCAAACTTTATCCTTTACTGTTCACTATTTGGAATAAAGTTTAGCCTGTATCAATGTCAACATTCAAGGTTACTAGAAAACTGCACTATTAAATCAAGACTTTGAACATTGTTTTAAGCCAGAAAGGGCTGGTGAGAAAATTTGAAATTGAAATGTAATTTAGTATCATTAAAACGAGCCTATTCCTGTAAACATTGGCCGCATTATCAAAACTACACTATATAAAATATTTCATATTATAGGTTGTAAGTAAAATGTTGAATGTATATAAAGGCTTACTTAGAGCAGAACTAAAACAAACGCTCTTCATGATTCTTCTCATTTTGTTTTCTTATATTTTGGATTTTGGTATATCTGCACCAAAGTCCAGCTATAAATTCTGCCCAGTTGCCACTCTGTGAGAACAGTTCTTAAAGGGACCAAGCACCGATTTTGAAAGAAGCCTGTAAAATTCACATATTGGTGATAAAAGTATTTGTCTTTCATGTCTATAAACTTTTTTGAAAAATGCATCCCCATCATTGTCTGTAAAACCTATTTGAACAAGACCCTAATATATAGGCTATTAATAAAAGCACACTCCTTTCTTGGCATCATTTTTATGTGGAGTGTCATCATAGAGGCACTGAAACGTAAAATGACATCATAAGAGTTTGGCAATATGCTTATGATGTCATTAAAGGTATTGTCCTTTGAATAGTACCAAAATGACATCAAACAGTGCTACCCTACTTTGAGCCTCAATTGAGGTCAAATACAGTTCACGCTACCCGTGTTTACCCGTCACGTGCAGCTTATGGCTCAGACAGACCTCTGCTGGGAGTGCAAATGCAATGTCTCAGAGCAACATATCTTATTACTCTATTATAATTTAAATCTGTCATGATGTTCATATGTGGCTAAGCTTTCAACACACCAAATTGTAGAATTGATGCTTAATACCTTAAAAATATTTTCAATTTATGCCATCACATATAGCAAAGGTTCACAAATATTTTTTTATGAGATAATGGGTTTTATGGTAAAATAAGCATCTCCTGCAAATGATGCACAATGAATATCCTGCGCAAAGTCAAAACTGCATTTCTCATTCATGTAAGTCAATCTCAGTCTTCTACAAAAATTAACTGTATATAGGTAAATGCATTTTAACAGATGTTTATGATGCACATAATACATATACCGTATTTACTCGTGTATAAGACGACTCGTGTATAAGACGGACCCCCAAAATTGAGGTTATTTTGCTTGAAAAAAAACAATTTCCGAATATAAGACGAGTTGGTTTTTCTTGACATATCGGCTCTGCTACCATTCAAGCTTCAGCTGAAGCTTGGCGGTCATTTTAAAAGTGAAACTTAAATATGCTTACGATAGAAGATCTAAGCAGTCTTATACACGAGTATATACGGTAAAACGTAAATATGATGTTCGTATTTTCGAAATAACGGACATCAGACGTAGCGGATCGATTTTAATTGCGTTTTAAATGATAAATAAAGGTATTTACCCAATATTATCACAAATTCGCTTTGCAGGTCAAGAACAGAACAAAACCATCCATTCATTTAACATGCATTACGCAATACGAGGTCGTCATTTTAAAAAGCGGGAGTGATGTAACGGATGAATTTAATTGCGTTTTAAATGATAAATAAAGGTATTTACCCAATATTATTTCGAAACACTTTGTTTTGACTTTGTTCTCACTGATTCCAATTATCAGCGTTCACAGTTTTGCATTTCGTCTTCGTTTCCACTGCTTTGAGTCGTGTCTTCCCTTCTTGACAGAAATGCCTTCACACGTGGATCGATTTTAATTGCGTTTTAAATGATAAATAAAGGTATTCACCCAATATTATCACAAATTATGCTTCGCAGGTCGAAGCATATTATTTAGATATATCGCACAATTCAATTCTGCCTTTGATGTCTTCCCATTAAAATAAGTAAAATTTCACTGATACCAATTATCAGCGTTCACAGTTTTGCATTTCGTCATTGTTTCCACTGCTTTGAGTCGTTTCTTCCCTTGTTGACAGAAATGCTTTCACACGTGGATCGATTTTAATTGCGTTTTAAATGGATTGATGGTTTTGTTCTGTACTCGAATAATATTGGGCAAATACCTTTACTTATCATTTAAAACGCAATTAAAATCAATCTGCTACGTCTGATATTCGTTATTTCGAAAATATGAACATTGTATTTACGTTTTAGCGTATATACTCGTGTATAAGACTTAAAGCATTCATGAAACCTGACTTTCAGACACATTTTCTTTACATAACATGAATGTTTATACCCTAAACAGTGCTTTTATGTAGTAGTACCCAAAATATTCCCTGTTAACAACTTTCTGTGGCACTTGAAAGTTGATCAGTCGTCTGCTGGAACCTACACCAGCAATTGAACACTTTGTCAACAAGCTTTGTTTAGCTGGTCTGTGATCTCATGTAAACACCTAATGAGTTACCAGTTGGGCACCTGTCCATCTTCGGAAACAGGGTGGTGATGTTTTGTACAATTTATTGCCAGGAGTATACTTCAGAACAACATAAGATTATTTTAATATTATTTGAATCAATAAAATAACTCATGGTTGTGACAAATATTTTAAGGTTGTGACAAATATTTTATGGTTGTGAAAGATATATCATTTATGGGAAAAGTATATTATTTATTTGAAAAGTATCTTATGCATGTGAAAACCTTTCTGTCAAAAAGGGAAGACATGACTCAAAGGCTGCATGGAATCCCCCTTAACTTAAAAGCCGTGATATTGAAAAAGTGACATTAAACCCTTTGATCACTGGTTTGGTCTTAAATCACAAGGACTTTGAATGGCAAAACTGTGAATGCTCAGTGATAATTGGTATCAGTAAAATTTATGATTTGACCCTCTTTGATGAAATTTGGGTTTTTTCACATCACTGAATGGGAAGACATCAAAGGCTGCATGGATTCCACATTAAAAGCTGGGCTGTATAGAATTTTTTTAAACTTTTTTTTGCAAACATATATAATATAAAAAATAATGATATTTCTTCATTTATAACTTCATAAATATTCATCTGTTTTTAATAATTTTACCGCCAAAAGAAAGCCAAGAAAAGGCACTATCATCATGATGAGTGTTATCTTCCAATTCATTCTATAAATAGTGGAAAAAAATGGCCGAAAATGTGTTGCTCCAATTTTGACAATTGGTAAACAACACCTCCTGTGACTTACGGAGCCCCCTGATAGTTCAAAGGTCAAGGTCACACAACACACTTCCTGTTTAGTACTGGCAGTACTTGGTGGTCACAAAAAAATCATAATTCTCAGGGCAGATGTTCTTTTGTGGATTTCAGACAGATGGCCTGTATGTATGTCAATTTTAAGATCATATATTGTTTTCAGATACCTTAAACCACTGTAAAATCGCCTGGAACCTTCCAGGTTTCATGAATGCTTTAAATCGATCCGCTATGTCCGATATTCGTTATTTCGAAAATAAGAATGTTCGTAATGAAAACTCGTAGTGCCGTAATTTTTGGGCGTAAATCTTCGTCCACAGGTTGCTCTCGTGTATAAGACGATCCCCCTAACATTAACTAAGGATTTGTGGACAAAAACCTCGTCTTATACACGAGTAAATACGGTATATATACATACCAGGTTGGGAGCAAAAAGGGCGAGACCAAATTTTAAGATATAGAGTGATTGTTTGAAAAATCTGCTGAATTATATTTCGAGCAGCTCATGGCAGCCATTATATACCATCTGTATTTACTTTATATTCAGTTCATGGCATCTATTATACCATCTGTGTTTACTTTATATTCAGTTCATGGCATCTATTATACCATCTGTATTTACTTTATATTCAGTTCATGGCATCTATTATACCATCTGTGTTTACTTTATATTCAGTTCATAGCATCTATTATACCATCTGTGTTTACTTTATATTCAGTTCATGGCATCTGTGTTAACTTTATATTCAGTTCATGGCATCCATTATAAACCTCTGTGTTTATTTTCAGGTGAGAGAATGGACGATCCTGACATTGAAGGTGCCTGGAGGTTACACAATGGATATGGGACAAGTCATTTCCTCTGCAAATATTGCTTCAAACAATTTAAAACGAAACATGACATGAAACGGCATGTCCGTACACACACAGGAGAGAAACCATTTCAGTGCCACATCTGCCATGCAAGATTCAACAGAAAGGGGAATTTGTTGAGGCATATTGCAAACTGCCAGTTGCACACAAACATTGATTTGACTTAGACAATTCGTTCAATTTGTTTTGAAAAGAATATTAAGCTGTATATAATTTATAGTTTGCCACCCACACAAAGAACTCTTGCAGTATATAATGATAGGTTGTCTGTTCTGAATCCCTGTCTGAAATATAAGGCTATGATAATGATGGGGTTCCGCTGTTTATTCCCTTTTGTCTTTTGTTTGTTTGTACCATTATGTTGCACAGTAAACACAACAGTTATTCACACACAATACTGGCTTGAATACTTTATATTTCACTGAAGTAGTTAAATGATGATTTATTTTAATAAAAAATATATTTTAACACAAAAGAAGTTGTATTTAAGACACCTTTAGTAATGTAAGATATGTTGTGATATGAGCTGAGGCCAACGGTTAAATCTTAATTGTAAATATTGTTTTCTCGGATTGTCATATTAAGGACTTGTTAAATCATTGAGACTAAGGCAAGAACATGTGAGTGCAGTGTTCAGGCTGACAGATCTCTCAAGTTGGTTCAAAGATAAATAGTTTGGCACAGGGATGATCTGCAAAAGTAGGTCGGCAGAGGGGTGATCTGTGAAAGTAGTTCATCAGAGGGGTGATCTGCAGAAGTAGTTCATCAGAGGGGTGATCTGCAAAAGTAGTTCATCAGAGGGGTGATCTGCAAAAGAATATCTCATAGGTGCAGAACATGCTCTTGAAGCACCAAGTATGAAATGAAGCACTATATCTGCTACAAATTGATTGAAATAATGTTGACACAAACCATGTAAAAAATACACATTTGTATTTGTTGTGTTAAGATGTCTTAATTTAATTTTCCAGCATGAGCACAAAATCATACTGGATTACCCAAATCTTGTTCAATTTCCAGAAATCCCTCAGTTTTTTAATCCTGTAAAATACATTTATTCTTGTTGTCTTACAGGGAATCAGCCAAGCACCCGAAAAAATGCTGACTCATCTTGTGCAGAGATAGTTCCTCCACATGAGACTGCAAGACGTATGAACCCAGGGAAGGACCCTACAGAGCTCCTTCTGGACAACTTACGGCACCATAATGACTCCGGCATGATGTACTATGTGTGTTCCTTCTGTGGCAAAACTTTCAGATCAAGAGCACATACCAGAGAGCATTTGAGGATACACACAGGAGAGAAGCCTTACAAGTGCACCATATGCTCATACAGCTCAGCCCGGAAGCAGGCTCTTCTTGGTCACATGTACATCGTGCATAAGCAAGATCCCCACTCGGGATAACAGGAAGTGACCTTTCCTAGGTCACATGTACATCATGCATAAGCAAGATCCCCACTCGGGATAACAGGAAGTGACCTTTCATAGGTCACATGTTCATCGTGCATAAGCAAGATCCCCACTCGGGATAACAGGAAGTGACCTTTCATAGGTCACATGTACATCGTGCATAAGCAAGATCCCCACTCGGGATAACAGGAAGTGACCTTTTATAGGTCATATGTACATAAACACAAACTGTGTTAACAAACAGGAAGTGGAGATCAACAGAAAGAAAGCTGTAATTGGTCACTAAAGTGTAACAGAAAAAACAGTTGCCTTATGCATCTTGTTAATGTTACTTCCCAAATTCAGCTGGCCATGAATGACAGACTGGTAATGGATGCAAAGCTTTGACTAGATGATATCAGAAGGAATATTTTTGTTGTACTGGACATCTATTACGATTTTATGATCCACTTTAATTTAGCAAAGAACTGAATCATGTTAAAAAAATATTGTTAAATTTTGAATATCATGACAATGACCATGTGACTCACATACTGATGATTATGAAATAAAACTGATAGAGCATGTTATGAAACCAACCAATCTGCCCCAAATAAAAATGGATACATGTATACTGTAGGTTGTTAATAAAATGCTATTTAAAGTTTTCATGAAAGAGGTTTTGCCCTAATCTTTTGTTTTGCATTATTGAAGGGTAATAGATACCTCAATTAGGATCAAAATATATTTTTGTGATTTTACATGTGAATATACAGAATTATCTATTGTTCAAGATGAAGACTAAGCAGTGGCCGCTTTTAGAATGATGAATGTTTTGTTTATTGTGATTGTAGACTATTTAGGCTGGATCACTGAGGGTCCGACCGACACAAACACAAGTCAAGAAAGAAATGCTCCTGAGATGTTGATCCAAAGCTCCACAGAAGACTTGCTACTCAGTATGAAGCACTACTCCGAGGCCAGGGGAAATTTCTATAAATGCGGATTTTGTGAAAAGCTGTTTGTTCAGAAATCTCACATGAGGCAGCACCTTGCAATACACACTGGACAGAGGCCATTCAAGTGTCCAGCATGCAGCTACACAGCAAGCAGAAACTATACCCTCAAAATGCATATCAGAATGCAACATAAACATTCACTGCCAGAAGCTTTACCCTAATGTAAATGTGACACAAGCCATTACAGATTGAAGAAATCAAAGATTTGTAGTCATTGCTTATAAAAAGAGCTCGTTATTTGTAATATTGTAAGTGTCTTAAAACAGACTGTTGAATGAAACTTTAATGAACAACTGCACATGAAAAGGCTTATACAGAAGGGAAATGCAAAAGACTTGAGATATTTGATATTCATACAAACTCATAAAATCTGCCATGAGAAAGCCATCTGACCTTTAAGACCTTAACCTGCCCCTAAATAGAAAATCTTCTCATTTTGTACCAGGTGTCATGGTTCTGTGGCACTGCGCCATGGGGCGTAAATTTGAAGTAAGGCTCCCCAGATGTCCTGGTGACCTTGGCACTGCGCCATGTGGTGTAAATTGGGAGTAAGCCTCCCCAGATGTCCTGGTGACCTTGGCACTGCGCCATGTGGCGTAAATTGGGAGTAAGCCTCCCCAGATGTCCTGGTGACTTTGGCTCTGCGCCATGTGGCTTAAATTGGGAGTAAGCCTCCCCAGATGTCCTGGTGACCTTGGCACTGCGCCATGTGGCGTAAATTCGGTGTAAGCCTCCTCAGATGTCCTGGTGACCTTGGCACTGCGCCATGTGGCGTAAATTGGGAGTAAGCCTCCCCAGACGTCCTGGTGGTGACCTTTGCACTGCGCCATGTAGCGTAAATTGGGAATAAGCCTCCCCAGACGTCCTGATGGTGACCTTCGTACTGCGCCATGTGGCGTAAATTGGGAGTAAGCCTTAGTTGTTAAGTATTGAAATGTCTCCAGGGTCAATGCTTAACATGTTTATGATAGTGAAATAGTACTTTTTGGCAAAATTAATGCTCAGTTATGCTTTATTAAAAAGATCTCTAAAAATAGTCTGACTTATTGTCACTGGTGTGAATATGAGCCGACTTATTAAGGCATATTCTGAAGGAGGATTCAGCTCTTTTTTCTTGAGCTGAATCGTCCAAGATTGACAAGAACAGAAAATAAAAATATCTAGAACACATGTATACATATTTATGATTTCAATAATTTCATTGTGACAAAATATATTTGATGCTTTTCCACGAAATGTCTACTGGATGAATGTGTAAATAACATCGTCATCAGCAGTACAGTATTTCTTTTTACCCTCAGCCCCTGATGTAATCAGGCTGAGGGTATTGCAGTACTCCTGGCGTGGGTATGTATGTATGTATGTATGTCTGTATGTCTGTATGTCTGTATGTATGTCTGTAGCGAACATCCTTGTCATCGCGATAACTCAAGAACAAATGATGGCAGCTTCATGAAACTTGACACACATATGCATCTGGTGAAAACCTCGGACGAGTTCGATGGACGGCGACCTTGACCTATTTTTCAAGGTCACAGGGACAATTATGTGAAATCCCAAGAATCACAATAACTCAAGAACGAATGATGGCAGCTTTATGAGATTTGACACACATAAGCATCTGGTGAAGCCCTCAGAATTTTTCCTATGAAACATGACCTTCACCTACTTTTCAAGGTCACAGGGACAATTATGTGAAATCATCTTGTCATCGCGATAACTCGAGAACAAATGATGGCAGCTTCGTAAAACTTGACACATATAAGCATCTGGTGAAAACCTCGGACGAGTTCGATGGACGGTGACCTTGACCTATTTTTCAAGGTCACAGGGACAATTATGTGAAATCCCAAGAATCGCATAACTCAAGAACAAATGATGGCAGCTTTATGAGATTTGACACCCATAAGCATCTGGTGAAGACCTCAGAATTGTTTCTATAAAACATAACCTTCACCTACTTTTCAAGGTCACATGGACAATTATTTGAAATCATCCTTGTAATCGCGATAGTACGAGAACAAATGATGGCAGCTTCGTGAAACTTGACACATATAAGCATCTGGTGAAAACCTCGGATGAGTTCGATGGACGGTGACCTTGACCTATTTTTCAAGGTCACGGACAATTATGTGTAATCCCAAGAATCGCAAGAACGAATGATGGCAGCTTTATGAGATTTGACACACGCAAGCATCTGGTGAAGACCTCAGACTTCTCTTGATGGAATATGACCTTCACCTACTTTTCAAGGTCACAGGGACAATAATGTGAAATCATCCTTGTCATCGTGATAACTCAAGAACAAATGATGGCAGCTTCATGAAACTTTACACGCATAAGCATCTGTTGAAAACCTCAGACGAGTTCGATGGATGGTGACCTTGACCTATTTTTCAAGGTCACAGGGACAATTATGTGAAATCCCAAGAATCGCATAACTCAAGAACAAATGATGGCAGCTTTATGAGATTTGACACCCATAAGCATCTGGTGAAGACCTCAGAATTGTTTCTATAAAACATAACCTTCACCTACTTTTCAAGGTCACATGGACAATTATTTGAAATCATCCTTGTCATCGCGAGAACAAATGATGGCAGCTTCATGAAACTTGACACATATAAGCATCTGGTGAAAACCTAGGATGAGTTCGATGGACGGTGACCTTGACCTATTTTTCAAGGTCACGGACAATTATGTGTAATCCCAAGAATCGCAAGAACGAATGATGGCAGCTTTATGAGATTTGACACACGCAAGCATCTGGTGAAGACCTCAGACTTCTCTTGATGGAATATGACCTTCACCTACTTTTCAAGGTCACAGGGACAATAATGTGAAATCATCCTTGTCATCGTGATAACTCAAGAACAAATGATGGCAGCTTCATGAAACTTTACACGCATAAGCATCTGTTGAAAACCTCAGACTAGTTCGGTGGACGGCGACCTTGACCTATTTTTCAAGGTCACAGGGACAAATATGTGAAATCCCAAGAATCGCAATAACTCAAGAACGAATGATGGCAGCTTCATGAGATTTGACACACACAAGCATCTGGTGAAGACCTCAGACTTCTCATGGTGGACCATGACCTTCATCTACTTTTCAAGGTCACAGGGACAATTATGTGAAATCATCCTTGTCATCGCGATAACTCGAGAACAAATGATGGCAGCTTCATGAAACTTGACACACATAAGCATCTGATGAAAACCTCAGGCATTTTTGTATGGAACATGACCTTCACCTACTTTTCAAGGTCACAGTTACAATTATGTGAAATCCCTATCATTGCCATAACTCGAGAACGAATGTTGGCAGCTTTATGAGACTTGACACACATAAGCATCTGGTGAAGACCTCAGACTTCTCTTGATGGAACATGACCTTTACCTACTTTTCAAGGTCACAGGGACAATCATGTCAAATCCAAGTCATTGCAATAACTTAAGAACAAATAATGGCAGCTTCATGAAAATTGACACACATAAGCATCTGGGAAGTCTTCACATGAGTTTGATGGACGGTGACCTTAACCTGCTTTTCAAGGTCACCTGCCCATCTCAATAATTCTAGAGTAAATGATGACAGTTTCATGATACTTGACACACCTAAGCTATCAAAGGAAGTAGATTTTATGGGTTTTTTTTACCCTGCATCAATTTGCCTTGGTGCAGTGACGTTTTGTTCACAAATATTGTGTGGAGCGAATGTTGTGCAATGAGTTACCAGGGCTGAGGGTTGATGCATCTCTGATGCCTATGTTTTAAAGATGTGTTTCTTCTTAAGGTTATGTTACGTAACACAGACTACACACAGAAATTAAAGAGCTGTAGCCAGGCTGTGAGGTGGGCTTTAAACTGAAGCACCATCACACACAACAGAACGTGAATATGAACATCACAGGAAATATGACCTCACTGGTCTCATACGTGTGTATTATGCAGAAATTGGAGTGCCAGTGTATATGTTTCCCCAACAACAGACACCTATTGGACACTGGCATTCAGAAAAACAAATTTTATTAATATATATGTGTGTGTGTGTGTGTATATATATATAACCATTGCTTTAAAAATACATTTCTGTGATAAACTGAATGAAGATTTTAACAATGAACATCCTATAAATATATTTTATATGTAAATTGGGGTGGTAAGATTGAAAGAGATCATAATCTTTTTTTAATATGTCTCTTACATGTATGGAGAAGTCTTCATGATGGATCTCTTTCTTGGGATGATATTCTTCCCAGGGGTAATTTCTGTTTTGAATTTGGCACAATTTAGAAATGTTAAAGTGTGCTCTGGGTTTCAGTTGATTGTCCAATTCTTGTATTACAAGTGATAGTAACAGAGTGGTGAACTTGTTATATTTTTTGTTTGCCATATCTGTATATTTATGATAAATTTAAATGAAATTATATTTATTGTGATTGTAGATCTGTTCAGCTGGATCACTGATGGTCCTTCAGACACGGACAGGTGTAAAGAAAGAAGTGCTCCCATACTGCTGAAACAAAGCTCCACAGAAGACTTACTGCTCAGTATGAAGCACTACTCCAAGGCCAGGGGACATTTCTATAAATGTGGCTTCTGTGATAAGTTGTTTGGCCACAAATCTCACATGAGGCAGCACCTTGCAAAACATACTGGAAGAAAGCCATTCAAGTGTCCAGTATGTAGTTACAAGGCGAGCAGAAACTATACCCTCAAAATGCATATCAAAATGCACCACAAGGAACTACTGCTGTAACTATGTCCTGGGTGTATCTAATAATGCAACCAAGGACATTGCAGATTGATAGCATTAGATATATATGTCATAGCCATGATAGAGCTAGCCTCAACCCCCTCCCCCCGCATTATAATTTCATAACAGAGTTTTGCAAATACACTTTTGAAACAAACTATTATTGCAGGTAAATCTCAATATAAATGTTGCTATAGACATTTGTGTTTGTAACTGATTGGCGTATAATGGCTTTATTCATTACATTCCAATGTAACTATAACGTCACTGGGAGCCTGAGAGGAGGTATCAGGTCGTGAATACGATAAACAGTAAATAATCTTAACAATTTAAAATGTGAGATAAGGTTTAAATATTGTGGATGTATAAATAAGATGAATATTTTAAACTCAAACAACTACGACGAGGTGAACCAATACAACTTGGACATGGGAAAGCAGAACCACATTATTTTAATATTTAAGGAATAACAGAGCAGTGAAAGGGCCAACCGACATCAACAAACTAATACATGTAACTTGCCTTACACAAAGTGTGTGTTGGACCAAGTCAACAAACCTATTTGTCTGCTTGTGTATATAAATTTTTGATGTTATAGATGTAAGGGTTTGTGATTATTTTTCACTTGCCCTTTTTCGCCTATTTTTGCATTTTGGGCGGATGATTCAATTCCCATCGCAAATGATTACTTATAAGAAGACCACGGTTTATGTAAATATATAAGGGCAATGAAGAAAAGGGTGAGAAACAAGAAAAAATCGGTCTCCACAATTACAAAGGATTCGCCAATACTGGACCTGAGAACGACCTACTATATGCAAGAGGACAAAATCATGAATCTTATATGTGTATCAGTGTTGATATAAGAATTTATCCATGTAGATTCGTTGGAAAGTGTTTGAGAACGACATTTTGCTTTTCCATGAAGTTTAACCTATTAATGTTCTAGAGGTCGTTACATTGGTCTTAAAACGCGCATATAGAGCACTAACAACAAGGAAAGTGTTGCTGACAAAATAAGTCTTTTTTTCTTATTAGATATTTCTTTCTGTTAAAGACCTCTTCAGCTCATTCTGGACTTTACTAGTTCAGATATGTTTGCCACCATTACTCAATGCCCATCTCTTTTTGAATGGTAACTGGGTCCTTTCTCGTCCATTCCCACCAAAGTCCCTGCTCAGTTTTCGGTTCTTATTTTAAATAGTTATTCTACCACTCTAGTCTCGTCATTAAATTCTATCGGCATTCAAATATATCTCCATTAAATAACTCACCTCTATTGAAACAAATGACCTCTATTGAAGAATAAATCAATGATTTTGTGAAGGATAAAAATATGATTTGTTGATAAAATAAAAAGTCTGTCTATCACAATGTAATGTAATGTGCTGAGAATAAAGGAGACCTTGAAAATGGCCAGGCATCCTCTTCTACTTTCGAGACACCTGAATAAATTGTACCATTGCCTTTAGAATTTGATGTTGGCCTTTTCATGACATGTTTTACCCTTGTTATCGGATCAAGGTTCAGATCCCTTGCAGACTATATTACTGGACCAAAGATTTGCACCAACTTCAGCCATATATGCTTCATGACATATCTAGTTTCACCTTTGCAATTAGTTCAAGATCTAAAAAAAGTTCTAGGTCAAAATTTCTTGATTTCCTGATTACCACCAAAATTTTATATCCTGTCAACTTCACGAATTTTGTAGAATATTCAATATAGAATATAGAATATCCTGCCAACTTCACGGACGTCATGCCACAAGCGCAAGCCCAAAACACTTTTCACACTTTTCACAAATTTGATGAGTTCAGCAAAATATGAGTTTATCAAAAACTTAGCAGTAACTTAGATCACCATCAACAACTTGTCATGTTAGACAAAAATATCTCCCCATTCTTCACCTTTGTTATATATTTTTATATGGACAAATTATTCAGTTCATTAAATGTTAGTATGGCACCAATTATTTATGCGACGATCAATGCGAATGATAGGAGTGATGCTTTGAATGTCATCAAAGTACAGAGAAACTATTATATATTTGTCTAATTACTTTTTTTACATTCCTTTGCAGAAGGTGACATTATCACATCGGCTATCCCTTCGTCTGCTGAATTCATGGAGATTGTGACCAATGAGGAAGCAGCACGCTTTTGGGTGCATAATTGTACTACAATCACATTGGCGGATGGACTTGTATTTTACAGATGCCACCATTGCAATGAGCAATACCTTCGGAGATCACAAATAAAAGAACATGTGTTAAATAAACATACTGAAATCAGAAAGTTTAAATGTAACATATGCTGCTATCAGACCAACAGAAAATTTAATTTAAAAGTGCACATGGTAAACAAACATGATTACAGGATTCCTGAAAATACACAATAGTCTGTCACTCGGAATCATTAACTTCATTAGCAAAACGATTTGTCACCATAATTACAATGTACAGATTTAAAAAAACATGATGAAATAAATATATTATCTATAAATTGTTGTTTTGTTGTTGTTTTTCTAACCTTGTACATGTATAATAGTTTAGTTGCATGCGTTTAAGAGCCCAATATTTTAACAACCCTGTATCATATATATGATGAGGAAAAAGGACAAACAATTCTCGTTTCTCGAGTGGTCCCTGCTGCCACCTGGTGTGTAAAACATGCATTTATTGCCAGAATATCAAAGTATTACCTTCACAACACATGGTAGTCGTCATATCAGCTGTCATGTCTACAAACATATCCTAGTATGCATGACAAACTATACACCTGGTGGATCACAGCTGTTGAAACTCAAGCAGTGAGAATGTATTTTCATTATCCACATGTATATCAAATATGATGAGATCATTTCCAAAGCAGGACTTCACATTCTCAATTAAAAGTTGTTAGAGTTGTATTGTTCAGTAGAAGCATCTGAGGCAGCATACATGTAGGCCTAATTTTATATTATTAACTTCATCAAATACACTACTCCCAATCTCTCTTATTCAGCAACATTCGTGGTTTTACATGTAACAGTCATCACATCTACTGTGGAGGGTGATCTCATTATCATCAGGACAAAATCAATTTGAACTTGACAGTATCTCATATTTCAGAGATATAGATTTTTGGCTTAGTTTCCAAACCTTTAAATGTTAGCTGGTATTACCTAAAAATATCGAGTTATTGATTAATGTCATGTTGGAATTGAGCTCTCGGAATAATAAATTTCAATTGAATTATAAATATTTTATTAATGTTAATAACCAGTGTAAGGCCAGTTTAAATGCACAAAATGAAATGCAATTAAAGTATGTTCATATACTATCAGGTTTAAATCATTTTGTAGAATATAATCAATATTTAACATGAGATTCTTTATTTAATTTCAGGTTTGGAGTTCCAAGAGGGCAATATGGTGTCTTTGATGAGGAGGTCCATCTCGGATTCACCAGTCAAGCCTTGCCAGATGTTCGCCCCGCCAGGTGGTGCTGAACACGATATCTACACAATGGTGACCAGCGTGGATGGGTCATATCGAGTACATCAGTGTAACCTCTGTGGCTGTAAGACCACCTCAAGAAAGGACATGATCAAGCACATCAGGGTGCACACTGGGGAGAAACCCTACCTTTGCCACCTGTGCCACAAAGCTTTCTCACAAAATAGCAACCTGCGCAAACATATATTCACTGTACATAAAAACCGTATTCAGGTGTAATACTGAAAGCTGTATGTAATGTCAATTTCATAAAGAGGAAATTAATCTAAATAAAGCATCAAGTACATCTAAAATACTGATTTATTCAAAACATCCTGTTCCCAGATGTTGGACTTTAAGCATCATATGCAGTGTAGGTCTGATATATCAACCTATATCACTGATTATAGAGTGGTTTGATCCTTTGTGAAATAATCCATAGCCCAAAGCTATAAACTATTTGTGATTTAATATATCTTGCATTGATCCCTTACCTTAGATCATCCCTGAAATTCAAAGTAGTTCTGATGACCAGATCCTCTTTATCAAATTTACCAAAATGACATGCAAAATAGAATCATTTCCTGTCATAGGCCATCTCCAAACAATCTGTGAGCCTGATCTGACATGTCTCCATCACATTAGAAAGAGACTGACATATGGATTTATTTCTTTTTTCCTAAAACGTATGCCTTTTGAATAAATTAGCATGTATAAAGCTATGTCTGTGCACATATAAATGATATATGCTTTATATGATATCTTAACGATTGTGCTTAGGAAGTAAAGCTTATTGAATTGCAAAGCATGGAGGCTGAATCCCCGAGGACGGCGGCGGTGATGGAGGCCACAGAGTCCGGGGAGACGGGAGCAGGGCTGGGTGGATTCGGGGGCAAGAAGTTGACGCCATCTGAGCTGGGAAATGTTCTCATTGGTTGTATTGGCATCGCTACCAACGCATTCGCTCTCCTCGTCATCTGCAGTAGTCGTTCCATGCGAAGAAGACTGACTAATATTTTCATTATCAATCAGACTCTAATTGATCTGACGGCTTGTTTGTTCTTGTTAATTAACATCCCTACCATTCCGTGGGGCAGCCGCCTCCATGGAACATGGGGGGACTTCATCTGCAAGGTATGGTTTGGTTTGTATCTACCTTCATCTATGTATATGTCATCCACATTAAATCTCTTGATCATAACCATTGAAAGATATATGGAAGTTCGTCACGCCATTTTCCACAAGCAGCATTTTACCAAGAACAAGGCTTTGGTTTTAATGGCATTCGCTTGGACGTTTGGTTTCGTCTATATTGGAGCTTCTTCCATGCATGCCTCAAGGGTTGTTAATGGCATCTGCTATCCTGGTGCCTTCTTTCCATCAGATACTATCAAGGAACTGATTGGTATGCTGAATTTCCTCATTATTCTTGGTATACCTCTTTTTCTCATGCCTTTCTGTTACATAAGAATGGCTCTCTCATTGAAAATGCAAGTGGCGCCCTCTGCCCAGACCGTGGCAGAGAAGAGGAGAGCCGAGAAACTCGCGCGAGTTCGCCGCAGCATCTTCAAGACCATGGTGGGCGTGGCGGTGTGCTATTTTCTATGTATGATCTATGGTAATGTTTACGTTATCCTGTGGACTCTGGGATGCCCATGTGTTCGCATACCAAGCAATGAGATGTACCTGGCGCTCAGTCTTGGCTATGTCAATATGATAATAAATCCTATAGTCTATACTGCCAGGTACAGGGAATTCCAACTGGCGGCCAAGAAACTCTTTTGTAAAAGATACATGTCTCCAGAAGACCTAGAAACAAGCACAACTGCACAAACTGTAATTTGACACTCAAGAAGCAAAAAGGTGCCTCTTTTACACATCAAATTCTCGGCATCAAATGGCAGTTGCATGACTTGTATTGTCTTGGGAAACATTTCATATTAAAATTGAGGAAAACAAACTGTTAAATTAATATCAATCCTAGCAGGAGTTTTGAATAAAAGGATATTGATTTGTGATTAGATCCAAGAAGATTAGCTCAACATAAGAAACACTTAACCTTAATTAGGAATTTTAATCCTCCAAATAGTTTGCCATTAAAGTAGAAACAATGTGGATATAAATATCATGACTGGCATTGAAATAACTGCCAATGCTGGCATATGTCCTTGTTGAATGGAGCACAATATATTTAAATTCATAATAATTGATAAAAAAATCTTTATTTACATCACTTAAGTACATAATATCTGCATTCAAATGTACATATTTACAATTTATACAACTGAAAAAGCAAATAAAGTTGCTTTGCTCTCTTGGACCTGCGGGTGAACTTATTTAAACTCATATCTGTACTTTTGTAAATTTACATGTTGATATTTAAATAAAAATAAGGCTTAATATTTATTTCAATGTGTGGTATAAATATTGATGAATTTAACAGTGTAAACAACTCTATAAATTAAAACCTATTGGAGTTATTAATTATTTGACATACTTTGTCTTTTAGCATGTAAGCCCTCTATTTCAGCTGTGAAGTTTTATACTCTTTTTAAAAAAACATGTTGAGCTTTAAACATTGCTCATGCATAAATTAATCTAAATAGTCTTGAGCTATGTTGGATGAACTTTTCATGAAGAACTTTTTTTACAAAAATATATCATTCTCTGTTGAAAATAAAAGGCATTTCACACAAATTAACAGTATCATTTGTGAGGTTTCCACTGTTTTTATCAAAGTGTAATAAAATCTGTCTCTTATTTAACTCAGGCAGATCCAAATTGTTTTCAGTCTAGTTTCTTTTTCAATCTGATGTCTCGTCACATTTGATGGATGTTGTACTTCCATTGATGGAAACAATGACCTGTGTCTCCTTATGGCGAATAGTGTCCGACTCCCTGTGGTATGACTTTAGCAAGTCATATGCCTCTCTTTGGTACTGCTCCCACAGGGAGTCATGAATCGTGGACAGCTCACTCGTCATGTAGCGCCCCCACTGGGTCCGGGGGTTCACAGCCACAGCAGAGTCTGCAGCAACCAGCTCTGCAGTGTTCATCTCAAGTCTGCGGGAGATCTCAGCCCTTGCCAAGAGATCCATATATTCAGGTGTCAAAGTGGCTACTTTCTTCCTTTTTCCATTTCCTTTGCATTTTCTGAGAGCAGTGGTTGATGTAGAGGTGGATGGGATAGGGATGAGGGTGCTGGGATGATGGACCTCCTCTTCCTCCTCCTCCTCCTCCTCCATACAGGATTCTACTCCAGCCTCAGTTTCACCTTCGAGCTGTGCTTCAAAATGGCTGCCTTTACCCATTATCTGCAAAGACAAAAGTAAGAAAAATGAATAAATCACACATGAAATTATGAATATGAAAGGGGTAAACAAATATAACAATAGGAAATATGATAATTTGAAAAACAATATGAAAGTATGATAATTTAATGTGATATACCAATGTAAATAGCATGATTATCTCATGTATAATTTAATGTAACAATGTGACAAAATGATCATCTAATGTGATAAAACAACAATGCAAAATGATCATGTAATGTGATAAAACAACAATGCAATGATATAATCTAATGGATAAAATGGTGTCATAATATGATTTAATATTAATGTGTTAAACTAAATATGTTGAGAAAAATAACTATGATAATCTAATAATGTGATAAAATAATGGATGCATACAATAAAGCCATATTAATGGATATACTTACAGATTTGCGAGCTTGTATCCGGACAATGTGGTTATACAGGAAGCTGAATGTCTCCCGGATCCACTGATCACGCTCACTTAGGTCTTTTGTTCCCGGTCCTGAGGGATGGTCTTTAAGGCGGCCATACCTTGTGCGCATGCTTTTCAGCCAATTGCGGAACTCAGCAACTTAAAAAACATGACATTAATGATCCTTGATATAAAATAATAAAAACAAAATAGAATTCAATAAAATGTATTTAAAAAAATCAAAAATAAAATTATTTTAAAAATCTATATTCATCAGTTGAATGTAATAATGATGTACATTTGATAAATAAAACCTTTGCATAATATCTATGTCTATTACATACAGAGCCTGTTCACATGTAAGAAAAGTCACCAGGCTCTATGTGAAATAATGGTTTTGGACCAATGATATCCATTGATACATAAAAAGCATGTGTAAATATTAACTTAATGCCAAATTTGATACCTTGTGACAAATTGTTCCTTCAACTACATGAAAAAATGCACCATTACAACTCACCAAAACCAACTTAGCAGAGCAGATAGCTGCTTATTTCAGAGTGAAGAAAATGCTGTAACTTTGTTATTTTTTTAGATTGAAATATGAACTTTTTAAAAAAATCATATGTTATTCAAAGATCTAGCCAATGCCACGAGCGTGAAGTTCTTTTGATATTTGATATTTGATATTTGACGTTTTTTTCAAAAGGTGTCAACAAGTATGTATTAGTGTAACCTTTTGGGACATGGTGAAAAAAGTTATGTAAAAAGATATATATCCTGTCAAAAACGGGTATATCCCTTTTCCGGTGACAAATGAGTTTTTCAGTATGATTAATGGCCTTCTCAACCTTGTAGCACAGTCTTAATCATTTATTATCAATATATTAATGGAGAATAACTGTATACACCTTCATACTCTTCTGGTAATTGGGTAGAAACGTTATGTAATAGGATATATATCCTGTAAAACATGGAAATATACCTTTATCTATGCAGTCACATTTTTTTGCATGTTAATGATTCCCAAGCATTGTTGCACAGTCTTCGCAATCATGGATATACTAATGGAGGGTTAGACATACTTGCTAGACATGTCTAGAACATATCCTGTGGCATTAGAATGCAAGGTAAATTATATGAGTAGGAGATATGGCCCTTTTCCCATGGCAAATGGAAAAAGCTACTATGACACATTCCGGGGGATTTGGCACTGTCTTCGCAATCATGGATAAACTAATGGAGGGTTAGACATACTTGCTAGACATGTCTAGAACATATCCTGTGGCATTAGAATGCGAGGTAAATTATATGAGTAGGAGATATGGCCCTTTTCCCATGGCAAATGGAATAAGCTAATATGACACATTCCGGGGGATTTGGCACTGTCTTCGCAATCATGGATAAACTAATGGAGGGTTAGACATACTTGCTAGACATGTCTAGAACATATCCTGTGGCATTAGAATGCGAGGTAAATTATATGAGTAGGAGATATAGCCCTTTTCCCATGGCAAATGGCAAATGGAAAAAAGCTAATATAACACATTCCGGGGGATTTGGCGCTGTCTTCGCAATCATGGATAAACTAATGGAGGGTTAGACATACTTGCTAGACATGTCTAGAACATATCCTGTGGCATTAGAATGCGAGGTAAATTATATGAGTAGGAGATATAGCCCTTTTCCCATGGCAAATGGAAAAAAGCTATTATAACACATTCCGGGGGATTTGACGCTGTCTTAGCAATCATGGATAAACTAATGGAGGGTTAGACATACTTGCTAGACATGTCTAGAACATATCCTGTGGCATAAGAATGCGAGGTAAATTATATGAGTAGGAGATATGGCCCTTTTCCCATGACAAATGGAAAAAGCTACTATGACACATTCCGGGGGATTTGGCGCTGTCTTCGCAATCATGGATAAACTAATGGAGGGTTAGACATACTTGCTAGACATGTCTAGAACATATCCTGTGGCATTAGAATGCGAGGTAAATTATATGAGTAGGAAATATGGCCCTTTTCCCATGGCAAATGGAAAAAAGCTAATATAACACATTCAGAAGGATTTGGCGCTATCTTTGCAATCATGGATTAACTAATGGAGGGTTAGACATACTTGCTAGACATGTCTAGAACATATCCTGTGGCATTAGAATGCGAGGTAAATTATATGAGTAGGAGATATGGCCCTTTTCCCATGGCAAATGGAAAAAAACTAATATAACACATTCTGGGGGATTTGGCGCTGTCTTCGCAATCATGGATTAACTAATGGAGGGTTAGACATACTTGCTAGACATGTCTAGAACATATCCTGTGGCATTAGAATGCGAGGTAAATTATATGAGTAGGAGATATGGCCCTTTTGCCATGGCAAATGGAAAAAAGCTAATATGTCACATTCCGGGGGATTTGCCGCTGTCTTCGCAATCATGGATTAACTAATGGAGGGTTAGACATACTTGCTAGACATGTCTAGAACATATCCTGTGGCACTAGAATGCGAGGTAAATTATATGAGTAGGAGATATGGCCCTTTTCCCATGGCAAATGGAAAAAAGCTAATATAACACATTCCGGTGGATTTGGCGCTGTCTTCGCAATCATGGATTAACTAATGGAGGGTTAGACATACTTGCTAGACATGTCTAGAACATATCCTGTGGCATTAGAATGCGAGGTAAATTATATGAGTAGGAGATATGGCCCTTTTCCCATGGCCAATGGAAAAAAGCTAATATGTCACATTCTGGGGGATTTGGCGCTGTCTTCGCAATCATGGATTAACTAATGGAGGGTTAGACATACTTGCTAGACATGTCTAGAACATATCCTGTGGCATTAGAATGTGAGGTAAATTATATGAGTAGGAGATATAGCCCTTTTCCCATGGCAAATGGAAAAAAGCTAATATAACACATTCCGGGGGATTTGGCGCTATCTTCGCAATCATGGATTAACTAATGGAGGGTTAGACATACTTGCTAGACATGTCTAGAACATATCCTGTGGCATTAGAATGCGAGGTAAATTATATGAATAGGAGATATGGCCCTTTTCCCATGGCAAATGGAAAAAAGCTAATATAACACATTCCGGGGGATTTGGCGCTATCTTCGCAATCATGGATTAACTAATGGAGGGTTAACATACTTGCTAGACATGTCTAGAACATATCCTGTGGCATTAGAATGCGAGGTAAATTATATGAGTAGGAGATATGGCCCTTTTCCCATGGCAAATGGAATAAGCTAATATGACACATTCCGGGGGATTTGGCACTGTCTTCGCAATCATGGATAAACTAATGGAGGGTTAGACATACTTGCTAGACATGTCTAGAACATATCCTGTGGCATTAGAATGCGAGGTAAATTATATGAGTAGGAGATATAGCCCTTTTCCCATGGCAAATGGCAAATGGAAAAAAGCTAATATAACACATTCCGGGGGATTTGGCGCTGTCTTCGCAATCATGGATAAACTAATGGAGGGTTAGACATACTTGCTAGACATGTCTAGAACATATCCTGTGGCATTAGAATGCGAGGTAAATTATATGAGTAGGAGATATGGCCCTTTTCCCATGGCAAATGGAAAAAAGCTATTATAACACATTCCGGGGGATTTGACGCTGTCTTCGCAATCATGGATAAACTAATGGAGGGTTAGACATATTTGCTAGACATGTCTAGAACATATCCTGTGGCATTAGAATGCGAGGTAAATTACATGAGTAGGAGATATGGCCCTTTTCCCCTGGGATATAGAAAAAAGCTAATATAATACATTCCGGGGGATTTGGCGCTATCTTCGCAATCATGGATAAACTAATGGAGGGTTAGACATACTTGCTAGACATGTCTAGAACATATCCTGTGGCATAAGAATGCGAGGTAAATTATATGAGTAGGAGATATGGCCCTTTTCCCATGACAAATGGAAAAAGCTACTATGACACATTCCGGTGGATTTGGCGCTGTCTTCGCAATCATGGATTAACTAATGGAGGGTTAGACATACTTGCTAGACATGTCTAGAACATATCCTGTGGCATTAGAATGCGAGGTAAATTATATGAGTAGGAGATATGGCCCTTTTGCCATGGCAAATGGAAAAAAGCTAATATGTCACATTCCGGGGGATTTGCCGCTGTCTTCGCAATCATGGATTAACTAATGGAGGGTTAGACATACTTGCTAGACATGTTTAGAACATATCCTGTGGCACTAGAATGCGAGGTAAATTATATGAGTAGGAGATATGGCCCTTTTCCCATGGCAAATGGAAAAAAGCTAATATAACACATTCCGGTGGATTTGGCGCTGTCTTCGCAATCATGGATTAACTAATGGAGGGTTAGACATACTTGCTAGACATGTCTAGAACATATCCTGTGGCATTAGAATGCGAGGTAAATTATATGAGTAGGAGATATGGCCCTTTTCCCATGGCCAATGGAAAAAAGCTAATATGTCACATTCTGGGGGATTTGGCGCTGTCTTCGCAATCATGGATTAACTAATGGAGGGTTAGACATACTTGCTAGACATGTCTAGAACATATCCTGTGGCATTAGAATGTGAGGTAAATTATATGAGTAGGAGATATAGCCCTTTTCCCATGGCAAATGGAAAAAAGCTAATATAACACATTCCGGGGGATTTGGCGCTGTCTTCGCAATCATGGATTAACTAATGGAGGGTTAGACATACTTACTAGACATGTCTAGAACATATCCTGTGGCATTAGAATGCGAGGTAAATTATATGAGTAGGAAATATGGCCCTTTTCCCATGGCAAATGGAAAAAAGTTAATATAACACATTCCGGGGGATTTGGCGCTATCTTCGCAATCATGGATTAACTAATGGAGGGTTAGACATACTTGCTAGACATGTCTAGAACATATCCTGTGGCATTAGAATGCGAGGTAAATTATATGAATAGGAGATATGGCCCTTTTCCCATGGCAAATGGAAAAAAGCTAATATAACACATTCCGGGGGATTTGGCGCTATCTTCGCAATCATGGATTAACTAATGGAGGGTTAGACATACTTGCTAGACATGTCTAGAACATATCCTGTGGCATTAGAATGCGAGGTAAATTATATGAGTAGGAGATATGGCCCTTTTCCCATGGCAAATGGAATAAGCTAATATGACACATTCCGGGGGATTTGGCACTGTCTTCGCAATCATGGATAAACTAATGGAGGGTTAGACATACTTGCTAGACATGTCTAGAACATATCCTGTGGCATTAGAATGCGAGGTAAATTATATGAGTAGGAGATATAGCCCTTTTCCCATGGCAAATGGCAAATGGAAAAAAGCTAATATAACACATTCCGGGGGATTTGGCGCTGTCTTCGCAATCATGGATAAACTAATGGAGGGTTAGACATACTTGCTAGACATGTCTAGAACATATCCTGTGGCATTAGAATGCGAGGTAAATTATATGAGTAGGAGATATAGCCCTTTTCCCATGGCAAATGGAAAAAAGCTATTATAACACATTCCGGGGGATTTGACGCTGTCTTCGCAATCATGGATAAACTAATGGAGGGTTAGACATATTTGCTAGACATGTCTAGAACATATCCTGTGGCATTAGAATGCGAGGTAAATTACATGAGTAGGAGATATGGCCCTTTTCCCCTGGGATATAGAAAAAAGCTAATATAATACATTCCGGGGGATTTGGTGCTATCTTCGCAATCATGGATAAACTAATGGAGGGTTAGACATACTTGCTAGACATGTCTAGAACATATCCTGTGGCATAAGAATGCGAGGTAAATTATATGAGTAGGAGATATGGCCCTTTTCCCATGACAAATGGAAAAAGCTACTATGACACATTCCGGGGGATTTGGCGCTGTCTTCGCAATCATGGATAAACTAATGGAGGGTTAGACATACTTGCTAGACATGTCTAGAACATATCCTGTGGCATTAGAATGCGAGGTAAATTATATGAGTAGGAGATATGGCCTTTTTCCCATGGCAAATGGAAAAAAGCTAATATAACACATTCCGGGGATTTGCCACTATCTTCGCAATCATGGATTAACTAATGGAGGGTTAGACATACTTGCTAGACATGTCTAGAACATATCCTGTGGCATTAGAATGCGAGGTAAATTATATGAGTAGGAGATATGGCCCTTTTCCCATGGCAAATGGAATAAGCTAATATGACACATTCCGGGGGATTTGGCACTGTCTTCGCAATCATGGATAAACTAATGGAGGGTTAGACATACTTGCTAGACATGTCTAGAACATATCCTGTGGCATTAGAATGCGAGGTAAATTATAGGAGTAGGAGATATGGCCCTTTTCCCATGGCAAATGGAAAAAAGCTAATATAACACATTCCGAAGGATTTGGCGCTATCTTTGCAATCATGGATTAACTAATGGAGGGTTAGACATACTTGCTAGACATGTCTAGAACATATCCTGTGGCACTAGAATGCGAGGTAAATTATATGAGTAGGAGATATGGCCCTTTTCCCATGGCAAATGGAAAAAAGCTAATATAACACATTCCGGTGGATTTGGCGCTGTCTTCGCAATCATGGATTAACTAATGGAGGGTTAGACCTACTTGCTAGACATGTCTAGAACATATCCTGTGGCATTAGAATGCGAGGTAAATTATATGAGTAGGAGATATGGCCCTTTTCCCATGGCAAATGGAAAAAAGCTAATATGTCACATTCTGGGGGATTTGGCGCTGTCTTCGCAATCATGGATTAACTAATGGAGGGTTAGACATACTTGCTAGACATGTCTAGAACATATCCTGTGGCATTAGAATGTGAGGTAAATTATATGAGTAGGAGATATAGCCCTTTTCCCATGGCAAATGGAAAAAAGCTAATATAACACATTCCGGGGGATTTGGCGCTGTCTTCGCAATCATGGATTAACTAATGGAGGGTTAGACATACTTACTAGACATGTCTAGAACATATCCTGTGGCATTAGAATGCGAGGTAAATTATAGGAGTAGGAGATATGGCCCTTTTCCCATGGCAAATGGAAAAAAGCTAATATAACACATTCCGGGGGATTTGGCGCTATCTTTGCAATCATGGATTAACTAATGGAGGGTTAGACATACTTGCTAGACATGTCTAGAACATATCCTGTGGCATTAGAATGCGAGGTAAATTATAGGAGTAGGAGATATGGCCCTTTTCCCATGGCAAATGGAAAAAAGCTAATATAACACATTCCGGGAGATTTGGCGCTGTCTTCGCAATCATGGATAAACTAATGGAGGGTTAGACATACTTGCTAGACATGTCTAGAACATATCCTGTGGCATTAGAATGCGAGGGAAATTATAGGAGTAGGAGATATGGCCCTTTTCCCATGGCAAATGGAAAAAAGCTAATATAACACATTCCGGGAGATTTGGCGCTGTCTTCGCAATCATGGATAAACTAATGGAGGGTTAGACATACTTGCTAGACATGTCTAGAACATATCCTGTGGCATTAGAATGCGAGGGAAATTATATGAGTAGGAGATATAGCCCTTTTCCCATGGCAAATAGAAAAAACCTAATATAACACACACTGTCCGAAAAATAAGATTTACAAAAATAAACATGTATTGTTTTTCCATTGTAAAGACCAATGAAGATCTTTCAGCTAATAAACAATTTTGTAAATACCATTTACTTATTTACAATGCTTAAATATGTTGTATTTTACCAAATATATCAAATTGCACATATCAGTTCATAAACAATGTTGTAAAGATTGTTGAATGTCTTTACAATATTGTATTTATGTTGTTAATATCAGTATATATTCATATCACCTTTAATCAATAGCTCTTGGAATTGCATATATCCACATATGCATACAACATTGGAAAATGTGCATTTGAGGACTTTATTTGAGGACTTAAAAATTGATAAATTACTACATCAGGATATTATATATTGCATTGTAAGTGACAAGATATCTCTATTTGCATGTTCCTCAGGTTGTTCAGATACTGGTAGGGCTTTTCAAAGTGAAAATATGTTCACTACAAGCCAAGATATTAGCTTGGATAGGAAGTGACAAGAATGGTATAAAACATTAAAATCGCGCCTGCCGTTTTTTACACCTTTATGGTACTATTTATCATACAGATCTCTTAGATGTCTCTATTTTCATGGTCCTGAGGTCGTTTAGATACTATTAGGACTTTTCAGAGTGAAAATATGTTCACTACAAGCCAAGATATTAGCAAATCTTGGATGGGAAGTGACAAGAAAGGTATAAAACATTAAAATCGCGCCTGCCGTTTTTTTACACCTTTATGGTACTATTTAGCAGACAGATCTCTTAGATATCTCTTTATCCATGATCCTGAGGTTGTTTAGATACTGTTTGGTCTTTTCAGAGTGAAAATATGTTCACTACAAGACAAGATATTAGCAAATCTTGGATGGGAAGTGACAAGAAATGTATAAAACATTAAAATCGCGCCTGTCGTTTTTTACACCTTTATGGTACTATTCAACATTCAGATCTCTTAGATATCTATATTTCCATGATCCTGAGGTTGTTTAGATACTGTTAGGACTTTTCAGAGTGAAAATATGTTCACTACAAGCCAAAATATTAGCAAATCTTGGATTTGAAGTGCCAAGAAAGATATAAAACATTAAAATCGCGCCTGCCGTTTTTTACACCTTTATGGTAGTATTTATCATACAGATATCTTAGATCATGGAAATAGAGATATCTAAGAGATCTGAGTATTGAATAGTACCATAAAGGTGTAAAAAACGGCAGGCGCGATTTTAATGTTTTATACATTTCTTGTCACTTCCCATCCAAGATTTGCTAATATATTGTCTTGTAGTGAACATATTTTCACTCTGAAAAGTCCTAACAGTATCTAAACAACCTCAGGATCATGGAAATAGAGATATCTAAGAGATCTGAATGTTAAATAGTACCATAAAGGTGTAAAAAAACGGCAGGCGCGATTTTAATGTTTTATACCTTTCTTGTCACTTCCCATCCAAGATTTGCTAATATCTTGGCTTGTAGTGAACATATTTTCACTCTGAAAAGTCCTAATAGTATCTAAACGACCTCAGGACCATGAAAATAGAGACATCTAAGAGATCTGTATGATAAATAGTACCATAAAGGTGTAAAAAACGGCAGGCGCGATTTTAATGTTTTATACCATTCTTGTCACTTCCTATCCAAGCTAATATCTTGGCTTGTAGTGAACATATTTTCACTTTGAAAAGTCCTACCAGTATCTGAACAACCTGAGGAACATGCAAATAGAGATATCTTGTCACTTACAATGCAATATATAATATCCTGATGTAGTAATTTATCAATTTTTAAGTCCTCAAATAAAGTCCTCAAATGCACATTTTCCAGTGTTGTATGCATATGTGGATATATGCAATTCCAAGAGCTATTGATTAAAGGTGATATGAATATATACTGATATTAACAACATAAATACAATATTGTAAAGACATTCAACAATCTTTACAACATTGTTTATGAACTGATATGTGCAATTTGATATATTTGGTAAAATACAACATATTTAAGCATTGTAAATAAGTAAATGGTATTTACAAAATTGTTTATTAGCTGAAAGATCTTCATTGGTCTTTACAATGGAAAAACATTACATGTTTATTTTTGTAAATCTTATTTTTCGGACAGTGTGTGTTATATTAGCTTTTTTCTATTTGCCATGGGAAAAGGGCCATATCTCCTACTCATATAATTTCCCTCGCATTCTAATGCCACAGGATATGTTCTAGACATGTCTAGCAAGTATGTCTAACCCTCCATTAGTTTATCCATGATTGCGAAGACAGCGCCAAATCTCCCGGAATGTGTTATATTAACTTTTTTCAATATCCCAGGGGAAAAGGGCCATATCTCCTACTCATATAATTTACCTCACATTCTAATGCCACAGGATATGTTCTAGACATGTCTAGCAAGTATGTCTAACCCTCCATTAGTTTATCCATGATTGCAAAGACACCGCCAAATCCCCCAGAATGTGTTATATTAGCTTTTTTCCATTTGCCATGGGAAAAGGGCTATATCTCCTACTCATATAATTTACCTCGCATTCTAATGCCACAGGATATGTTCTAGACATGTCTAGCAAGTATGTCTAACCCTCCATTAGTTAATCCATGATTGCGAAGACAGCGCCGAATCCCCCGGAATGTGTTATATTAGCTTTTTTCCCTTTGCCATTTGCCATGGGAAAAGGGCTATATCTCCTACTCATATAATTTACCTCGCATTCTAATGCCACAGGATATGTTCTAGACATGTCTAGCAAGTATGTCTAACCCTCCATTAGTTTATCCATGATTGCGAAGACAGCGCCAAATCCCCCGGAATGTGTTATATTAGCTTTTTTCCATTTGCCATGGGAAAAGGTCCATATCTCCTACTCATATAATTTACCTCGCATTCTAATGCCACAGGATATGTTCTAGACATGTCTAGCAAATATGTCTAACCCTCCATTAGTTTACCCATGATTGCGAAGACAGTGCCAAATCCCCCGGAATGTGTCATATAAGCTTATTCCATTTGCCATGGGAAAAGGGCCATATCTCCTACTCATATAATTTACCTCGCATTCTAATGCCACAGGATATGTTCTAGACATGTCTAGCAAGTATGTCTAACCCTCCATTAGTTTATCCATGATTGCGAAGACAGTGCCAAATCCCCCGGAATGTGACATATTAGCTTTTTTCCATTTGCCATGGGAAAAAGGCTATATCTCCTACTCATATAATTTACCTCGCATTCTAATGCCACAGGATATGTTCTAGACATGTCTAGCAAGTATGTCTAACCCTCCATTAGTTTATCCATGATTGCAAAGACACCGCCAAATCCCCCAGAATGTGTTATATTAGCTTTTTTCCATTTGCCATGGGAAAAGGGCTATATCTCCTACTCATATAATTTACCTCGCATTCTAATGCCACAGGATATGTTCTAGACATGTCTAGCAAGTATGTCTAACCCTCCATTAGTTTATCCATGATTGCGAAGACAGTGCCAAATCCCCCGGAATGTGACATATTAGCTTTTTTCCATTTGCCATGGGAAAAAGGCTATATCTCCTACTCATATAATTTACCTCGCATTCTAATGCCACAGGATATGTTCTAGACATGTCTAGCAAGTATGTCTAACCCTCCATTAGTTTATCCATGATTGCAAAGACACCGCCAAATCCCCCAGAATGTGTTATATTAGCTTTTTTCCATTTGCCATGGGAAAAGGGCTATATCTCCTACTCATATAATTTACCTCGCATTCTAATGCCACAGGATATGTTCTAGACATGTCTAGCAAGTATGTCTAACCCTCCATTAGTTAATCCATGATTGCGAAGACAGCGCCAAATCCCCCGGAATGTGTTATATTAGCTTTTTTCCCATTGCCATTTGCCATGGGAAAAGGGCTATATCTCCTACTCATATAATTTACCTCGCATTCTAATGCCACAGGATATGTTCTAGACATGTCTAGCAAGTATGTCTAACCCTCCATTAGTTTATCCATGATTGCGAAGACAGTGCCAAATCCCCCGGAATGTGTCATATTAGCTTATTCCATTTGCCATGGGAAAAGGGCCATATCTCCTACTCATATAATTTACCTCGCATTCTAATGCCACAGGATATGTTCTAGACATGTCTAGCAAGTATGTCTAACCCTCCATTACTTTATCCATGATTGCGAAGACAGTGCCGAATCCCCCGGAATGTGACATATTAGCTTTTTTCCATTTGCCATGGGAAAAGGGCTATATCTCCTACTCATATAATTTACCTCGCATTCTAATGCCACAGGATATGTTCTAGACATGTCTAGCAAGTATGTCTAACCCTCCATTAGTTAATCCATGATTGCGAAGACAGCGCCAAATCTCCCGGAATGTGTTATATTAGCTTTTTTCCATTTGCCATTTGCCATGGGAAAAGGGCTATATCTCCTACTCATATAATTTACCTCGCATTCTAATGCCACAGGATATGTTTTAGACATGTCTAGCAAGTATGTCTAACCCTCCATTAGTTTATCCATGATTGCGAAGACAGTGCCAAATCCCCCGGAATGTGTCATATTAGCTTATTCCATTTGCCATGGGAAAAGGGCCATATATCCTACTCATATAATTTACCTCGCATTCTAATGCCACAGGATATGTTCTAGACATGTCTAGCAAGTATGTCTAACCCTCCATTAGTTTATCCATGATTGCGAAGACAGCGCCAAATCCCCCGGAATGTGTTATATTAGCTTTTTTCCATTTGCCATGGGAAAAGGTCCATATCTCCTACTCATATAATTTACCTCGCATTCTAATGCCACAGGATATGTTCTAGACATGTCTAGCAAGTATGTCTAACCCTCCATTAGTTTACCCATGATTGCGAAGACAGCGCAAAATCCCCCGGAATGTGTTATATTAGCTTTTTTCCATTTGCCATGGGAAAAGGGCCATATCTCCTACTCATATAATTTACCTTGCATTCTAATGCCACAGGATATGTTCTAGACATGTCTAGCAAGTATGTCTAACCCTCCATTAGTTTATCCATGATTGCGAAGACAGTGCCAAATCCCCCGGAATGTGACATATTAGCTTTTTTCCATTTGCCATGGGAAAAGGGCTATATCTCCTACTCATATAATTTACCTCGCATTCTAATGCCACAGGATATGTTCTAGACATGTCTAGCAAGTATGTCTAACCCTCCATTAGTTTATCCATGATTGCAAAGACACCGCCAAATCCCCCGGAATGTGTTATATTAGCTTTTTTCCCTTTGCCATTTGCCATGGGAAAAGGGCCATATCTCCTACTCATATAATTTACCTCGCATTCTAATGCCACAGGATATGTTCTAGACATGTCTAGCAAGTATGTCTAACCCTCCATTAGTTTATCCATGATTGCGAAGACAGCGCCAAATCCCCCGGAATGTGTTATATTAGCTTTTTTCCATTTCCCATGGGAAAAGGGCCATATCTCCTACTCATATAATTTACCTCGCATTCTAATGCCACAGGATATGTTCTAGACATGTCTAGCAAGTATGTCTAACCCTCCATTAGTTTATCCATGATTGCGAAGACAGTGCCAAATCCCCCGGAATGTGTCATATAAGCTTATTCCATTTGCCATGGGAAAAGGGCCATATCTCCTACTCATATAATTTACCTCGCATTCTAATGCCACAGGATATGTTCTAGACATGTCTAGCAAGAATGTCTAACCCTCCATTAGTTTATCCATGATTGCGAAGACAGTGCCAAATCCCCCGGAATGTGTCATATTAGCTTATTCCATTTGCCATGGGAAAAGGGCCATATCTCCTACTCATATAATTTACCTCACATGCTAATGCCACAGGATATGTTCTAGACATGTCTAGCAAGTATGTCTAACCCTCCATTAGTTAATCCATGATTGCGAAGACAGCGCCAAATCCCCCGGAATGTGTTATATTAGCTTTTTTCCATTTGCCATGGGAAAAGGGCCATATCTCCTACTCATATAATTTACCTCGCATTCTAATGCCACAGGATATGTTCTAGACATGTCTAGCAAGTATGTCTAACCCTCCATTAGTTAATCCATGATTGCGAAGACAGTGCCAAATCCCCTGGAATGTGTTATATTAGCTTTTTTCCATTTGCCATTTGCCATGGGAAAAGGGCTATATCTCCTACTCATATAATTTACCTCGCATTCTAATGCCACAGGATATGTTCTAGACATGTCTAGCAAGTATGTCTAACCCTCCATTAGTTAATCCATGATTGCGAAGACAGCGCCAAATCCCCCAGAATGTGTTATATTAGCTTTTTTCCATTTGCCATGGGAAAAGGGCTATATCTCCTACTCATATAATTTACCTCGCATTCTAATGCCACAGGATATGTTCTAGACATGTCTAGCAAGTATGTCTAACCCTCCATTAGTTTATCCATGATTGCGAAGACAGCGCCAAATCCCCCGGAATGTGTTATATTAGCTTTTTTCCATTTGCCATGGGAAAAGGGCCATATCTCCTACTCATATAATTTACCTCGCATTCTAATGCCACAGGATATGTTCTAGACATGTCTAGCAAGTATGTCTAACCCTCCATTAGTTTATCCATGATTGCGAAGACAGCGCCAAATCCACCGGAATGTGTTATATTAGCTTTTTTCCATTTGCCATGGGAAAAGGGCCATATCTCCTACTCATATAATTTACCTCGCATTCTAATGCCACAGGATATGTTCTAGACATGTCTAGCAAGTATGTCTAACCCTCCATTAGTTAATCCATGATTGCGAAGATAGCGCCAAATCCCCCGGAATGTGTTATATTAGCTTTTTTCTATATCCCAGGGGAAAAGGGCCATATCTCCTACTCATATAATTTACCTCGCATTCTAATGCCACAGGATATGTTCTAGACAGGTCTAGCAAGTATGTCTAACCCTCCATTAGTTTATCCATGATTGCGAAGACAGCGCCAAATCCACCGGAATGTGTTATATTAGCTTTTTTCCATTTGCCATGGGAAAAGGGCCATATCTCCTACTCATATAATTTACCTCGCATTCTAATGCCACAGGATATGTTCTAGACATGTCTAGCAAGTATGTCTAACCCTCCATTAGTTAATCCATGATTGCGAAGACAGTGCCAAATCCCCCGGAATGTGTTATATTAGCTTTTTTCCATTTGCCATGGGAAAAGGGCCATATTTCCTACTCATATAATTTACCTCGCATTCTAATGCCACAGGATATGTTCTAGACATGTCTAGCAAGTATGTCTAACCCTCCATTAGTTTATCCATGATTGCGAAGACAGTGCCAAATCCCCCGGAATGTGTCATATTAGCTTATTCCATTTGCCATGGGAAAAGGGCCATATCTCCTACTCATTTAATTTACCTCGCATTCTAATGCCACAGGATATGTTCTAGACATGTCTAGCAAGTATGTCTAACCCTCCATTAGTTAATCCATGATTGCGAAGACAGCGCCAAATCCCCCGGAATGTGTTATATTAGCTTTTTTCCATTTGCCATTTGCCATGGGAAAAGGGCTATATCTCCTACTCATATAATTTACCTCGCATTCTAATGCCACAGGATATGTTCTAGACATGTCTAGCAAGTATGTCTAACCCTCCATTAGTTTATCCATGATTTCGAAGACAGTGCCAAATCCCCCGGAATGTGTCATATTAGCTTATTCCATTTGCCATGGGAAAAGGGCCATATCTCCTACTCATATAATTTACCTCGCATTCTAATGCCACAGGATATGTTCTAAATATGTCTAGCAAGTATGTCTAACCCTCCATTAGTTAATCCATGATTGCGAAGACAGCGCCAAATCCCCCGGAATGTGTTATATTAGCTTTTTTCCATTTGCCATGGGAAAAGGGCCATATTTCCTACTCATATAATTTACCTCGCATTCTAATGCCACAGGATATGTTCTAGACATGTCTAGCAAGTATGTCTAACCCTCCATTAGTTTATCCATGATTGCGAAGACAGTGCCAAATCCCCCGGAATGTGTCATATTAGCTTATTCCATTTGCCATGGGAAAAGGGCCATATCTCCTACTCATATAATTTACCTCGCATTCTAATGCCACAGGATATGTTCTAGACATGTCTAGCAAGTATGTCTAACCCTCCATTAGTTAATCCATGATTGTGAAGATAGCACCAAATCCCCCGGAATGTGTTATATTAACTTTTTTCCATATGCCATGGGAAAAGGGCCATATCTCCTACTCATATAATTTACCTCGCATTCTAATGCCACAGGATATGTTCTAGACATGTCTAGCAAGTATGTCTAACCCTCCATTAGTTAATCCATGATTGCGAAGATAGCGCCAAATCCCCCGGAATGTGTTATATTAGCTTTTTTCCATTTGCCATTTGCCATGGGAAAAGGGCTATATCTCCTACTCATATAATTTACCTCGCATTCTAATGCCACAGGATATGTTCTAGACATGTCTAGCAAGTATGTCTAACCCTCCATTAGTTTATCCATGATTGCGAAGACAGCGCCAAATCCACCGGAATGTGTTATATTAGCTTTTTTCCATTTGCCATGGGAAAAGGGCCATATCTCCTACTCATATAATTTACCTCGCATTCTAATGCCACAGGATATGTTCTAGACATGTCTAGCAAGTATGTCTAACCCTCCATTAGTTAATCCATGATTGCGAAGACAGTGCCAAATCCCCCGGAATGTGTTATATTAGCTTTTATCCATTTGCCATGGGAAAAGGGCTATATCTCCTACTCATATAATTTACCTCGCATTCTAATGCCACAGGATATGTTCTAGACATGTCTAGCAAGTATGTCTAACCCCCCATTATTTTATCCATGATTGCGAAGACAGTGCCAAATCCCCCGGAATGTGTCATATTAGCTTATTCCATTTGCCATGGGAAAAGGGCTATATCTCCTACTCATATAATTTACCTCGCATTCTAATGCCACAGGATATGTTCTAGACATGTCTAGCAAGTATGTCTAACCCTCCATTAGTTAATCCATGATTGCGAAGACAGCGCCAAATCCCCCGGAATGTGTTATATTAGCTTTTTTCCATTTGCCATTTGCCATGGGAAAAGGGCTATATCTCCTACTCATATAATTTACCTCGCATTCTAATGCCACAGGATATGTTCTAGACATGTCTAGCAAGTATGTCTAACCCTCCATTAGTTTATCCATGATTGCGAAGACAGTGCCAAATCCCCCGGAATGTGTCATGTTAGCTTATTCCATTTGCCATGGGAAAAGGGCCATATCTCCTACTCATATAATTTACCTCGCATTCTAATGCCACAGGATATGTTCTAGACATGTCTAGCAAGTATGTCTAACCCTCCATTAGTTTATCCATGATTGCGAAGACAGCGCCAAATCCCCCGGAATGTGTTATATTAGCTTTTTTCCATTTGCCATGGGAAAAGGGCCATATTTCCTACTCATATAATTTACCTCGCATTCTAATGCCACAGGATATGTTCTAGACATGTCTAGCAAGTATGTCTAACCCTCCATTAGTTTATCCATGATTGCGAAGACAGCGCCAAATCCCCCGGAATGTGTCATAGTAGCTTTTTCCATTTGCCATGGGAAAAGGGCCATATTTCCTACTCATATAATTTACCTCGCATTCTAATGCCACAGGATATGTTCTAGACATGTCTAGCAAGTATGTTTAACCCTCCATTAGTTAATCCATGATTGCGAAGACAGTGCCAAATCCCCCGGAATGTGTCATATTAGCTTATTCCATTTGCCATGGGAAAAGGGCCATATCTCCTACTCATATAATTTACCTCGCATTCTAATGCCACAGGATATGTTCTAGACATGTCTAGCAAGTATGTCTAACCCTCCATTAGTTAATCCATGATTGCGAAGACAGCGCCAAATCCCCCGGAATGTGTTATATTAGTTTTTTTCCATTTGCCATGGGAAAAGGGCCATATCTCCTACTCATATAATTTACCTCGCATTCTAATGCCACAGGATATGTTCTAGACATGTCTAGCAAGTATGTCTAACCCTCCATTAGTTAATCCATGATTGCGAAGACAGCGCCAAATCCCCCGGAATGTGTTATATTAGCTTTTTTCCATTTGCCATTTGCCATGGGAAAAGGGCTATATCTCCTACTCATATAATTTACCTCGCATTCTAATGCCACAGGATATGTTCTAGACATGTCTAGCAAGTATGTCTAACCCTCCATTAGTTTATCCATGATTGCGAAGACAGTGCCAAATCCCCCGGAATGTGTCATATTAGCTTATACCATTTGCCATGGGAAAAGGGCCATATCTCCTACTCATATAATTTACCTCGCATTCTAATGCCACAGGATATGTTCTAGACATGTCTAGCAAGTATGTCTAACCCTCCATTAGTTAATCCATGATTGCGAAGACAGCGCCAAATCCCCCGGAATGTGTTATATTAGCTTTTTTCCATTTGCCATGGGAAAAGGGCCATATTTCCTACTCATATAATTTACCTCGCATTCTAATGCCACAGGATATGTTCTAGACATGTCTAGCAAGTATGTCTAACCCTCCATTAGTTTATCCATGATTGCGAAGACAGTGCCAAATCCCCCGGAATGTGTCATATTAGCTTATACCATTTGCCATGGGAAAAGGGCCATATCTCCTACTCATATAATTTACCTCGCATTCTAATGCCACAGGATATGTTCTAGACATGTCTAGCAAGTATGTCTAACCCTCCATTAGTTAATCCATGATTGCGAAGACAGCGCCAAATCCCCCGGAATGTGTTATATTAGCTTTTTTCCATTTGCCATGGGAAAAGGGCCATATTTCCTACTCATATAATTTACCTCGCATTCTAATGCCACAGGATATGTTCTAGACATGTCTAGCAAGTATGTCTAACCCTCCATTAGTTTATCCATGATTGCGAAGACAGTGCCAAATCCCCCGGAATGTGTCATATTAGCTTATTCCATTTGCCATGGGAAAAGGGCCATATCTCCTACTCATATAATTTACCTCGCATTCTAATGCCACAGGATATGTTCTAAACATGTCTAGCAAGTATGTCTAACCCTCCATTAGTTAATCCATGATTGCGAAGACAGCGCCAAATCCCCCGGAATGTGTTATATTAGCTTTTTTCCATTTGCCATGGGAAAAGGGCCATATTTCCTACTCATATAATTTACCTCGCATTCTAATGCCACAGGATATGTTCTAGACATGTCTAGCAAGTATGTCTAACCCTCCATTAGTTTATCCATGATTGCGAAGACAGTGCCAAATCCCCCGGAATGTGTCATATTAGCTTATTCCATTTGCCATGGGAAAAGGGCCATATCTCCTACTCATATAATTTACCTCGCATTCTAATGCCACAGGATATGTTCTAGACATGTCTAGCAAGTATGTCTAACCCTCCATTAGTTAATCCATGATTGTGAAGATAGCACCAAATCCCCCGGAATGTGTTATATTAACTTTTTTCCATATGCCATGGGAAAAGGGCCATATCTCCTACTCATATAATTTACCTCGCATTCTAATGCCACAGGATATGTTCTAGACATGTCTAGCAAGTATGTCTAACCCTCCATTAGTTAATCCATGATTGCGAAGATAGCGCCAAATCCCCCGGAATGTGTTATATTAGCTTTTTTCCATTTGCCATTTGCCATGGGAAAAGGGCTATATCTCCTACTCATATAATTTACCTCGCATTCTAATGCCACAGGATATGTTCTAGACATGTCTAGCAAGTATGTCTAACCCTCCATTAGTTTATCCATGATTGCGAAGACAGCGCCAAATCCACCGGAATGTGTTATATTAGCTTTTTTCCATTTGCCATGGGAAAAGGGCCATATCTCCTACTCATATAATTTACCTCGCATTCTAATGCCACAGGATATGTTCTAGACATGTCTAGCAAGTATGTCTAACCCTCCATTAGTTAATCCATGATTGCGAAGACAGTGCCAAATCCCCCGGAATGTGTTATATTAGCTTTTATCCATTTGCCATGGGAAAAGGGCTATATCTCCTACTCATATAATTTACCTCGCATTCTAATGCCACAGGATATGTTCTAGACATGTCTAGCAAGTATGTCTAACCCCCCATTAGTTTATCCATGATTGCGAAGACAGTGCCAAATCCCCCGGAATGTGTCATATTAGCTTATTCCATTTGCCATGGGAAAAGGGCTATATCTCCTACTCATATAATTTACCTCGCATTCTAATGCCACAGGATATGTTCTAGACATGTCTAGCAAGTATGTCTAACCCTCCATTAGTTAATCCATGATTGCGAAGACAGCGCCAAATCCCCCAGAATGTGTTATATTAGCTTTTTTCCATTTGCCATTTGCCATGGGAAAAGGGCTATATCTCCTACTCATATAATTTACCTCGCATTCTAATGCCACAGGATATGTTCTAGACATGTCTAGCAAGTATGTCTAACCCTCCATTAGTTTATCCATGATTGCGAAGACAGTGCCAAATCCCCCGGAATGTGTCATGTTAGCTTATTCCATTTGCCATGGGAAAAGGGCCATATCTCCTACTCATATAATTTACCTCGCATTCTAATGCCACAGGATATGTTCTAGACATGTCTAGCAAGTATGTCTAACCCTCCATTAGTTTATCCATGATTGCGAAGACAGCGCCAAATCCCCCGGAATGTGTTATATTAGCTTTTTTCCATTTGCCATGGGAAAAGGGCCATATTTCCTACTCATATAATTTACCTCGCATTCTAATGCCACAGGATATGTTCTAGACATGTCTAGCAAGTATGTCTAACCCTCCATTAGTTTATCCATGATTGCGAAGACAGCGCCAAATCCCCCGGAATGTGTCATAGTAGCTTTTTCCATTTGCCATGGGAAAAGGGCCATATTTCCTACTCATATAATTTACCTCGCATTCTAATGCCACAGGATATGTTCTAGACATGTCTAGCAAGTATGTCTAACCCTCCATTAGTTAATCCATGATTGCGAAGACAGTGCCAAATCCCCCGGAATGTGTCATATTAGCTTATTCCATTTGCCATGGGAAAAGGGCCATATCTCCTACTCATATAATTTACCTCGCATTCTAATGCCACAGGATATGTTCTAGACATGTCTAGCAAGTATGTCTAACCCTCCATTAGTTTATCCATGATTGTGAAGACAGTGCCAAATCCCCCGGAATGTGTCATATTAGCTTATTCCATTTGCCATGGGAAAAGGGCCATATCTCCTACTCATATAATTTACCTCGCATTCTAATGCCACAGGATATGTTCTAGACATGTCTAGCAAGTATGTCTAACCCTCCATTAGTTAATCCATGATTGCGAAGACAGCGCCAAATCCCCCGGAATGTGTTATATTAGCTTTTTTCCATTTGCCATTTGCCATGGGAAAAGGGCTATATCTCCTACTCATATAATTTACCTCGCATTCTAATGCCACAGGATATGTTCTAGACATGTCTAGCAAGTATGTCTAACCCTCCATTAGTTTATCCATGATTGCGAAGACAGTGCCAAATCCCCCGGAATGTGTCATATTAGCTTATACCATTTGCCATGGGAAAAGGGCCATATCTCCTACTCATATAATTTACCTCGCATTCTAATGCCACAGGATATGTTCTAGACATGTCTAGCAAGTATGTCTAACCCTCCATTAGTTAATCCATGATTGCGAAGACAGCGCCAAATCCCCCGGAATGTGTTATATTAGCTTTTTTCCATTTGCCATGGGAAAAGGGCCATATTTCCTACTCATATAATTTACCTCGCATTCTAATGCCACAGGATATGTTCTAGACATGTCTAGCAAGTATGTCTAACCCTCCATTAGTTTATCCATGATTGCGAAGACAGTGCCAAATCCCCCGGAATGTGTCATATTAGCTTATACCATTTGCCATGGGAAAAGGGCCATATCTCCTACTCATATAATTTACCTCGCATTCTAATGCCACAGGATATGTTCTAGACATGTCTAGCAAGTATGTCTAACCCTCCATTAGTTAATCCATGATTGCGAAGACAGCGCCAAATCCCCCGGAATGTGTTATATTAGCTTTTTTCCATTTGCCATGGGAAAAGGGCCATATTTCCTACTCATATAATTTACCTCGCATTCTAATGCCACAGGATATGTTCTAGACATGTCTAGCAAGTATGTCTAACCCTCCATTAGTTTATCCATGATTGCGAAGACAGTGCCAAATCCCCCGGAATGTGTCATATTAGCTTATTCCATTTGCCATGGGAAAAGGGCCATATCTCCTACTCATATAATTTACCTCGCATTCTAATGCCACAGGATATGTTCTAGACATGTCTAGCAAGTATGTCTAACCCTCCATTAGTTAATCCATGATTGCGAAGACAGCGCCAAATCCCCCGGAATGTGTTATATTAGCTTTTTTCCATTTGCCATTTGCCATGGGAAAAGGGCTATATCTCCTACTCATATAATTTACCTCGCATTCTAATGCCACAGGATATGTTCTAGACATGTCTAGCAAGTATGTCTAACCCTCCATTAGTTTATCCATGATTGCGAAGACAGTGCCAAATCCCCCGGAATGTGTCATATTAGCTTATTCCATTTGCCATGGGAAAAGGGCCATATCTCCTACTCATATAATTTACCTCGCATTCTAATGCCACAGGATATGTTCTAAACATGTCTAGCAAGTATGTCTAGCCCTCCATTAGTTAATCCATGATTGCGAAGACAGCGCCAAATCCCCCGGAATGTGTTATATTAGCTTTTTTCCATTTGCCATGGGAAAAGGGCCATATTTCCTACTCATATAATTTACCTCGCATTCTAATGCCACAGGATATGTTCTAGACATGTCTAGCAAGTATGTCTAACCCTCCATTAGTTTATCCATGATTGCGAAGACAGTGCCAAATCCCCCGGAATGTGTCATATTAGCTTATTCCATTTGCCATGGGAAAAGGGCCATATCTCCTACTCATATAATTTACCTCGCATTCTAATGCCACAGGATATGTTCTAGACATGTCTAGCAAGTATGTCTAACCCTCCATTAGTTAATCCATGATTGTGAAGATAGCACCAAATCCCCCGGAATGTGTTATATTAACTTTTTTCCATATGCCATGGGAAAAGGGCCATATCTCCTACTCATATAATTTACCTCGCATTCTAATGCCACAGGATATGTTCTAGACATGTCTAGCAAGTATGTCTAACCCTCCATTAGTTAATCCATGATTGCGAAGATAGCGCCAAATCCCCCGGAATGTGTTATATTAGCTTTTTTCCATTTGCCATGGGAAAAGGGCCATATCTCCTACTCATATAATTTACCTCGCATTCTAATGCCACAGGATATGTTCTAGACATGTCTAGCAAGTATGTCTAACCCTCCATTAGTTTATCCATGATTGCGAAGACAGCGCCAAATCCCCCGGAATGTGTTATATTAGCTTTTTTCCATTTGCCATGGGAAAAGGGCCATATTTCCTACTCATATAATTTACCTCGCATTCTAATGCCACAGGATATGTTCTAGACATGTCTAGCAAGTATGTCTAACCCTCCATTAGTTTATCCATGATTGCGAAGACAGCGCCAAATCCCCCGGAATGTGTCATAGTAGCTTTTTCCATTTGCCATGGGAAAAGGGCCATATTTCCTACTCATATAATTTACCTCGCATTCTAATGCCACAGGATATGTTCTAGACATGTCTAGCAAGTATGTCTAACCCTCCATTAGTTAATCCATGATTGCGAAGACAGTGCCAAATCCCCCGGAATGTGTCATATTAGCTTATTCCATTTGCCATGGGAAAAGGGCCATATCTCCTACTCATATAATTTACCTCGCATTCTAATGCCACAGGATATGTTCTAGACATGTCTAGCAAGTATGTCTAACCCTCCATTAGTTTATCCATGATTGTGAAGACAGTGCCAAATCCCCCGGAATGTGTCATATTAGCTTATTCCATTTGCCATGGGAAAAGGGCCATATCTCCTACTCATATAATTTACCTCGCATTCTAATGCCACAGGATATGTTCTAGACATGTCTAGCAAGTATGTCTAACCCTCCATTAGTTAATCCATGATTGCGAAGACAGCGCCAAATCCCCCGGAATGTGTTATATTAGTTTTTTTCCATTTGCCATGGGAAAAGGGCCATATCTCCTACTCATATAATTTACCTCGCATTCTAATGCCACAGGATATGTTCTAGACATGTCTAGCAAGTATGTCTAACCCTCCATTAGTTAATCCATGATTGCGAAGACAGCGCCAAATCCCCCGGAATGTGTTATATTAGCTTTTTTCCATTTGCCATTTGCCATGGGAAAAGGGCTATATCTCCTACTCATATAATTTACCTCGCATTCTAATGCCACAGGATATGTTCTAGACATGTCTAGCAAGTATGTCTAACCCTCCATTAGTTTATCCATGATTGCGAAGACAGTGCCAAATCCCCCGGAATGTGTCATATTAGCTTATACCATTTGCCATGGGAAAAGGGCCATATCTCCTACTCATATAATTTACCTCGCATTCTAATGCCACAGGATATGTTCTAGACATGTCTAGCAAGTATGTCTAACCCTCCATTAGTTAATCCATGATTGCGAAGACAGCGCCAAATCCCCCGGAATGTGTTATATTAGCTTTTTTCCATTTGCCATGGGAAAAGGGCCATATTTCCTACTCATATAATTTACCTCGCATTCTAATGCCACAGGATATGTTCTAGACATGTCTAGCAAGTATGTCTAACCCTCCATTAGTTTATCCATGATTGCGAAGACAGTGCCAAATCCCCCGGAATGTGTCATATTAGCTTATACCATTTGCCATGGGAAAAGGGCCATATCTCCTACTCATATAATTTACCTCGCATTCTAATGCCACAGGATATGTTCTAGACATGTCTAGCAAGTATGTCTAACCCTCCATTAGTTAATCCATGATTGCGAAGACAGCGCCAAATCCCCCGGAATGTGTTATATTAGCTTTTTTCCATTTGCCATGGGAAAAGGGCCATATTTCCTACTCATATAATTTACCTCGCATTCTAATGCCACAGGATATGTTCTAGACATGTCTAGCAAGTATGTCTAACCCTCCATTAGTTTATCCATGATTGCGAAGACAGCGCCAAATCCCCCGGAATGTGTCATAGTAGCTTTTTCCATTTGCCATGGGAAAAGGGCCATATCTCCTACTCATATAATTTACCTCGCATTCTAATGCCACAGGATATGTTCTAGACATGTCTAGCAAGTATGTCTAACACTCCATTAGTTTATCCATGATTGCGAAGATAGCGCCAAATCCCCCGGAATGTATTATATTAGCTTTTTTCTATATCCCAGGGGAAAAGGGCCATATCTCCTACTCATGTAATTTACCTCGCATTCTAATGCCACAGGATATGTTCTAGACATGTCTAGCAAATATGTCTAACCCTCCATTAGTTTATCCATGATTGCGAAGACAGCGTCAAATCCCCCGGAATGTGTTATATTAGCTTTTTTCCATTTGCCATGGGAAAAGGGCTATATCTCCTACTCATATAATTTACCTCGCATTCTAATGCCACAGGATATGTTCTAGACATGTCTAGCAAGTATGTCTAACCCTCCATTAGTTAATCCATGATTGCGAAGACAGCGCCAAATCCCCCGGAATGTGTTATATTAGCTTTTTTCCATTTGCCATTTGCCATGGGAAAAGGGCTATATCTCCTACTCATATAATTTACCTCGCATTCTAGTGCCACAGGATATGTTCTAGACATGTCTAGCAAGTATGTCTAACCCTCCATTAGTTTATCCATGATTGCGAAGACAGTGCCAAATCCCCCGGAATGTGTCATAGTAGCTTTTTCCATTTGCCATGGGAAAAGGGCCATATCTCCTACTCATATAATTTACCTCGCATTCTAATGCCACAGGATATGTTCTAGACATGTCTAGCAAGTATGTCTAACCCTCCATTAGTATATCCATGATTGCGAAGACTGTGCAACAATGCTTGGGAATCATTAACATGCAAAAAAATGTGACTGTCATAGATAAAGGTATATTTCCATGTTTTACAGGATATATATCCTATTACATAACGTTTCTACCCAATTACCAGAAGAGTATGAAGGTGTATACAGTTATTCTCCATTAATATATTGATAATAAATGATTAAGACTGTGCTACAAGGTTGAGAAGGCCATTAATCATACTGAAAAACTCATTTGTCACCGGAAAAGGGATATATCCGTTTTTGACAGGATATATATCCTTTTACATAACTTTTTTCACCATGTCCCAAAAGGTTACACTAATACATACTTGTTGACACCTTTTGAAAAAAACGTCAAATATCAAATATCAAATATCAAAAGAACTTCACGCTCGTGCCAATGCCATGGGATTTGTTTTGTAAAGATCACATGTACCGTGGCAAAGTGACATTTTAACTGACAGCCCTTGATTTAATCTTGAAATTTGGTAAATATGGTGCAATATATTACAGAAAAGATTTTCCTTAGGCCTATACCTTCAATGCCTATTTCCTTCGCCTTATCTGCATACATTTTGTCTTTGCGATCGGTCAATTTGTAGTCCCTGAGGCCCTTGTTGTAAAGCATCGGGTTATCGCGATACCATTCCGCGATCTTCCGTTCTTGTTCCTCTGTCAAGATGAGGAACTTTCGTTTCTTCGCCTTCGGTTCTTCACTGACTTCAGGGTCCACGTAAATGTCTGAGCCTTGTTCCTCTTTATAAAGTCGAGGAGAAGGGCTTCTTGTCTTCCTGGCTCTCCTAGTCGGCATCATCAACGAAGATAGTTTTCCACAGTTCTTGGTGAGTTGTGCGGCATCGTGGCGATAATTATAGTAAAGTCACGTGACGTGTTATACACGCACGGCAGTTGCATTAAGTTGTACCGCTGTCTCACTGAACACGCCGTAATTCGTGTTAATGTTTGTCTCAATGTTTAAAGAAATCGCTCTTATTTGCAACGTATTGCAATAAAAATGGCCAAAAATAGTCGTATTGGGAAGTAATCGTGCGCCTCAAATCGTGTTGTAGGCGTTAAAGACGAAATTGTCCACAAAAGAAGAAAGCAATTTTAGTTTTGACGGCACTCCATACAATTTGGCCTAGTTCGAGAGTATCATCCAATCAAGTTTTCTGTTTCATGAAGCATGTCGTTGGTGACAACTTCCGGAACAGATAGAATTTCGACGTTTTTAGTTTAATTTCCATCATCCGTGCACAGAATTTGATTGCGTGTTTAATATGTTCATCAGCACAACTTTGAAACGTAGAAGGTAAGTTTTTCTATGTCTGAGATGAGTGACATTTGATTTTTCTTCAGGTATTTGAATTTTGGAATCTTCAGAATAGTTCTGAAGTCATTGGATCTTGTCATTCACTCATTGGAAAGGTCTTGAAGTTGTACTGAAGTACTGTGAAAGCCAATTGAAATTGCACAGTGTTAAAAGAACACCAGTTTTTTGCAGAGATATTGACATTGTAGCCTGCAGTGTAGGTATGATGTACAGGTGCCAGGGTAGTAGGTTTTCCAAAAAATGTTCATTAAGCAAATTTACATGACATATGGTCAAAGGATACGGGTTGCCGAGTACTTTGCGCTCGCTAGTACTTTGCGCTCAGGGCCTTGCACATCCTGTCGGTGAAGTTTTGTATCCAAGATTAAAAGTCTTTGATTTGTTTACAAATCCGGGCATCCATTGTTGCAAAACAATCCCAAGATCCATAGCGCGTCTAAGAACAAGGGATCATTATTTTTTTTCTCCAAAAGTTATTGACTCTTTCATTGATTGAATCTGTGCAAATAATACGAAGAATGTACGTATATTTCAAGTATTACAGGCGGATTTTTTTCTTCTGAAACTTGCCATGTAACTTCCCAAATATATCATTGTAATTTGATAACAATTTTAAATTGTCTACATACTTTTAATTCGGCAGGATTCAGACGCAAAAAGACGAGCGCAAAGTGCTCCACCTGCTTAAGTTTGTGACCTCAAAAAGGCCTAACAAATGAGTGATGCTCCCTCTTCATCAGCGGGGCATGGCAAACACTCGATATGGCCAACTTCTGCAGCTCGAACCCAAGATGAAATGGTTAAAAATTTGAATGTTTATTTAGCTTTGTTGTTGATATATTGTCCATTAGGTTATTATTTTGAGCGCAAAGTGCTCGGCAGCCCGTATAGAATGTGTTTGTCCCATACCATGGAATTAATATTTCTATAATTTTATCATGAATAAAGAGAAGAAAACTTGCTAGTGCAAACTATTCTAGCACCCGTTCACTGATACAGCTGACGACAACAGAGATGTGGATGACAATAGAGCTGTGGTTCCATTTTCAAAGCGTTTTACAGTGGTATCTCTGTTTCACTTCTGACACACACAGGAACTGGCACGCATATGCATGTGAAGGCACACATGCATGTGTTTGTAATACACACTGTTGTATTCCTCTTGTTCCCACGATGACATAAATATTTAAATCATTTCTGTAAGTGTATTATTAGCCGATATGTTAATAAGAAATTATTAAAACTATAATTAACAAATTTTTTATATTCACAATTACGGCAGTCATTTTCATTGCCAAAATGAAGTAAAATCTACAAAATACATATATACCAGTATTCATCATGTTCTCATGATTTTAGACATATAAAATTATTTATGTTAGTGTGTAATTGGCTGAGATATTAATGTGAAATTTTCTAAACTATATTTGATATCATTTGCAATCGTGTTATATCATTTGCAATCACAGCAGTCATTTTCCGCTTTTGAAGTTGACCATGACTTTCAGAGGCTGCATGGGTCCCTCACAAGTACTTTTACCTCTTCTGTTCATTGTAAGAGATATATTTAACAAATTAAAGTTACCTATATTTTTGCATGATATATCTTCTGTTTTGCAGGTAGCTATGGCAGCAAAGATCAGCAAGAGAGGAAATGAAGAGCTCAGTACAGTGTTAACTGATACAATACTTGCGCTCTGTCGCAATACTCTGCCTCATAATGAACAGTTTTGTTTGGAAGGACTTGTTGCTGTCACAGTAGACAAACAAGATATATTCTTAGTGCACCTCAACCACACTATCAAGAAGGACATTGATTGGTGTTCAGATGTAAATAAATCAGAAAAGAACAAAAATCTTGCTTTCTCTTGCCAGAAGAAAAATAAACTCAAGACAAATCCAGTTAATCTAACAAAGAAAAGAAAAAGAGGAAGACCACCTAAATTCAAGCCAACAAAAATTTTATGCGAGGACAGCAATATCAAACACAGTAGGGACATAACTGATGAACAATACACAGAAATAAGCAATCATCAAAAAACAGATTTTCCAAACTTGAAAGATGTTGTGTCACAAAATAGCCTTGTCACCGAGAGCCTTGTCACTGAGAGCCTTGTCGCCGAGAGCCTTGTCGCCGAGAGCCTTGTCACCGAGAGCCTTGATGCCAGCTCAGATGAGACAGAAATGAAGGGACATCATGACATGGAGAAGATTAGAACAGACCATGGTTAGCTGGACATTTATCACTTTTTTAGGTGTTTGTTTAACATGGATACATGTTGTTGTAGTTTTAACATAAGCACATATGTACTAGTGACTTCTGACTTCATGCCATTTTAAATATGTAAATGTTTTCTACATCTATATTGTATTGAGAACTAAATGTTGAGTAATATTTTCATGTTACAGCCATGGTTGACAGTGATAAAACTGATATGGAAGATGCAGACGATGTTAAGGTAGGATACCAGTTACCATTGGACATGGCAGATGCTGACCCGTCTATGGCTGTGGCGGAACTTGAGCAGTTAGCCAACCAGCTTACCAGTGACCTCACCCACAAATCAACCCCCGACCAGCACCCAAACCATCCAGTGAGTACAAAGATCATTACAGCAGTGTGTTTCATTGGATATTGATTGACAGGTCATTCTGAGACATGGACAAGCTGCATATTTAGATGGCAGTCCAGAAACAAATTAGAACACCTAATGACACCATCTGACCTAAATTCCGTTTCATGACATTCCAGGGGTAATGAAGATTTTAAATTTTAAGCTCTCTCTAGTGACTTGGCCTTTGATATTATCATTGAAATCTTAACAGCAATAATAAATGAGATTTTCTGGACCAGAGATTACATGTTCATGTTCAAGGTCACACATAACTTAATCTGGTCACCAAAAACTTTGCTTTATTTGGTCACACAGAATATCATGACCCATCAAGGTCACACATAACTTAATCTGGTCACCAAAAACTTTGCTTTATTTGGTCACACAGAATATCATGACCCATCAAGGTCACACATAACTTAATCTGGTCACCAAAAACTTGGCTTTATTTGGTTACACAGAATATCATGACCCATCAAGGTCACACATAGCTTAATCTGGTCACCAAAAACTTGGCTTTATTTGGTCACACAGACATGGAACAATATGGTCTCACAAGTTTTAGAGGCTACCATCTAGCACTGAAAATGGTTTGAGAATATTTGGCCTGTTCTCGATATGAATAACATTTAGGACATGCATTCCTTATCATGCTTATAGATTATTATCTTTAGGCATGGCACAGAATTACAACATTCATTTAAACTTATATAGAGGTTTGCCATGTAAACATTTTGATATTTTTTTCATCGGGATTATATGTACTGCATACTACCAGAGATGACCTAATTACAATGACCATTTGGCCTCACAATAGCTCTCTGTGCAGACTTTCAGCAGTGCTAGCCAGCTGGTGATTTTTGTATTTAATGATTGTATTTAACAAGAAAAAGGCAAATTTAGAACCAGCCAAATGGATTTAGTACTAGCCTTGTCTAGTTGGCGAGTGCTTGTTTTTATCACTGCTGTGTGACCTCATTTAGTTATGTTTATTCCTTACCAAGTAGATGCTTGGCATCTTTGGGTTAACCCAACTCGGTCTGGAAAAACATACTCAGTGTTCACTGCTGAACTCTTCTGGTGTTCAACATCTTAAAACTTAATGGAAATGTGTATCATTTTGATCTTCACATCGGGGTGTTTTAGCTTTGCTGAATATGTCAGCATAGAGGGAGGAATTATCTTCTCATTCTATCTGTCCGTCAACTTTGATCTTTTCCTCTTGAACTATTGGGAGGAATTTTTGGCTTATTGTAGATAAAATGTCCTTTCAGGGAACCAATTCTATCTATTTTCCTTAAGGCTCAGATTTTTTTGTCCCCCACATTCTTCGCAACACGAAAATCTGAGGAGATTAAAATGAGCTGTGTCCGTGCATGAATCTGTGGTAAAATACTTGTGTGCAAGATACAGCCATAACGATTTACCTTAGATATTGCACACATGCACTCCTGGGGACTTTTCCCCAATCTGATTATGTTATGGTAGTGATTGGTTGGTGGGGGACTTAGAGTCAATGCTATTGTTGATTTTTTTTAATGAATTTAAAGAAATCGTTATCAATGACTGTTGTCAAATATGCGATACTGTGGCTCCACCTGGGCATTGAAAATATCAAACAGCCTCATTATTGTTATAAGCTCTAAGGCCATTGACCTTTGTTCATGTATATTTTTTTATATATAGTAAAAATGAATTTATTCATTATGTTTTCACAGAAATCAGATTCTTCCTCCACAAAGGACAAAAGCAAAAAGAATGAAAGTAAGTCTTAAATATGCTTCCTTCAAAACTAAGGAACTGAATCATGTTAAATAGTTATAGCTATTCAAATTTAAAAGCAAATTTAAATTGAAGACACTTTTAATTGTTTGAAAGGATTCAATACTTTAACACTTCTTGTGAACTTGCTCATTTATTTCAGAAATTAAGGAACCAAAAGTGAATCAGAGAAGAAGACCAGTGAAGAATATTAAGCAGAAAAGACTGAAAGTGGCAGATATGAAAGAAGGTGAAGATGAAGAGAAATCGCAGATCTCATCATATCAGTGCTATTACTGTGGCAAAGCATTTGCCAGACTAGCAGACTTCAAAAGACATAATATGACACACACAGGAGAAAAGCCATTTTTGTGTGAATTCTGTAGTAAAACATTTAGACGGAAAGACACACTCCAGGAGCATATAAGGATTCACACTGGAGAGAAACCCTACAAGTGTATGTACTGTACTAAAGCATTCACCACTTACAGCGTCCTGCATGATCACACCAAAATCCACACAGGGGAGAGACCGCATAAATGTAATGTGTGTGGGAAAGCGTTCATAGCCAGCGGTGGCTTAAACGACCACATGAGGATCCACACCGGAGATAAGCCATTCCAGTGTGATGTATGTGGACAGCGATTCACGCAGAGTCAGCATATGAATAACCACAAGAAAAGTCATGCACGCCGACAGGATGAGGACAGCCATCGTCAAAAGATGGCGCTCTTTGATGAGGAGCAGACAGAGGAATCGTTGCAGGTCATATCACAGCAAATGCAGGAGCAAATGTTACAACAAAATCAACAACCACGAACGCAGCAAGAACAACAACATAGCCAACATAGCACGCCATCTATGTCTCAGACATTAAGCCAGGAGGAAAATTTGGTGCATCATTCTCCCACCCTGCCTGCGCTGACAGGCGTGCCACCACACCTTCTCCACCACCAGACACCTTCCCATCCTCATCAATCCATGCTCCCTCAGCCCATACACTCCCAGCCATTCTTCTTTCCTTACTAACATCACAATCCATGCTCCCTCAGCCCATACACTCCCAGCCATTCTTCTTTCCTTACTAACATCACAATCCATGCTCCCTCAGCCCATACACTCGCAACCATTCTTCTTTCCTTACTAACATCACAATCCATGCTCCCTCAGCCTATGTTCTCTCCTTGCTAACATCACAATCTATGCTCCCTCAGCCCATACACTCCCAGCCATTCTTCTTTCCTTACTAACATCACAATCCATGCTCCCTCAGCCCATACACTCACAGTCATTCTTCTTTCCCGACTAACATCACAATCTATGCTCCCTCAGCCCATAAACTCCCAGCCATTCTTCTTTTCTTGCTAACATCACAATCTATACTCCCTCAGCCCATACACTCCCAGCCATTCTTTTTTTCATCAATAACATCAGGTTTTCCTGACCAAGTCACTTGATCACACATAATCTATGCCCCCCACAATCTATGCAGCAACAGCAAACATCACAAAATCCAGACATTAATTTTTTTTATTTTTTGCTGCAATATACACAGGACTTTTTATATCACAGATAAACTTTAGACTTGAAGTCGACATTTTAGCAGTAGACATCTTTACCTAAAATTAGCCAAAATTATGAGAATATTGTTTTCTCAACTCTATAAATCCTTGAGGATCTAATAGACTGTAAGATGTGAGAAATAACATCAGCAAAAGGATGTTTGTAATGTTAAAAAAATATATAATTTGTATCAAAACTTATATTTATGAGATATTTACATTTTATACAAAAATAAATCCTCGAAGAGAACGCTTATAATGTCTTGTCTTTGCTGTGCCTGTGATATGTCATAGTAGTCTCTCCTCAATAGTCCCACTGCAAAAAAACATCATATCAGCAAAGTGGTTGCCATGAAAACCCTTATTACATATTTATGTTAACCAATAAAAGTAATAATTACTGTGTTATGCCTGTGGATGATAATCCACTGGAAATTGATATCCTGTATGTGATTCACTAGAATAACATTGCAAATATTCTTATGCTGAGAATTTTGTGTCAGGTGAAATGGGAAAAGAAAACAGACTGTGCCTTTGATTTAATGTCTGTGAGAATCACATCAAATTTCATATTGGTTTTTTGGGATCTGGAGAAAATATATATCAGATATGTCACATTGGAGTAGCAATAATCCTTGAATTTGTTCTTTAATTTTTCTATCTTATCCCCTTCATCCTCAAAAGAAAGCTTTCCTGGTGGTTTCAAGGGCACCATGATCCCGATTCAGACACCATGTATTGTAAGAAAGAAAAACCAACAAAATGTCTGCCCATGGCACCATGTGAATTGTTCTGACCTATACCAACTGTACATTCCATTTCATCATATACTTATTTAGGACTGCTCTATTAGGATACATGGCATAAAAGGGCCCAACATATCCAAAATGTGCAGATCAACACAATAGTGAGCATTGTAAATCTGAGGATATCACATTCATAAGTTGTTGGGGGTTTTTATCGTGCATATTCGAAGAAATTAAAATATGTCACATTGAGAATGTTTCTTTTCCAGAATTACAGAAATTTGTCAAAAGTCAACAAAACCAAACACCCAATTCAAACCTGTGCCATTAAACCACAAGAAACAAAATCAAGAAATGGCAATACAAAAAGAAATGGCATAGCTATCAGTGATAAATATATTCATTTGTGGTAAATAATACCACATCTACCACTAATTATGACAAACTCCCACCATTAGCTCATTACATTCATTTACCTCATTAAATTCACCTGCAATATCTAATACAAACAATTACATTTGAATAGTAAAAACTCCAATTACCCAAATCTAGAAGTGATGGGAGGTCCCGGATCCATATTTCAAGACCACCAGGTGATGGGTATTAATCAAGCATCAGAGGCCTCTCTCAGAAGTCAGAAGTCTTTAAATTTAGTTGTAAGCATGATGAGAAAAGTAACCCTTCATCATTGACTCTTTCGGTGTTCCTATTGCTGTAAGCTATGGCGGTAATACAGCATGCAGAGGGATTGAAGCTTATCAAGTGGAATGTGATATATGTCAGCTTACATTTTATTGGATTTCAAGCCACATGGGTAAAAACAGAAAGGAAGCAGCTGACAGCAAAAGCAGCCATTGATAAAATTAAAACAGATTTAGGCATCACACATTCATTCATTCATTCATTCCTGTAAACGGATAATGATTTTTAATTGTTAATCTTAGATGTAATGATGTAGTCAGAATCTAAAAGACAGTACAGGAGACCTTCTCTAACATCATTAATCATATATCTCAAAAATTGATATTCCAGATTCAAATGTGATTCATGTCATCATATGCAATATTTATTTGCTAATGCGATGTAATAAATGACAGTAACATGTAGGTCTTAGTAGGTTTATGACACTCTGATTCTTGTATCACGTGTCACAACTCACCTTTATGGACACCGACACCATAAACCTCAATGACAGTTATGCTTGTTGTTCCTTGTTATTTATTTCCACTGTTCAAAATATTATAACTGTCACCATATGTGATGGCGAGCCGTTTGCTTATAGAGTAAAGAGATATTCATCAAAAGAGAACGTGTTTGCTGTCACTCTGGGTAATACATCAGTAACAGTAGTAGTATTGTTATAGATAAAGGACATATTTCAAACTGTCAGGAGTTGACAGCAATACTCATCTCAGGGATAAATGCATATTGAATCTAATCTTGCACACATATTGGAATTTAAGTGACATCCACGTATAATTAGGTTCTCACTAACACAGCGGTTTGACAGATGTCTAAATCAGTTGACGAGGTTATGTAATGAGTTTAAAAAGGTTTTCTCCTCGGTGAATTTAGGATGATAAAACCATAGCATTGTTGATTTTGGTAAATAACTACAAACTTGTGCTACAGTTAAATATTAAATTTGTTTGCAATTTAACATCAAATGTTTTTTTTTTCAATTATTTCATGACGAGACCTATTTGTAGCAGATATAGAGCAGCCTCAATAAATCTTGGCCTGAGACATTGCTAAATTGTAAAATAAATGCAGTCTCGGCATGGCCATAAATGAATCCACGACCTTTGGATCATCATAGAAGACCTGGTGCCAATAAACTTGAATCAAGTTGGCCACAACCCATGGCCAAAAGCATAAGGATATATTCCACAAATATGTCACCAAAATGAAAGTAAAACGGTTAACTTTGCATATATTTTTTTCAGAAAAATGTGATCTATTCTTTACTAAGGTGACATTAATATGATGTGATATATTTTAATACTATTTTCACTGTAGTGTGATAGTTTCAAGTGACATGAGCTCAAGACTCACAGGTCTGATTATATTCAGAAAACATAGAGGTCACAGGCAGGTTTACAGAGATTTGGGGTATCTATAATTAATATATGGCCAAGAAACTGATACAAACAAGCTATCTCACTGAAATCAACAAAAATACACCTGCCATGGTTATTGTGTTTTTCTGAAAGTGCCAAGAATATCCATCTTTCGAATGACACAGACATTTATGTAAGGAAACTGTGATGGTTAATAACATTTGATCGCAATTCTTAGGATGTAAGAATTTCTATTATGCAAGGGGCGCTTAAAAATCTCATTTCATGATTGCTTTAATGTTCACCGTCGGTACTACATGTTATCAATCCAGAACCCACCTATTAACATTTAAAACTGCTAAAGCATTTGATATTGTAGACACTGCATGGACTGTACAGTTTATTAGTCACATTGGACTTCGTTATGAATTCAAGAGTGAAGTTCAGTGCACAGCGCCATACTTAAATACATAAACATTTTATCATATTAAATTGAATGTTTTGATATTTTGTGTTGAAAATTGTTTAATTTGTTGCTTATAACGTTAAGTCCATGCTCAACATATGGATTTTACTGTTTTAGGCATTGAATGTCTTGTGTATATGAAAATCAATCATTGAGAAGAGGGAATATGCATCATGCATTGTATTTACATATGAATGGTCCAGTCAACTTGAAATTACATTTGAAAATGAAATAAAACATACCCAAAGTATCATTCTTTGGAATTATTATTTCTTTTCTTTTAACATGATTTATTTCCATATGACACATTTTGAAAGGTTCTCCATAAAAACGTGCATGTCTTCTCTTTGTTCTTTTTTTTCCCCTGGAGCAATACTAGGCAGTTCCACATTTTCTACATATTATGACACCCATAAGGGGAAGCAAAATGCACGATTTGATATTGAATTATTCACACATCATCGTCAGTGCTGTCTGGCATTGAGATTGGGAATTGTTTGTCACTAAATGTCTAATTGACATTGAAATATTTTAAACTTCCAGATTAAAACATTGATATACAAAGGTGATTTTCTGGATGGGTGTTTCAAGTTTGTACTTGAGACTCTTGACAGTAGGTCCATTTAGGAGACTTGAAGACTACATGTGCTTTGACAGCCAAGTTGGCAGAGCCAAGTAGTTTGGCCAAAGGTCAGTTCTATCATTATTCATAGGCTTCCCCGTGTTAGTTGGCAAGAAGTGATGCAACACAAGACAAGAAGTGATGCAACACCACTGAGACCTACCATCCAAACCCAGGCCCCATTGGGGAGACAGATAATGTGAAATACACAATAATATCGTGGTACCTCACATCCAAACCCAGGCCCTATTGGGGGGACAGATAATGTTAAATACACAGAAATCTTGTGGTACCTCCCATCTATTCACACAGATAAGAAACATATAGCAATCTTTGGTATCTTTTCATCTTATATATATATATATATATATATATATATATATATATATATATATATATATATATATATATATATATATATATATATATATATATATATATATTCAGCATATATCTGATTATAATAAAGAAATTTTAATTAAACTCTGATTATAATAAAGAAGTATAATAAAGAAATGACTCAGTCAGGAGTGACAGGGTGCGACATATAAGCGTGGTTGATGAAGACATTTACACATGAATAATAATCTTGGCTGAATGGCCGATGAATACCCCGGCCAGGTGGCGTTGTTTATGACAGGATGACACTTTTCATCATCATGAAAGTCACGTGTGTGGATGGTGATGATGTTGGTCCGGCCTCCCACTCATAACAGTGAAGTGCCGCTTGATGTCATCAGTATATGGGCCTGTACCTTGTGGCTTGCACCTGACCGGACTAACGAGAAGCCCCATCAAGATAACGCCATAACATTTCCTCTTGTTTACATCACCAACATGATACATTGTGGTCATGGATGAGAAAAATCTACTTGTGATGCTTAAAGTATTTTGTTTGGTAAAATTCATAAGAAAATATAATGCCTTATGAAAAGGACATTTGAGAGATGTGAGTCCAGAACTGGTTAATGCAGGAGAGTGGAGGAGAGGGCACATTCTTAAAGAAAACTTGAAGGAAATAAATAATCGGACAGTGAAATGTTTCAAATTGAAGGATTATGGGGGAAGGATCGTCCAGGTTTGCGGATGGCATTCGTACTCTTGTGGATTACAGGTCCCGGGATTACAGAGGGTAAGTCTTACAATGATCATTATCTAATATTATGTAAAATAAATCAGAAGAACAGTCTCACGAATGCAGAATTTATCATCTTAGTTTTGATTGTAACATTATCAGACATCAATATTTATATTTTTCTATGATGAATTTAATCATAACTACATAGTTGATCTGTGCATCTCTATAGGAACTGAATGACCTTAATATGCCATGAAGAACCCGTTCATCTATTGCATGAAATGCTGGTATTTCATGTATGTTTTTTATACCATGACTGTTATTAGACAATATTACCTCATATATATATTGAATATATATGTATGAATATGATCCTAGTACAGGATGTATTTATGGCTGAATAAATGATGTTTGCAGTGTGAAGTCTGGATTATTAAATTGTTTATATCTGTATATGGTTGAGACTGATACGATACTAGATCAGGACTGACAATAAGGAGTAAGAAGCAACTTAATCGCAAAACATTTCAAAAAGCAGGATTGAAGATATATTGACTAATAGAAAGAGCGCATGGATGGGGGAATCTAATCATGGAAGAATAGGTGCGGTGAAGAAATCCCATCATAACAAAGGATGGAAAATTCATGTATCAGTATGAAAGGATGAGACTGAAGAATTGGGGAGATCACTTGAAGGGTGGGAGAGTGAAAAAAATCACTTCATATAAAGGGATGGAGTGGAAAGATCAGAGGCCATCTGAAAGGACGAAGTAAAGAATACACATATCACACCAGGAGGCTGGGGGTAAGGAATGTGCCAATGACATTAAGGGATGGGAGTAAATAACGGACAGATCACATTAAGGGATGGGAGTAAATAACGGACAGATCACATTAAAGGGGCGGGAGTAAATAACGCACAGATCACATTAAGGGATGGGAGTCAAGAATGCACAGATCACATTAAGGGATGGGAGTAAAGAATGTACAGATCATATTATAATAATAATAATAATAATAATAATAATAATAATAATAATAATAATAATAATAATAATAATAATAATAATAATAATAATAATAATAATAATAATAATAATAATAATAATAATAATAATAATAAATCCTTAATTTATCCTGGGTGAACATGTATTACAATAAGTAGTTTTATCATGGCCCAGCTATCTAATAAAAACATGCACTATATACAATGATCAAATTAAAAACATCATAAAAATCATTTGCTAAAATAACTGACTAGATATCTTGACTTAAACTGATTTAATGTTGCTGCCTGTCGTATGTGCGTATCCAGTCCGTTCCATAGCCGATTACCTTCATGTCTGAAACTATGAGTGTAACATTTCCGGTTTGCCTTTTCAGTCCTCATATTTCCTTTACTGGTATGTCTTGTGTTGTACATGTGTGTGTTCGAAACAGGCACAAAACTGTTCAAGTACTCTGGAACAAGATTGTTCATGACTTTGTGCATCATCAGAGCTCTTTTATATGTCACTCTATCAGAGAAAGGCATCAAGTTCAAAGCCCCAAACAGCTCTTGGGATGACATGTCCCTAGTTTTACAATTAAGAATCACCCTGGTTGCTCGCTCCTGAAGTTTACACATCCTACCTACATTGTTCTGGATATTTGGACAAAGTCCCCAGACAATGCAGCAATATTCCATATTCGGTAGGACTGTAGTATTATATACTTTCTTCAGAATATCACTGTTTATATATGGACGTAAACGTTTTAAAACACCAATTTTCTATATTAAGGGATGGGATTGAATAATGTACATATCACATTAAGGTGTGGGATTGAATAATGTACAGATCACATTAAGGGATTGGAGTAAAGAATGTACAGATCATATTAAGGGGTGGGTAAGGAATGCATAGATCACATTAAGGGATGGGAGTAAAGAATGCATAGATCACATTAAGGGGTGGGAGTAGGGAATGCATAGATCACATTAAGGGGTGGGAGTAGGGAATGCATAGATCACATTAAGGGATGGGAGTAAAGAATGTACAGATCATATTGAGACGTGAAGAATGCAGAGGTCATGTGCATCGCAGGTGTGCTGAACAAATGACCCCAATCATAAGGCAAAGTTGGGGTGAAGTACATCCGCCTGAAGCCATGGGCATTGGTCCGTGTAAAAAACATTTAGAGAAGTAACTGAATCAATACCATAATTGCAATACAGATTTGATATAAATCAAGCCTGAATATGCATAAAATCGTCTTGCGGTATTGCAAACATGTGGTGTAATTATCCGGAGGACAAAATCTGAAATAATATGTAAATTTATGTTTAATGAAGCCAGGTCAGGCTGTCGGTGTTACCATAAGGAAATGGATTATGATCATATTTCCCCATCAAGAAAGAAACATCATATTCTTGTACGTGTCTAGTTCACAATAAACGTCTCTTCAAGTTTGAATATGTCCAGACAATTAAAACCTGTTATTTACACAGATTTCATTGCAACATTATGTCATAAAGTGGTTGAGTGTGCTTATTGCATGCGGCCTGTGGTTTGTGGACAGGTGTGAGTTTTTGCTGGCTTTTATCTCACACAAACAGGTGCTTACATATGGGGCTGGCCTGGGGTTATTTTAAAATGTCACCAGTCTCATTTAACACATATTCCCACTGGTGTGATGCTAATTGAGTCAGGGAATTTGGGTTTTGTTAAGTCACAAAGCAAATCATATCATGTGTCTTGCATTGTTTAGAATCTGTATTTTTATCAATCATACGGCCGTCAGATCTTCCTCCACTCAGGGAGAATCGCATTAAATATGATATGTGAGAATGTACCTTTTTAATCGTCTTGCACATCATTAGAAATGGTCATAAAATAACTAAATAAGTTAACATGGGATAATGACTCATAATATATTCGATACATAATGTATTGGCCATATATTACGTGAAATCAGATATATATATATATATATATATATATATATATATATATATATATATATATATATATATATATATATATATATATATATATATATATATATATATATATATATATATATATATATATATATATATATATATATATATATATATACATATGAAATAATATATCTATATATGGAGTATATATAAAATACTTCATCCTTAATGCTCATCTATGGTTAGTCGCCATCAAAGTCGGTGCAATTTAAGGTTATGTCAAATTTTTTTAAATGTCAATATTCAATACATGAAATGAACCAATCAGAATGTAATAAAAACAGCATGTGCGAAATATGTCCAACTTCATCTTAATGTTAGTCATGGCCACACCACACGTTTTGCCAGTAGCTTTGTGATGCAATAACACTGGATTCACGTACCTGGGGGCAAGTCAACACAAACTGCAGCCCGAGGCCAGGAAACCAGCCCACCGATAGCATCCTTAGCCACCAAACAATGCCAACTACCATGGGTGAAGTTCCTTGAAGATGCAGCTTTTATCACAGATCAAAAGGTCAATAGCAAGATGTCATTTGCTTGTTTGTAAAAGCATGGCATTTTGGCCTTTGAGCATGGCCAGTGTTACCAGTGTATGTGTTGTCTGTATTTGAAGCTGAACATGTCAATGATTTGAGCTATAGCTTAGGGGCTAAGCCAACCCTCCATATCACATCACTGAACATAAAGCTTGAGAAAGAAAAAAACATTTGTATCATACCAAACTAGATAAGTGCTTCATCGTCATCCTTCCCTCAGATGTGAGTTTGCCATGGGCACAATATGAGGACTTAAGGAGGATGTAACAGATACATGTGTAGTGCAAAACTTGACGTGAGATGAGGCATGTTTCTTGCCATGAGATCTGTCAACAACACTGTAAAACTTGCCATGAATATTCAATAGAATAGGTGTCAGACATGATCCAAATTCCACACCCATTGCTGTTAACATCCTTTTCACATTACGGAATAGTGTGGAACATAGGCACAGTTCTTTGGCTTTCTTTGGTATTGGCCGCCTTAATTGAATACCTTGAGGAAGAGATTGTTAACATGGATGTTACTGGATGGCTGAGGAATGCACATAAAAGGCTCATACTAGAATCTTAATAGGTAGGAAGTCATAGGTAAGATGTACCGTGGGCGGGGTAGCAGAGTACATACCACAGATATATATCATACCAATCTTGTTTAGGAGCAAGTAATGTGCTCTCCAGTCTTTGGCAAGAGCTAAATCAAGGATCAACATATGCAAATTGTTTCGTTTACAGTGGGCTCCACATTAGTTACCTTGAGATATTATATTTAGATAAAAAGATTAATTTAATGCAAAATCAATTAGCTTCTTGGGTCATTTTTAGATAACATCTTTTTACAAAGTATGCCCAAGATTTAAATTATGACAGTATTTGGCTAAAGATTATAGAAATATTCAAAGCACGTTTTTGAGCACTAGGATACCTTATGCACAAGGTAAAGGTGACAGCAGTTGGATGGGATGTACGAGTACTTGGCAACATAACAAATACAGATTAGAACTAATATCATTGCTAATCATGAGCATCATTTGACTGTTACCATCCCCTGTGAAGCTTTTTAAGCTGTGAGGGTCCATACTCGAGATCGGGCGCTGCAACTCAATGAAGGGCATAACTAAATCTTTACACAATTGTTTCCATGTTGAAGTTAGGCTTAGTTGGAAGTGCTCTTTTATTGGGCTGTTGTAGTTTATGGATAACTCTGGTGAGAATAATCTCTGTGGAATCTCTGTTGACCTGGTACTATCATGGTTCTCTGTAGACCTGGTACTATCATGGTTCTCTATAGACCTGGCACTAGATTAGTTCTCAGTAGACCTGGTACTATCATGGTTCTCTGTAGACCTGGTACTATCATGGTTCTCTGTAGACCTGGTACTATCATGGTTCTCTGTAGACCTGGTACTATCATGGTTCTCTGTAGACCTGGCACTAGATTAGTTCTCAGTAGACCTGGTACTATCATGGTTCTCTGTAGACCTGGTACTAGATTAGTTCTCAGTAGACCTGGTACTTTCATGGTTCTCTGTAGACCCGGTACTATTATGGTTCTCTGTAGACCTGGTACTATTATGGTTCTCAGTAGACCCGGTACTATTATGGTTCTCTGTAGACCCGGTACTATTATGGTTCTCTGTAGACCTGGTACTATTATGGTTCTCAGTAGACCTGGTACTAGATTAGTTCTCAGTAGACCTGGTACTATCATGGTTCTCAGTAGACCTGGTACTATTATGGTTCTCAGTAGACCTGGTACTATTATGGTTCTCTGTAGACCTGGTACTATTATGGTTCTCAGTAGACCCGGTACTTTCATGGTTCTCAGTAGACCTGGTACTATCATGGTTCTCTGTAGACCCGGTACTATTATGGTTCTATGTAGACCCGGTACTATTATGGTTCTCTGTAGACCCGGTACTATTATGGTTCTCTGTAGACCCGGTACTATCATGGTTCTCTGTAGACCCGGTACTATCATGGTTCTCTGTAGACCCGGTACTATCATGGTTCTCTGTAGACCCGGTACTATCATGGTTCTCAGTAGACCCCGTACTATTATGATTCTCAGTAGACCTGGTGCTATCATGGTTCTCTGTAGACCCGGTACTATCATGGTTCTCAGTAGACCCGGTACTATCATGGTTGTCCGTAGACCTGGTACTATTATGGTTCTCTGTAGACCCGGTACTATTATGGTTCTATGTAGACCCGGGACTATTATGGTTCTATGTAGACCCGGTACTATTATGGTTCTCAGTAGACCCGGTACTATTATGGTTCTCTGTAGACCTGGTACTATTATGGTTCTCTGTATACCCGGTACTATTATGGTTCTATGGTTCTACAGAGATCTAATGAGACCAGATGACATTATGGATCTGGTGGAACATGTGGACAAAGAAGAATGTGGCTCTTTCATTACCTTTGTTGACAGTCTGCCTCACCGAGGCATCATTAAGGCCTCTGACTCAGGTATGATGCAGGTATATCTGGCCTCTACCACCACTTGTGGAGTTTTGGGTGTTGCCCTCAAAGTTAATCACTGTGCATAAATCAAGCTTTTTTTTCCTTTTTAGTAAAATAATCATGTCTACTTTTTGAAGCTGATCATTTCGCCTACGAAGTGCACAATTCATGGAATGCAAAGATGTAGCCAAACAAATTGTGCTGGGAATTCCCTAGAGTTATCTGGCGTTAACACCCTGAGAGATGCGTCAGTCTGTGTCTGGAACTCTGCCCAGGTTCACGTGCCCATCTCTTATTGCATAACATGGGTCTCTTAACAATGTGTATTTTATCACAATAAAGCGCTTGAGAAGTTAAAATGTATATAAGGTTTTGAAGAAATTATCTAAGTTTTGACAAAACATTGCAGTTGATAACTAGTTATAAAGCATTAATTCTAACTGAGGGCAATAGTATTGCTCTCTGCTCTCAGATTTTAGCAAACCGTTGTTGAACAGATTTTCAGGAAAAAAGAAACAAATTATTTATAGCACCATCTGTATCACTTTATTACCGTCCTCAAATGGAGAATATTTAACCAATGCCAATATGTTTCATGGAGATGAATATATATAGAATCCAAGTTGGAAGTAGGAAGCTAGAGAATATGTTCAGCAAGGACACGATTAAGATGAGATGTTGGCAGGCATGATGGTGATTATGATGTGGATGCAGATCATGTACACAGTAAACAACCTGTACCAGGTCCTCATCTCAACCCAGCCAAGTGCGCCTCTCTGATTAGTCAAAACAAACATTGTTTATATGACACAAATGATTCATTAAGAGAAAAGAGAAAAACAAATATTCACGGAGTATATAGACGGAAAATAAGATTTAGTTTGAAACAATAGAAATAATTCAGGGAGTAAAAAAATTGTGAAATGGTGTTTTACGACCCTTTTATCAACAATGGCCATATTAGGTCGATTTTCGAGTTTTGAATCAGTGTGAAAGTATAAATGCCGGCACCACCTCCTGTCCCTATCTTTATACACAAATAACGCTCACATCCTTTGATCTACCAACTTTGTCAGTAGAGCCAGTCTTTCACCTTCTGGAAAACGCTACGCCCGATGAGGGACTTGAACCCTCGACCCTTGGATTGCTCTAACTGGGGAGTGGGCGTTTAAAAGTCCAAAGCTTTACGACTGAGATAACCGGGCTCATATAACATCAAGCTCTGCAATAATTAAATGAAAATTGGATGCAATCCTTGTAGCAACAATGGCCATTTCACGGAAAGTTAATTCTGATGAAGATTTTTTTTAAACCGTATTTACTGCTCTTGCGCTCATTATCTAACAATAGCAATAGAAAAAGACACGTTGAAAACATTTGTGTTGGGACTGTCAGTAATTCCCTTCGCCTGGTTTTGAAGCTGTTTTAAATCATGTATACATATTAAATACAATACTATTTATGATATATTTTATAGCACTGTCAGTTGAAGAATGATAGTAGATGTTATGTTTTGAATACTTCAGGACTGATATGCCGGGATTGTGCCGGGAACTGTAACAACAACCCCAAACCTGCCACTTGCGAGACAGATGGCAAGTGCTTCATCCGCAGGGACGTCAACGACAGTATGTACTCTCCCTGCACGCTCCCATCATCGCTTTATATCTTATATTGTAAAGACATAAATGTTAAAATGTAAACCTGTTAAAAGTCCTGCCACGCAAGGTAATGCATTTTCCATGATTTAAACTATTAGATACACGATTCAAATGGTGATTTATGGAAACACGATTTTGTTTCTATCAACTACCTTTTCGGTACTAATTATAAAACATCAGTTCAAATAAACCTGTCACCGAGACGCAATGCCCTGTCCTTGTCTAAGAGGATGTATATATGCATAACACTGGCAATTGTGGCAAATGGCAATTGTATGCAATATATAAATCCTCTTTAAAAAGGGTGGGGCTTTGAACTGCACATTATATAAAACAGATATTTTAGTCAAGATGTACATTTAATTATTTGCAGTGGTGTATCGCGGATGTGCTGACAGTCAGAGGTGGAGTGGGTTGGACCTGACATACAATGGGTGTTCATTCCAGACATACCTGGGCTGGAACCAGAGGCAGGCATACTGGTGTCTATGTGATACTGACCACTGTAATGAACTGCCCCTCAAGGTCCTGGAGAAACTCAACGAGACCGAACCCAAGCACCGCAAAGAGAACGTCAACGGCAGAGAGGCTGACTTTTCAAATAATGGAGCTATCGGCTTTTATCAAGATCAAAGCAATGATAACAGTTATGACAAAGATGATGAAGACTTGTACAGTTTCTCTGAGATAGATAGTTTACATGAGAGGGGGGATATAGGTCGTCACCGTGTGGTCAATGGTAGAATCCCGAGAGGTGAAGAGAGGGGGCTCAGACCTCTGCTGAGAACTATTGCAGTCATCCTACAGACCACAACGCTGCCCTCCATATCACAGGGTGAAACCAGTAACTTTGGAAATAATTATGTCTCTGAGGTTAAAGGTCAAATAGAGAGAAATCCCAATAATGGTGCAAACAGAAATGGACACTTAACATTTCAACCGAATCCTGTAGGATTAATAGGGGGACCGGCATTGCCCATACATGGTGGGAGAAATATGAATACAAATATTGAACCCAAGCAGGGAAGTTTCACGGTGAAGGCCGGGGAGCGGATGGACGGGGGAGCAACGCACGTGCCGACGTATCGCCTGGTCATTGACGCTGGTGTGAATCCCTCTGGGAGCGCTGAGCTGGCGGCCATCTTGTCTGACCAAGACAACAACCAGGGGGCGCTGGGACAGATGAGAAACGAAGACAGGGCAAGGGAACAAGTCGCTAAATCCTCTCCACCACAACTTAAATATGAAATCATGGAGCCAACTTCTACCCCAGATATTCCAGAGAACGCTTTTAAAATCAAAGCTGGGAAACAACAAGGAGAAAATCAACAAAATAATAAGAAAACCGCCACGCCATTCATGGGCAATATAGATGAAAGCATGTATGCATTCCTGAACCCAGACATGCTTCCCCTTCTCAAGAAACTGATAGATAATGGCGGGAGCAAGGACACGCATGACAATCCAAATCTGCAAGATGCCAGAAACATTGACAGAAACTGGAATCGCCTTAAAAAGGTCAGCGAAACCGGTCCTCCCCCCAGTATGATGTTCCCGGCTACAGGTCAAAATGTGGCAAATGTTGACAATAATTTCCAGTCCACACTATCTGTCTCGGACGATCCCATATTGCAGATACTGTTTGGGACAAACAAGACTAAAACTAATCCAACTGTGGAAAGTTTGGACAGACGGTTTTATGAGCCGGTGACTGATCCAGTTCCCACACCGACCGTAGGGAGTATTACAGGTAAAAGGGCCCAGACGGGAAGCGGGCAAAGTGTGACCGCCAGAGGTCGTGTTAACGGGAAGCATACAGCGCCTGGTACAGATGAACCTGAACCTGTCACACGAGTGCCTGGAAGGATTACAAATGTAGATCTGGCTGGCATCCTCACAGGGGGCGCCATAGGTACTGTGGAAAGACAATCGACTTTACCCCTGATTGACTCCACAACGCCACCCTTCAGATATTTTAGTAAGTTTTTTTTTCTGGATGTTTCTAAAACGTCATTTTCAATTAGTTAAAAACAATGTTCTCGCACACTGCCTTTCTCTCAATTAATTAGTTCTGATAGTAAGGTAGTGTCTTTTCTTGACCTGTGCTTTTTGTAAGGAGGTACTATGATACTACTATTACAGTTAATAAAGTGAAATGCGCAAAAATTGACCTCTACCCTTTTGAAGTTTTGCCTAATCATGCTGATCTTGAAGTCAATTTTGAGACAGCTGCAGATTTGTTTGTGATCCAGCTCCTTCTGGGATAAATACAGGTATGATGATAAATGAAAATGGCGCATACTATAATATGATTATTTCAAAATAATTTTCAGCATGTCCAGACGGTTTTGATAAGGTTGACCGCCTCCAGTCATGTTACAAGATTGTTCGTAGTCGCATGTCTCACCAGAGGGCGACACAACATTGCTCAAGGCACGGTAGACACGCCCATCTTCTCTCCATAGAATCGGTGGACGAGTATCAGTATATATTCACCAAACTGTGGAACCAAGGGTGTAAGTTAATAAGCATCGATTTTAGTTCTAATTATTAACAACATACATGTAAGGAAGCTTAATGCTTTCATGAAACCAAATTTTCAAGCAATTTTCCCTTACATAATATAAATGTGTGTACCATAAACTTTGCAATCAAATGTTACCCATAATATAAATGTTACCCATAATATAAATGTTACCCATAATATAAATGTTACCCATAATATAAATGTTACCCATAATATAAATGTTACCCATAATATAAATGTTACCCATAATATATGTTACCCATAATATAAATGTTACCCAAAACAACCGCCACAAGAGAACTCACAGTATTTTATGTTTTTAAAGTTTCATATACTGATTTGAAATTCATTTTATTTCCTTACTCATTCTCAAATAGGAAGAATTAGACCTTATTTGGAGGAAACTCAACTATAATATTTTTACATACAAATCAAAACACTGAACTAAATATTAACTTCAAAATTATATAACAATTGATTCATGTGATAAATGTATTTTGTCATTTTAGCTTTGCTGAACGGTTGGCAGGGATGGTGGACCAGCGGCATTTTCGATAACAACATCCGGGAATTTGTTTGGGGCAATAGTGGATACGCCATTAGTCGTTTGGACACCAGGTGGCATCTGAGTCTCCTAATAGCGCCCTTCCAGCAAACCTGCGTGTGGCTGGTTCCCTTGGTGGGACTCCAGTTTGGAAATTATGGCTGTGCTCAATCCTCAGGCTTTATATGTGAAATCGACTTTAATTGAAACTGGTGTTTTGATGACATCACCAAATAGAAAACCTTGTGAAAGAGGACGTCGGATAAGAGACCTCTTGTGTGAGAGATCAGAAACCTTTTCGGGTCACACTGAGTTTTAAGGAAACTCGGATATTGACGAGTTTATGAGGCACAAGGCATCTTATGGTGAACATATTATCGTGACTTTCGAAGAGTCAGGCATCATGTTCATGGATTGTCCAGATCATATGCATATTTACATTTTCAGGAAGCTTTGGGTTTCCGTGCCGGATGTTCACCATCTTCCAGGATTCAGGTTGTCCAAATAAGAGACTTTCTAGCCATATGATAGCATCATATGTGACACACTCTTCAAGGCAAGAGAGGAAGTTGTTATAAACTTCCAGAAGGGAGCATCAACGGCTTGAAACCATTATAAGCACAGACACTCTGCCGTTAATACTGGCTAGAGAGGGCACAGCCAACGCTGGGTTGATAGCGCCACCAGCATTTTATATGTAGTTTGATTTTATAAGTAAGATAGTCGCATCTGCACCCCAAAACCTCCATATACAGTCCCTTTTCATATCAACTATACTAATATGGTTTGAACAATACAATATTGATATCATAACCTTATCTCCGGTAGCTTTTCAATAAGGGTGTTTGTAAATGTTTGGCAATGATATTGCATTTCTGAATAGCTCTTAAAATAATCGTATATTGATTTTATGTATACTCTGCGCATGACTTTTTGTGTGAAAATGTATATCTGCATATCATCCTTTATTTAAACTATCATGTATCAAACACAATGAAACTGGTATCGTAACTGCATTTTATCAAATCATTCATGTGTAAAATGCCAAACTTTGTGAGAATTACTGACCACTTTGTCAATAATCTTATTGTACCAGGAGACAAGTTAAAGCATGATTTTTTTCCTGAATAACGTGTGAATCTCACATTGGTGTTTATATCACCATACATTTCATACCACACTGGTTTATATCACCGTGCGGTGCATACCACCATATGGTGCATGCCACACTGGTTTATATCACCGTACGGTGCATCCCACCATATGGTGCATGCCACACTGGTTTATATCACTGTACGGTGCATACCACCATATGGTGCATACCACACTGGTTTATATCACTGTACGGTGCATGCCACCATATGGTGCATGCCACACTGGTTTACATCACCGTGCGGTGCATACCACCATATGGTTCATACCACACTGGTTTATATCACTGTATGGTGCATGCCACCATATGGTGCATGCCACACTGGTTTATATCACCGTGCGGTGCATACCACCATATGGTTCATACCACACTGGTTTATATCACTGTACGGTGCATGCCACCATATGGTGCATGCCGCACTGGTTTATATCACCGTGCGGTGCATACCACCATATGGTTCATACCACACTGGTTTATATCACTGTATGGTGCATGCCACCATATGGTGCATGCCAAACTGGTTTACATCACCGTACGGGCATACCACCATATGGTGCATACCACACTGGTTTATATCACTGTACGGTGCATGCCACCATATGGTGCATACCACACTGGTTCATATCACTGTACGGTGCATGCCACCATATGGTGCATGCCACACTGGTTTATATCACTGTACGGTGCATACCACCATATGGTGCATACCACACTGGTTTATATCACTGTACGGTGCATGCCACCATATGGTGCATGCCGCACTGGTTTATATCACTGTATGGTGCATGCCACCATATGGTGCATGTCGCACTGGTTTATATCACTGTATGGTGCATGCCACCATATGGTGCATGCCACACTGGTTTATATCACTGTATGGTGCATGCCACCATATGGTGCATGCCACACTGGTTTATATCACTGTATGGTGCATGCCACCATATGGTGCATGCCGCACTGGTTTATATCACTGTATGGTGCATGCCACCATATGGTGCATGCCACACTGGTTTATATCACTGTATGGTGCATGCCACCATATGGTGCATGCCACACTGGTTTATATCACTGTATGGTGCATACCACCATATGGTGCATGCCACACTGGTTTATATCACTGTATGGTGCATGCCACCATATGGTGCATGTCGCACTGGTTTATATCACTGTATGGTGCATACCACCATATGGTGCATGCCACACTGGTTTATATCACTGTATGGTGCATGCCACCATATGGTGCATGTCGCACTGGTTTATATCACTGTATGGTGCATACCACCATATGGTGCATGCCACACTGGTTTATATCACTGTATGGTGCATGCCACCATATGGTGCATGTCGCACTGGTTTATATCACTGTATGGTGCATACCACCATATGGTGCATGTCACACTGGTTTATATCACTGTATGGTGCATACCACCATATGGTGCATACCACACTGGTTTATATCACTGTATGGTGCATGCCACCATATGGTGCATGTCGCACTGGTTTATATCACTGTATGGTGCATACCACCATATGGTGCATGCCACACTGGTTTATATCACTGTATGGTGCATGCCACCATATGGTTCATGCCACACTGGTTTATATCACTGTATGGTGCATACCACCATATGGTGCATGCCACACTGGTTTATATCACTGTATGGTGCATGCCACCATATGGTGCATGTCGCACTGGTTTATATCACTGTATGGTGCATGCCACCATATGGTGCATGTCACACTGGTTTATATCACTGTATGGTGCATACCACCATATGGTGCATGCCACACTGGTTTATATCACTGTATGGTGCATGCCACCATATGGTGCATGTCGCACTGGTTTATATCACTGTATGGTGCATGCCACCATATGGTGCATGTCACACTGGTTTATATCACTGTATGGTGCATACCACCATATGGTGCATGCCACACTGGTTTATATCACTGTATGGTGCATGCCACCATATGGTGCATGTCGCACTGGTTTATATCACTGTATGGTGCATGCCACCATATGGTGCATGTCACACTGGTTTATATCACTGTATGGTGCATACCACCATATGGTGCATACCACACTGGTTTATGTCAACATACAGTGCATACCACCATATGGTGCATGCCACACTGGTTTATATCACTGTATGGTGCATACCACCATATGGTGCATGCCGCACTGGTTTATATCACTGTACGGTGCATACCACCATATGGTGCATGCCACACTGGTTTATATCACTGTACAGTGCATAGCATCATATGGTGCATACCAAACTGGTACATATCACAATATTTATTTTTGTTGTATGGTCATCTGCACCGAGCCAATGTATATTATATCTGTACTCGTCTTGTATAGGATCTGCCTACATTATTTATAACATTAATCGTGAGATAATGAACACTGTCTCATCTTTTATATAATTTCTTTCTATTAGCTTCATATATGAAACAGTTACTAGTACTTTGATATCATCAACAATCATGTGTAAATAATCTCCTCTGTATGTAGTCTAGTTTATAAACCTCTGACATATTTTTGAGAAAAGAATTCTGGGACAAGTTTCTTTTACAACAATAATCATTAATGCGTGACTCTAATTGATGTTCCAATAACTAGGTACTATGCAGTTGATACTTGGTGTCGCTTCACTCCCTCTCAGATACATTTCTGCAGTATGACCTGCAAATGTCTTATTATTATGTCGTCATCTCTATGCCTCAGGTACTTGCCCATCAATGTAGTATATAATGTATATAAGAAGACTGTAAATACATAAAATGCTGTATGTTCCATTTATAATGCAAATAAAATGAGGCCTTAGCAATATGAAATAAAATGTATTTTAGTTTTCTTTCCTTATCAGCATTTTGTTATATAATATGATATAATTTTCTCACCAAATTATAAATATCACAGGACATTTTATATGTTAACATTTTCATGAAAGAAATAGCATCGTGCAATGAAGTTGTACTTTACTCTTATTCCATCTGATCTCCATTCTGGCCTTTCATACTTTTAAACAACATAAACTAAACACTAGGCCTGTGGTGTATAATGGTGTTTTGTTTAGGTCCTTATCACATTGGGACGAGAGTGTGATAAATATATCAGTTATTAATTAGGCACTCAGATATGTGCAACTGTTTACATTTTTAAGCCCACTTTATTATGGATAGGATTGCTAGATATATTAGCCTGGGGACAGCGGCTTGAAGACCACCTCCTTGATAGAGACCAGGTCACTCTCAGCGTGTGTCCAGCCTGGGGACACTGAGACACCCGGATGTTGCCATGCATGGACAGAATACTGCATCAACCACTCTGCCTCCCACAAGAGGAGATTAAGGAATAGAATACCATTCAATCGTAATTAATATAGTTGTATATTCAAAACGAGAGCGAGGCTTCACGAAGAAGGGCCCAATCAGAGCATTAAGGAGACAATAAGTTAATATGGTGTTCAAGTCTGGAATAAAATATGATTTGAAGTAACATACAGAACAATATTTCGGTTTTCTCAGTGTCCTTCACTATTTTACCAGTATCTTTCACTATTTTCTCAGTGTCTCAGTATTATCTAGGTATTATTCGCTATTTTCTCACCAATGACACCATTTGGCCAATGTTATCATTATATGTGACAAAATAGTTGACTCAGTGCCTATTGTCTGCTAAAATAAAGCTTTTATATGGTGTGGTCTCCTAAAACTGTAGTTCAGCTGCCTTTACTTGTAGAGCCTGGGTATAAACCGAGGGGCTGTTATGGTGTGAGAATCTAATATGAAAGTACATGAAATGCACACGTGACTGATCCCAAGATCTGATCCACTTTTTCTTCACCATGGGGAACTTAAATTTTGCTTTTCATAATAAGAGTTCATTTTATTACTTCACAAAAAAAACAAAAACAAAAACAAAAACAAAAACAAAACAAATAATAATATATTATATTACACTGTGGTGTTTGTTAGTTTTTCCGCATTTATTGAAAAGAAGAAAGCAGCAAACTATTGTCACGCATAAAATGGCAAAGTCAATGAAAATACATCATTCTCTGGGTAATTTATTCATGTGTCGGCAGAATGACAAATGATGTGTTTTTATGTTTTTACTGCCCGTTATTAAAAACAATACTCGTGCAGTAAGGGGACATCCAAATTAGCACATTTTAAATGGTTTCTTCAAACATTGTGACCCTTGATAAAAAAAGAAATCTATGTCAATAAAGGGAGTATATCAAAAGTCCACACAAAAGTAATTTGAAATTACAATGCAAATTTACATGGTTTTTCTTTACACAAGAGAAAATATCGGAGAGATCTGATTCAGAGGGGATTAATTGCCACTTTCAACTGTAGTACAATGGTGGCCTCACATTTATATGAATGTGTTCCTTTGGCTGATGTATCTAAAGGAAATTCCAAGATATGAATCTTAAAGTCAAAGTTTACCTGTATTCTAAACGTCTCGACAGCTTGGCTTTTAAATATTTTCTTTATGGTAAAACTCTGACGGAAAGTGTAAAGTTGAAAAATATATTTCACTGGAGAAGTTCAGTTTGCTGCACCATCCCATGTCCACAGTATCAGTGTTGCTCCAAGTAGATTAAGAGAACAAAATGGACAGCTGGAAAAGAAGATGCACCATCCCAATCAGCTGATAAACAGTATATCCTTGTTGTACAGTGATAGGAGCCTGAGAAGATGCAGCTGAGTACAATCTTTATCATCTCAGATAAGATAATGGGCAATGGTCAACCAACATAAAAGCTCACGAATGCAACAATTCACATTGCATTATTACTTACAGGAAGGTAATATACTTATGTGTTATTTCTCTCTTTTTTTTCTTCTCCAGAATTACAAAATAACCAACATCGGCTTTTGGGCAAATAAACCTGTGAAATCATATAAATTTGACACACATGTACAACATATTTGCTGGTTTGACCTATATCCTATAAGTGTATGAGGATATATATTTGAAGGCATATTCTGAAGTAATTAAAAAGTCAAATATCGAATATCAAACGAGCTTCACTTTGGTAGTTATTTGTGTGTTGCAGATGCTGCGTGTGTTGATACTGGCTGCGGCGGTGTGTGGCTCTCTGGCCCGCCACACTCCTTTCATTATTGGTGGCGAGGACGTGGAGCGTGCAGGCAAGTACCCCTGGCAGGGCTCCCTACAGCTGCTCGGAAGTCACAGCTGTGGCTGCTCTGTCATCAACTCCAACTATGTCATCACAGCTGCTCACTGCATGCTTCTACCAGCGTAAGTTTCCACTGCATCTTTTGCGTCTTTTTAAGTAAATGTTTAAAACCACAATTGTCTTATTCTTTATAACAGATAATTAAACATTTTTTTTTAAATCAGTCTAAACAAAATAGTCCGAATATCAATAAATCTAATGTTGCAAACAAATTTGAAAAAAGTGGGGAAAACTGGCTCTCAGATTTTTCCGGCCAATTTTATTACAGAAAAGTAAACTTGCCATTAAATTACCATTAATTATTAACATAGTGACCGGTTTGATGTAACATAGATTAAACTATATCACGGGCCTGTTTAGCAGTGCACATGTTGTGAGCAAGGGGTTATGTCCCTGTGACAGGCAGGATTCGATTACTTTTGTGAAGGAAGCGGAAGTTGAATATATGTTAATCTTCTCGCACATTGAAAATATAGTAATCTTCTTGCACAGTCTTTCTGTCAAAAAACAAATTATATTATATAAAATATAATTTTGTTACCTTGGCGTTTGACATCACTTTCATATATTTCATAGTGAGACCTACTCATAGCAGATAAAGTGCTGCCTCACTGTCATGTCGCAGGTCCTTGACATGACAACCCATCCAGTCACAGATTTACAAGAACAAATGTTAACCCTTCAGGCATGGGCATCAGCCCATATAAGAAATTGTATATTGTATTGAATTCAATCTCGGCATGGTGGGGAATCAAACTCACGACCTTTGGATCATCATAAAGGTTCTGATGCAAAATATGGCTGGCAACGTGAAAAAAAGACGAAACATTGATTTGATTACTATCACCATTGTATTATTTTTTGTAACTGAGCGATAATTTTTCTTTTAGATTGCAGTCAGTTATTTTAGGAGCTCACGATATCCGGGGCCAGACCCAGGGACGTCCAACCAGTTACGGCATCGCCGAGTCCAAAGTGGTGAGTTAGGCACCTCTCACTCTATCACATTTTGGGCTTAATTTGTCTGGCACCACATCATCACCATTATTTACCTTTCAGAGAATTAACTATGTCATAATATTACACGTGATCTCGATATATATGCCTATTGTTTGGAACTGATCATAGTTTTGTTTCAGCACCCAGGATGGGATGCCACTGGTGCTGGCTTCCCCAATGATATCGCCGTGGTACGTCTAAGTGAAGCTATAGAGATGAACGACTTCGTGGCCCCCGTGGCCCTCGCCCCTCTGACCGCCACTGATGCCGACTTCTCTGAATGTGTCATTACTGGATGGGGCGCAGTCAATATGAGTAAGCATAAGATAGGGTGCAGTCAGTATGAGTAAGCATAAGATGGGGTACGTTCAGTATGAGTAAGTAGTAGATGGGGTACAGTCAATATGATTAAGTATTAGGTGGGGCACAGTCAATATGAGTAGGTATTAGGTGGGGTGTAGTCAATATGAGTAAGTAGTAGATGGGGTGCAGTCAATATGAGTAAGTATTAGGTGGGGCACAGTCAATATGAGTAAGTAGTAGATGGGGTGCAATCAGTATGAGTAAGTAGTAGATAGGGTACATTCGGTATGAGTAAGTAGTAGATAGGGTGCAGTCAGTATGAGTGAGTAGTAGATGGGGTGTAGTCAGTATGAGTAAGTATTAGATGGGGTGTAGTCAGTATGAGTAAGTATTAGGTGGGGCACAGTCAATATGAGTAAGTAGTAGATGGGGCGCAGTCAATATGAGTGAGTAGTAGATGGGGCGCAGTCAATATGATTAAGTATTATGTGGGGTGTAGTCAATATGAGTAAGTAGTAGATGGGGTGCAGTCAATATGATTAAGTATTATGTGGGGTGTAGTCAATATGAGTAAGTAGTAGATGGGGTGCAGTCAGTATGAGTGAGTAGTAGATGGGGTACATTCAGTATGAGTAAGTAGTAGATAGGGTGCAGTCAGTATGAGTAAGCATAAGATGGGGTGCAGTCAATATGAGTAAGTAGTAGATGGGGCACAGTCAATATGATTAAGTAGTAGGTGGGGCACAGTCAATATGAGTAAGTAGTAGATGGGGTGCAGTCAGTATGAGTAAGTTGTAGATAGGGTGCAGTCAGTATGAGTAAGCATAAGATGGGGTGCAGTCAATATGAGTAAGTAGTAGATGGGGCACAGTCAATATGATTAAGTAGTAGGTGGGGCACAGTCAATATGAGTAAGTAGTAGATGGGGTGCAGTCAGTATGAGTAAGTAGTAGATGGGGTACATTCAGTATGAGTAAGTAGTAGATGGGGTACATTCAGTATGAGTAAGTAGTAGATAGGGTGCAGTCAGTATGAGTGAGTAGTAGATGGGGTGTAGTCAGTATGAGTAAGTATTAGATGGGGTGTAGTCAGTATGAGTAAGTATTAGGTGGGGCACAGTCAATATGAGTAAGTAGTAGATGGGGCGCAGTCAATATGAGTGAGTAGTAGATGGGGCGCAGTCAATATGAGTAAGTAGTAGATGGGGTACATTCAGTATGAGTAAGTAGTAGATGGGGTGCAGTCAGTATGAGTAAGTAGTAGATGGGGTACATTCAGTATGAGTAAGTAGTAGATAGGGTGCAGTCAGTATGAGTGAGTAGTAGATAGGGTGTAGTCAGTATGAGTAAGTATTAGATGGGGTGTAGTCAGTATGAGTAAGTATTAGGTGGGGCACAGTCAATATGAGTAAGTAGTAGATGGGGCGCAGTCAATATGATTAAGTATTATGTGGGGTGTAGTCAATATGAGTAAGTAGTAGATGGGGTGCAGTCATTATGATCAAGTATTTGGTGGGGTGTAGTCAATATGAGTAAGTAGTAGATGGGGTGCAGTCAGTATGAGTAAGTAGTAGATGGGGTACATTCAGTATGAGTAAGTAGTAGATAGGGTGCAGTCAGTATGAGTAAGCATAAGATGGGGTGCAGTCAATATGAGTAAGTAGTAGATGGGGCGCAGTCAATATGAGTGAGTTCTGACTAGGTGTAAGATTGAATACAGCGAATATGCATAGAAATGATTGAATCAGGCTTTGATAGGTAGAGTTGATCAATATATATTCTTTTCATCATAAATTAGAAATGATGACATAAAGAGATATTTTTATTGTCACATATCAATTCAATGTAAAATCGAGATGATAGTAAATAACACAACCCATGGCATCCTCTCTATCTACGAAGGAATAACAATGTGACATAAATGCCTATTATTTTCTAGTTGGAGGCATTTTGCCAGTTGTACCAGACATCCTTCAGGAGGCCAGCGTTGGCATCTATGACAGGGATACCTGCCTGGATATGTTTGCTGGGGTGGGCAATGCTGAGGTCAATGATGGCCACATCTGCGTCGGAGAGTTCGGCCAGAGCGGAGCATGCAGTGTAAGTATTGATGGACTGAAATGCCCCCCACACCCGAAAAAACGTCATGGGAAATGTCCAAATATTTCAAGAAATATCCAAGTTCAAAGTTCAAATTGACAGAGGATAATTCTTGGTCCCAAATCTTCACCCATCTCCCAACTACATAAGTCTATATGTTAACAGGGATCTAGACCCCTCAGGTCTACTGATAATAATGAATATATGGTAGCCCGGACTAATTTGAGAATAAATGGTGATAGGGCTTTTTCAGCATATGCACCCAGAATATGGAATGCCCTGCCCCTGAAAGTGAAAAATTCCAGCACATTGAATAAATTCAAATCTAAACTTAAAACGCATTTGTATAGAAAGCGCTATCTACAAAAGCGCCATGAGCAGACCTAGTCTGAAATAGCGCTATATATATGTTTATTATTCTTGTTATTTTACGTAGAGATTTCAGATTTCCTCTTAAGCTTTTGGTGATCCACTCCGTGCTAATAAGCTTGCGCTATTCTCAACTGCGCCACGGCCTGACTTGCAAAAATGATCTTTATATTAGATTATGTTCTCTGACAATTAGAAATATTAAAAATATAGATTGCATACAAATCAAACATACTATAATGATAAGTACATTCTTTAGAAGTGAGTATTCTAGAAGTTGCATATGTTTGCATCGTGTTCTTGCATTATTCAGGGCGATAGCGGTGGTCCCCTTGCGTGTAAGTACAATGGTGAGGTGACCTTGGCCGGTTTGACCAGCTGGGGAATCTCCACATGCGCTCCCGAGTTCCCATCCGTCTACACTCGCATCTCATTCTTCAGGAAGTGGGTGGATGACAACAGCCAATAAATATTATCTCAATTATCTTAATTTGTACATTTTATGAATAAAATTTCATAATGTTTTTGTTGATGTATTTTTACTCAATCATATTAGAATTGATGCTTGGTCCACTGATTGCTTAAAACCCCGGAGATAAAAGCTCCCAGCAACCTTAAAGAGGCTTACCCTGTTGAAAGATATGTTCCCTATCTGGGCTTCTGAATGTACACAACTGTGGACAAAGCTGAATCCCAGCACGTGACATCCTTCATTCCAGTTCTCTTTAAAAGTTCACCAGGCATATTCCTTTGAAAAAAAAATCAAGAAATCCTCTGCACTGCCAGGAGTACACCACATTGTTGAAAACTAAAATAAAAGTAAAGAGTAGTCTAATATCTGATACCTATTCAATTAAGATGGAGGTTTATTTAGGTTTGTAGGAATATATGGTATAATTATGATTTGAAAAGCTATGCAAAATGTAGTAAAGGTATTTTGTAATTTTGTATTCCCTAAAAATAAACCCAGATCATAAAATGTCAGAGCAGCTCTATTACAATCCCATTTAATTATGTAAATATTAATGCAACATCACTGAGATTTATTCCAATATCAGTGAAATTTGTATATTTGTAAAAAATACAACATTGTTATAAATGAGTACCAGTTAATGTAATTAGTTGGATTTGAATGCAGTTTAAACTTATCAAATGGACAATCCTTGCCCAGTGTTTTTGTTGAACTACAATTGAGTTTGAGTCATACTGACCGGATTTTGGGATGTGATTGACTGTTCCCATCACTTGTGAACCTTTCATATGACCCAAGGTTCCATATGAACGTGAGGGAGGAGGGAAATTCGATAAAAATCACTAATAGGGAATTGGTAAATCTGCCACGACGTTTTGTAACACACGGCTTGCCATAATTTCTCGTAAACCCTGGTGAGAGATATCGGTACTGTTTCCAATATGGTGATCGCAGAGAAGAGAAGTATCAACATTGACATGATGGATTGAAATATTAAAACTGTATGCATCTCAAAGAAAATTATATCACTTCTGACGTCTGATCACGTATGTATTATTATATAAACAAAATTAATATTTCCTGGAAATAAATCTGATGCTTGACTTTTTCCATTTCTTCAGAGTTATGAACTTTCTCAGCCTCGGCTCAGGGATACAGGATGCTAGGAAGGTAGACCTACTACAAGTACAACTGTCTGAAAGTGACTCAACAATAGTTAACTGCAGATCTCGGTGCTCGGCGAGTCTATCTCCGTGCTCCGTGGACTGCTCCTCCGTGGAAATGTATGCACTCCTCGGCCGAGCAAATCCTTGCTCCGTGGTAGCACGGAGGAGCTCCTCGGCCGAGCAAACTTCCAAATCTTGCTCCGTGGCTTGTTTTATTTTATTCCTGAGCAGTTATGTGTCCTATTGTAGTTAATATAGACATTTTACCTGGCTATGGCATCGATTTAAAAGGAAAGTGACCCTTAAAAAGACAATTTTGACAACTTTTTGATAAATTTGATAAACTCCTCGCTTGGATGGACAATTCAACCGCCAGATGTCACCCTGCAAGTTTATTCCATCGCATATAAAGTCCACTAGGGGCTTGGTGGTCAACTTCATTGAAACTGCTTTGATAGGTAGTGACATCTGGCGGTAGTCTTAAGTATCTCTCTTAAAGGCCTACATACCTTTAAAAAATATGAAATTAAACCCTTTGATCACAGGTTTGGCCTTACGTCACAAGGACTGTGAATGCTGATAATTGGTATCAGCGAAGTTTATAATTTGACCCTATTTGTTGAAACACCACTGAATGGGATCAAAGGCTACATGGAATCGGACTGAAATCTTCATATTGGGCTTCAGTTTGAGTGATATGCACATTGCAAACGTAGAAAATATCAAGAATAATGACTTTATACAGAAAACAAATATGAAATCTTCATATGGGCTTCTATTTAAGCGATATGCATATCAGAACATATAAAATTGAATTATTATTTGCCCACGTAGAATATATAGAAAAGATAATGACTTAAAAGATGAAATCTTTGGATCGGGATTCAATGGCTGACACGTCTTTGTTTTCAACCTCAATATGAAATCTTTAGAACCATCATTGACATCTCATATCGTTCACAACTACGGCAGTCATTTTTGGGACAAAAATAAAGTAAAATCTACAAAATACATATATAACTGTCTTCCTCTTGTTCTCACGACTTCAGACATATATAAATCATTTTTGTAAGTGTATTATTAGCCGAGATATGAATATGAAATATTTAAAACTACTATAGTTTTAATGTTCACAATTACGGCAGTCATTTTCGGAAAAATAATAGTCATATGTGAAAAATATCTTACTTATAAATGTGAAAAATTTCTTACTTATGTGACAAATATCTTACTTATGTGATAAATATCTTACTTATGTGATAAATATCTAACTTATCTGTCAATAAGATTTTTTTTTTGCAGAATATTATTGTCAACTGGGAAGACATCAAAGACTGCATGGGCTGAGTTGTGGAAACAATGACAGAATAACCTTTGATCACAGATTTGGCCTTACATCACAAGGACTGTGAAGGTGGCTTGGCTTTAGGGGTGGCTTCAACAGATTCTGTATTGGGGTGGCTTCAACAATTTTACATATGTTTGCAATTTGTCTTTGGGTTGGCTTCTGGAACTATCCAAACATTCAATGTATCTTAGGGGTGGCTTCACCACTGAACACAAAGGGCATTTCGTAACCATAGTAGGTCTACAATTAAAAAATAAACAATTAAGAATTTCTTTTTATTGATAAGGTAAAATATTTTAAAGATGTGATCATAGTTTTAAATATTTCACATTAATATTTCTGCTAATAATACAGGTACAGAATCGATTTGATAGATTTTATTTTGTTTTGGCCCCGAAAATTACTGCCGTAATTGTACATGATATAGACCTATAACAATATGTCAATTTGAAGAATTATTTTTTTCAAACGTAGAAAGTATAAAGAAAAAAAATATAGAAAGTATAAAGAAAAAAAAAAAAGAAAAAAATAAAGAATAATGACTTTATACAGAAAACAAAGATAAAATCTTCATATTGGGCTTCTATTTGAGCGATATGCACATCAGAACAGATAGAATTGAATTATTTTTTCAAATGTAGAAAGTATCAAGAATAATGACTTTTCACAGAAAACAAAGGTGAAATCTTCATATTGGCCTTCTATTTGAGCGATATGCACATCAGAAAATACAGAATTGAACTGTTATTTTGCACACAAAGAATATATAAAAAAGATAATGACTTTAAAGATGAAATCGTTACATTTGGGTTCATTTACTCTGTACTATTTCAATGGCTGACAGAGATTTGTTTTCAACACCAATTGGGGTTGCCAGGGCGTGAAAGCCCCGTATGTGTGAAAGTGCCCGTATGACTGCCCCCTCCACTTCGGACAGTTGCCAGTCAACTGGAAATCATCTGTTATGGAACAGTTTTTGTCTCCACCGTGGAAATAAAGTACAAATATAATATAACAAGGTGGTGACACCAAGCGGTCAATCAATGCGGCGGAGGAGCAGTTTTCTCCTCCGTGGAAATAAACATATACAAATGTACTGTAGTGAGGTGGTGACACCAAGCGGCCAACTGATGCAACTTTCCTCGGCCGAGAAGAAATTTTCTCCTCCGTGACAGCCCACGGAGCACGGAGGAAGACACGCCGAGCACGGAGGTCTACGGTTAACTGGTTCTCAAGTGACTGGACCTCCACTGGCTTCAGTCTTCAGACCACATCACATGTTTCCATGAGTCTGGGTGCCACAGTAGTTGATAAGCTCTTTTTTCACAGTTTCCTGGCTACACGTGTTGCGCTGAATCCTGGAATATGGTGAAACTTGGAATTCCAGGATTCACCGGTGAATCCTAGGATTTTCCACCTGGTAAAATTCAATGTTTTCTTGAAGGTGTGTATCGAAAATGTATTTTCAGAGTGTATTGTTTCAGTGTGACCAGCTTTGTGTCGGATTGTGTCTGTGTGTGTGACTTCCTGCCAAAAGTAATGACCTAAAATGGTAAAAAAAAATAAAATTGATGAGAAATAGGATTATTCCAGGTTTCACCACCATCCTGGTGAGTGGTGAATCCTGGAATATTTGACTGAAATGAGTCAGCTTGTGATTTGTCAGGTTTATTGACATTGGCACCAACAAAATTTAATGTAATTTATGATCATTGTTGTAGGTTTAGTTTGTTGTTCATGATTATTAAAATTGGGGTTAGTATATTTGTAATTGCATGCAAATGTGTGTCACACTTGTATAAAAAGCAAGAACAATTAATCAATTAATCTCAATTTGGGATTCCCAGGTAAGAAGATCCAATCATATCTGAAAATAGTTACAACCTTTTATACATTATCTATGTATTATCCACAGTATGATTAGGCCTAAACAGTTGCAAAGATTTTACATAATGGAATAATTTAGAAAACTTTGAGTTGGCCCTTTGAGCATTATCAGTGATGATGGCTTGATTGGTCATAGATCTAGGGCCTCACTGGTTGTTAGCAAAACATAAATTATACTCAAATAATAAATAAGTAAACTTAAATAACATAAATTAAAATTATCACTTGTATTGTGGCTAGTCTATCACTTGATAGAAAATAGACAAGAGATGGCCAGAACTGCTTTGACAGAACACAACTGTCAAATGTTTAACATCGATTTTCTAAATTATTCCTTCATAAAATCTTTGTAACAACTGTTTAATCATCTGCCTGGTAAAATGTAGATGTGATTTAAAAAAAAGTTTGTGCAATTCTGATAAGGGAAACCGAAATAATCACAAAAACACTGCAGCCCCTCTTTAATTCCTATGTCCACAGCTGCCAGTCCTTCCACTCAAAAGCCTGGGCCCGCGAGGGGAATCCCCGGACTCGCGCGCGCGTGACGTCGTGAAAACGAGGAGACCACCAGCACACCAGCCGGCAAAAGTCGGCAGTCAGTGTCAAAAAGTCTCTCCAGATCTAGATCTACCCCTCCTAGGCTCTAGATAATATCTTCACCAAAAACATTAAATTTTACCAGGTGGAAAATCCTAGGATTCACCGGTGAATCCTGGAATTCCAGCTTTCACCAAGATTTGGATGGAAAATCCCGGGATTCACCATATCCCATGTTTCAGCGTAACAACAGCTGTATGCTGACTTCTAGGTCAGCATTACTCTCCGGATCTCCTTTGCATCGGGCTCAGTATATAACACCCTATATTGAAGAGGCCTAATAAAGCTATACCCAAAGAAATCGGCAAAATAGACTTGAAATCCACTGTTTCTAGAAACGCTACGTACTGACATCAGTTCTGACCCATGTCACTATCTTTCCCAGTCATAATGTCTAAAAATGCAAATCCGTGAGCATTCTGTAGTGTTTTTTCTCCAGTTTTTTACCCAATATTAAACCTGACGACGTGAAATGACATTTAGAAGAGTCCAAGTGATGACGTCATGGAAACGCAAAGGGAGAATCTTCATATGACGTCAGAAGGACCACAACGTTGTGGAGTTTCCAGATTGTTGCTGTCACTCCCGTGAATAAACTGACCCACTTTCACCTGATTGCGCAAACTCGTAAACAATGGCGCAACGATGCTGAGATCAAGAAAAAACAAAGAAATATTTTCAAACAGGGCTGACATCTTCAGTTGATTTAAACGGTACACAATTCTTTGATTATTAGTCGCCGGAAGTCGAGTTCTTACATAGTCGGGACTTAAATTGGATGGGCAGTGCGTGATGTATCTGGAAACAGTGGATTTCAAGTCTTTTTTGACGATGTCTTTGGGTATAGGTCGGTCAGCATTGCTTCTGCAGCAACATGGTCAAAAGTTCATGATCCACTCAGTCTAACGTCATAATCATGATTACATTGTAACAAAGTTGCAGGGAATGTTACAAAATGATGTCATCGAGCCAGAACAATGGGGACGTTAATGTCCCTTCTGTCCATTGTCGGAGGTGGATGTTGATGTCCTTCCTGTCTGTTAGGGTTAAATGGTCATTTGTGGAGCAGTTTTCAAAGAAGCGATCATCATTTATCAGAAATACATTGCTATAAAATACTATACAAATATGGACCTGGGTGGAGTGCAATATGACTTTTTATGGACCTTCGGAAAGTTATATTGCACTCGGCTGCGCCTCGTGCAATATAACTTTCCAAAGGTCCATAAAAAGTCATATTGCACTCCACCCAGGTACATATTTGTTTTATTCTATGATCACTGTGTTAATTACTGCCATTGTTGGTTTAATTCTAAAAGTGAGAACTGAAAAGGACGAGTTTGTCTGTATGGTGACGTCATGGAATTCCCCATCAGTGCAGTGGAAAGTATATTGACGTGCAATATAATGCATCTGGTCAATACAACAATTTAGAGAAGCTCACGTGACCAGGAATTGACCAATCACAGCACAGAATACACAGTGATCATAGAATAATGATGTATACAGCACATTGTCTATCAGCATTGGCTCTCTTAGATATGTCCCACTGGATAAGAAAAACGTCTTCAGTTTATATGCTCTAGATATGTTTTTTTCAGATAATCATGCAAACATATTATGGAATCCTCCATATATCAAATATAAGCCCATATACACACACATTCTTACATGCACACATGTTTAAATATATATATCGATATTCTTATTCATTATTTTTGTAAAATAAATACATAATGTTTGCAGCACATTATAGGTTTTTTTTTCAAGAATTTGTTCTTGTTTAAATGTTTACCATCTCTAAAATGCTTTGTACGGATACCAGAATCAATGCACATTGAAACCTGAACCATGCACTACCAATAATGTTGTTATAATGATGTATTTTCAGGGAGAATGGAAGTCAGTGGTGAGGAGTCTCGTGAGTCAGGCTCCAATTCTACATCACTGATTAAGGCCAAAGCGACAGCCAGTGTCCGCTCCTATTCCATGTTTCCATGCAAGCTTTGCCAAGAAAGTTTTGAAGAGTATGATGATTTCCTCTGCCACCAGCAGGGCCATACCACGTGCTCTGTGTGTCGCTTGAGTTTGCCAAATGTCAGCACGTTAGTGCAGCATGTCACTGAGAAGCACCAGCCTTGCCCGGTGTGTGGAGAACGCTCCACTGACTCCAGATCCTTTGTCCGTCAGAAACACTTCTCAACACACGACTCTTTCGTCTGCTTAATATGTCGCAAGTCATTCCCAAACATTCATGACCTGCAGGTACATTGGGTGTCTCACAGTGAGTGCAAATGTCACATGTGCAACACTGTCCTTCCCAACAAACATCATTTTGTACAACACTTGAAGAAATGCCATTTTAATCCAATGAAAACCCAGTCGGAAAACACAGTAACTTTTGCACATCTACAAATGAGTGATACTTTTGGAGACAAGACATGCCCGCATTGCTTCGAGAAGCTGCGTGGGGAACTTAACATGGAGAATATCAAGGACCATTTCTATACATGTTACAGTTTGAAGGGAAAGATCATTTTTTGTGAACCATGTGATGTAAAATTGAGTGATATATCTGCTTATTTGGAGCATGCCAAGAGCCACAATTGTTGTAATTTCTGTTCCTATATGGGTTCTGATGTGCTAGACTTGCACAGTCACATAAGTGATGTCCACCCCATGTGTCTAGTGTGTGGGACGTCTTTTGCAGATAAGTTCACACTCAATAAACACTTGGCCCAGCATATTGTTAAGGAGTGCTTCTGGTGTGCGCAGGTGTGGAGAAATTATGAGACACTCAAAGTCCATGTGGCATTCCATCCACATCGAAAATGCTATTTTTGTGGAGATCTGCTGGAGACACAAACTCATCTTGAGACTCATCTCAAACAAGAACATACTGTGGTCATGTTTACGCAAAATCAAGAGGCATTTTCCTCTGAAAACTGTTCCTCTTCTTCAAGTTCTCCCTTGTCAGCACAACCTACTGTACCAGCTCTTTGTGACGTCATTGATCCTAAACAAACGACCAAGAGATGTAAATGCGGAGCAAACATTTCCGATGAGCAATCATACAATAGACATTTACGGTCTCATTTTGTTTGTGACATTTGTGGCATGAAGGAGACCGGGGCTGAGACGCTTCATAAGCACATCAGGAAGAACCATCCCATGTGTGTCATCTGTGGCGCCACCAACAGGACAAAATGTTCATTACAAAGCCATTACAAGATCCACAAAACCTTGTCATGTTATTGGTGTGCTGGGAAGTTTGACGATTTGCCGGTCCTCATGATTCATGCCAATACTCATCAGGTAGAGAAGTGTTGTATCTGTGAGGTCATTCTTCAAGATGGATCATCACTCTCCCTGCATCTTCGACAGTTTCATGAACCTGACGCAGGAAAATCTCAAGTCACTTCCGGGGATGAGGATGGATCTTGTATTATACTGGATGATAACAAGGATGATGATGATACAACTCAAATCAAAATAAAACCCACAGAAATGGGGATGCAAGTGAGTGACATACCAGATCAAGACAACACTGTGACAGATGAGAATGACTTAGTGACAGATCATGCGAGAGAACAGAAGGTTCTATGTGAGGAAGAGAGAGGGTTAGAGAATATTTTTACTCCTGAAAATGGAATAACTGAGGAGGATGTTAATAAATCCCGTGCTGCAACTTGCAATTGGTGCACGGTGTGTCTCCGATTATTTGACAGTATGGAAGACTTCAGAAATCACTTCAGCATGCACTTCAAATGTCAGCTTTGTCACAAAATCTTTGAAGATTATAAAAGCAGAAGCATTCACATGAAAAAAATGCACAACCCACCATACAAATTTAGTCAGAAAATTAAGAATATAATGAGTACCTACTCATTCCACGTACAGCAGGGAGAAGCAGACAGATGCAATTGGTGGGATGCAGAATCTATAAAACAAATCTGTCCCATGACTGCTGCAGTTAAATTGAAGAAACTGGTGATACTTCATTGCATGAAGTGCAAGTCTGTCTTCAGAAGCAAGTATAAGTATCTTGTCCATTTAAAAAAGCAGCACAATATATTGCAGTGATTTTGCAGAAAACAATATCCTCAGATTGTAACATGGTACAATTTGACTCACACTGGGACATCATGGAACATTTTGGATTTTAAAGGTCTGCTCTTGGCGTTTACTATAAACATTTTATGATTGTATGTGTCAAAGTGATCTGTAAAAGAGATCACTTAATTGTGTTAAAGTGATCACTAAAACATATCACTTTGTTATGTATTAAAATCATCATTTATGTAATATTTTCAAATCACAGCTATGTTCTGTTATTTTTCCTATGTGCACAGGACCTTGTGGGCAGTGTGCAGGGGGGACCCTTGGTCGTGACCTGCTGAGTATCTACCGGTATTTCTAAATCCATTGGTCTAGTTACAGAATCATATTTTTCTCAGTATAAATAGATCTTTGTGCATCTAAATAGAGGATATGTTGTTAAACCTGACCTACAGCAATCAACCGTTGTGACCTTTGTCCATTCTTTTGGTACTCTGCATATCGAGGTTGACTCACATACTGGTACTCTGCATACTTAGGTTGACTCACATACTGGTACTCTGCATACTGAGCTGACTCACATACTGGTACTCTGCATACTGAGGTTGACTCCCATACTGGTACTCTAAACCGAGGTTGACTCACATACTGGTACTCTGCATACTGAGGTTGACTCACATACTAGTACTCTGCATACTGAGCTGACTCACATACTGGTACTCTGCATACAGAGGTTAACTCACATACTGGTACTCTGCATACTGAGGTTGACTCTCATACTGGTACTCTGCATACTGAGGTTGACTCTCATACTGGTACTCTGCATACTGAGGTTGACTCACATACTGGTACTCTGCATACTGAGGTTGACTCTCATACTGGTACTCTGCATACTGAGGTTGACTCATATACTGGTACTCTGCATACTGAGGTTGACTAACATACTGGTACTCTACATACTGAGGTTGACTAACATACTGGTACTTTACATACTGAGGTTGACTCACATACTGGTACTCTACATACTGAGGTTGACTCACATACTGGTACTCTGCATACTGAGGTTGACTCCCATACTGGTACTCTACATACTGAGCTGACTCACATACTGGTACTCTGCATACTGAGGTCGACTCACATACTGGTACTCTGCATACCGAGGTTGACTCACATACTGGTACTCTGCATACTGAGGTTGACTCACATACCGGTACTCTGCATACTGAGGTTGACTCCCATACTGGTACTCTACATACTGAGCTGACTCACATACTGGTACTCTGCATACTGAGGTCGACTCACATACTGGTACTCTGCATACTGAGGTTGACTCACATACCGGTACTCTGCATACTGAGGTTGACTCCCATACTGGTACTCTGCATACTGAGCTGACTCACATACTGGTACTCTGCATCCTGAGGTTGACTCACATACTGGTACTCTGCATACTGAGGTTGACTCCCATACTGGTACTCTGCATACCGAAGTTGACTCCCATACTGGTACTCTGCATACTGGGCTGACTCATATACTGGTACTCTACATACCGAGGTTGACTCACATACTGGTACTCTGCATACTGAGGTTGACTCACATACTGGTACTCTGCATACTGAGGTTGACTCACATACTGGTACTCTGCATACTGAGGTTGACTCACATACTGGTACTCTATACTGAGGTTGACTCACATACTGGTACTCTATACTGAGGTTGACTCATACTGGTACTCTGCATACTGAGCTGACTCATATACTGGTACTCTGCATACTGAGGTTGACTCACATACTGGTACTCTGCATACTGAGCTGACTCACATACTGGTACTCTGCATACTGAGGTTGACTCATATACTGTTACAATTCAGATAGTTTCAGTATTTCAACACCAGACCCTGATTTAGAATTTTCTCTACCTGCCACCAGATGACACTTTGACAAAAAGACACTGTTGACCTTCAAAAACTACTGATCACACATACATATTTTTCCCACAATATATTCTTACTTTTATTATTTTTATTATTCTTCAACCAAGGAGTATTTATTTAGTATACAATAATTCATGTTGCTGAACCTTTAGTTTTTATGAAATTATTATCTAGGCTTAGTTTCAAAAGGCTTAGTTTTTTTAAACTATCATGACAAATGTTCTTTTATATATTTATTAACTAGGTTTGGCTCATCTTGTTGCACCCAATGACTTGCACCCTCTATAAATTTCAGAGTAAATTGCTTTGCATATTTCCTTGATAGTTCTGCCATGTCCTGACAGAGGGCACCATCGTTTGTGCCCCATATAAGGAGGAGCGGAACATTCTCTATCATGTTGACGGCTGGCCTCAAGGGAGAATACCGCAGGGCAGCTCGAATGTAGTTCATCGGACCAGTAAATTTTCCTGTGAAAAGATATTACATAGAAAACATTTCTTGCCAATGTTAAAACTAAGATCGAATGTGTATGGAAAAGTGGGACCTCCTGTATTAATGAATGAGATTGTAATGATAAAATGCACCATTTATAACCAGAAAGTGAGATGATTAAACAAGGAAGCCCATACATGATTTATTGCATTTTAATATTATGTAAAGAAAAATCTGTTAATCGAAAAATGTTTTGTTAATTGAAAAATTTCAAGATGTATGCAAAAATATCGTGTAAATGAGTGTTGGAAATAGGAAATGCTTACCAGGGGTTTGGAATGTATATTTGTATGCCTCTATATCCTGGGTGGTGTAGGAACCCAGCTTGGCCCCCATATACTTCCCTACAAATGCATTCTCCAGCATCTTCTTGTCCCCACTAGTGAAAAACCATTCTGGTAAATACGGTAGATTCACAAAGAACATGTACCTTCAAAATATACATTAAATGGAATATAGTGAAGCAAATAATATACAAATATGGACCTGGGTGGAGTGCAGTGTTAATTACTGCCATTGTGTTAATTACTGGACATTGTTGTGATTGCTGTCGTCTGCTTCCCAGTCTGCAGGTCACTCAGAGCAAGCTGGTGACGTCATTATAGGGCTTCCCCAACATTTCCCGCCATGGAATTCCCCATCAGTGCAGTGGAAAGTATATTGACATGCAATATAATGCATCTGGTCAATAAAACAATTTAGAGAAGCTCATGTGACCAAGAATTGACCAATCACAGCACAGAATACACAGTTATCATAGAATAATATATTCCAGGAACTGTGATAAGGGTCTGTGGAGTGAGTGGTCTTTCCAGATTTTGTTTTCTCGTTTTGTGTTTTGAAGAAATTCAATGAATTTGAAGACTTTCTCCATGGACCGATAAGGGCAGTCAATTATAAAGGTTGGAAAGATGGAAAGATAAAAGGATCAGTTGTGTTAAATTGAAGGAATTTTAACAACACTTTTTTGGGTTGTAATGCCAGCAACCAGTGTATATCAGAGAGACTTATTGGCTCATGATTATTTACATCCATTCACTTAATAATTGTATTAAGACAAATGGAAAGCTCCAGCAAATGAAGCAATAATTGGATACTGAGTATGCATAATCTCTGTCCTCTGAGGGAACAAAATCTACTGTTTTCCCACATATTGCAAGAGGAATTGTTTCTGATTTTGTTCCAGAGCAACTGAAATATCCTATTTGCATGGTTAGACTTCCAAGTCACTTTTAATAATGTCTTTCCTGGTGCCAGTCAACAGTTGGAAATGTCCTTCTTAAATACAAACAGATTATTTAGGATTTGTTTTGTTTTTTTCACTTTTTTCACCATATGACAATAACTTGACCCTATTTGGTCAATCAATGAATGCTAGAGGCAATCTTACCATAGGGAAGGCAATCTTACCATGGGGGGGGGCAATGTTACCATGGGGGGGGGCAATATTACCATGGGGGAGGCAATCTTACCATGAGGGAGTCAATCTTATCATAGGGAAGGCAATCTTACCACGGGGGAGGCAGTCTTACCATGGGAGAGGCAATATTACCATGGGGGAGACAATCTCACCATGAGGGAGGCAATCTTACCATGGGGGAGGCACTCTTACCATGGGGGAGGCACTCTTACCATGGGGGAGGCAATCTTACCATGGGAGAGGCAATCTTACCAACGGGGAGGCAATCTTACCATGGGGGAGGCACTCTTACCATGGGGGAGGCACTCTTACCATGGGGGAGGCAATCTTACCATGGGGGAGGCAATCTAACCATGAGGGAGTCAATCTTACCATGGGGGAGGCAATCTAACCATGAGGGAGTCAATCTTACCATGGGGGTGGCAATCTTACTATGAGGGAGTCAATCTTATCATGAGGAAGGCAATCTCACCGAGGAGGAGGCAATATTACCATGGGGAGGCAATCTTACCATGGGGGAGGCAATCTTACCATGAGGGAGTCAATCCATAGGAAAGGCAATCTTTCCATGTGGGAGGCGATCTTACCATGGGGGAGGCAATCTTAATATTTGGAAGGCAATCTTACCATGGGGGAGGCAATCTTAACATGTGGAAGGCAATCTTACCATGGGGGGGACAATCTTACCATGGGAGAGGCAATCTTACCATTGGGGAGGCAATCTTACCATGGGGGAGGTAATCTTACCATGGGGGAGGCAATCTTACCATGGGGGAGGCAATCTTACCATGGGAGAAGCAATCTTACCATGGGGGGGCAATCTTACCATGGGAGAGGCAATCTTACCATGGGGGAGGCAATCTTACCATGGGGAGGCAATCTTACCATGGGGGAGGCAATCTTAACATGTGGAAGGCAATCTTACCATAGAGGAGGCAATCTTTCCATGTGGAAGGCGATCTTACCATGGGGGAGGCGATCTTACCATGGGGGAGGCAATCTTACCATGGGGGAGGCAATCTTACCATGAGGGAGGCAATCTTAACATGAGAGAGGCAATCTTACCATGGGGGAGACAATCTTATCATGAGGGAGGCAATCTCACCATGAGGGAGGCAATCTTACCAAGGGGGAGGGAGGCAATCTTACCATGAGGGAGGCAATCTTACCATGATGAAGGCAATCTTACCATGGGGGAGGCAATCTTACCATGACTTGATGAATTGACCCCAGTGTGTTGCCATATATCTGCTCATGGCGCCTGGATGTGGACAGTTCAGTATGACCGCCTTTGTGATCAGCTCTGGATATTTCTGTGACATTGCCCATGTGATGGCACCGCCCCAGTCATGCCCAATAATATACCCAACTGTGTAACCTGTCGTAAAAGATTATAAAAGTTTGCTGTGTGAGAATCATGAAATTAATAAAAATAAGCACTTACTTAGATACATTGTCATGTGTTTACTCTCTTTCACCTTGTAACTGTAAACTAGATAATAACATATGGCAAGTAAAATTTGTCTTTAAGAGTAACCATATAAACATGATAGCATTGAGTAACATGATCATCTCTATTTTTATGAACCGATTTTTACAAAATAGAAAGTATATTATAATCCCGGTAAATCAAGATCACACAAATCTTACCATATCCATGCTACCCAGAATACACTCAGGCTCTATCCACAACCATAATAAAAATACTGTAGAACTCTATGACTTTAGCAAGCAGTTTCAAATATGTTCCATTAATACATCCGCACAGCAGGGAGAATGTAAAATATTAGGCCATAACCTATCAACAATGCTCCTATTTAAATCACTACAAAAGAAATTTCCATTACATAGCTGCCAATATGAATTAAGAAATGATATAAAATCCATCTATGAAAAAAATGATCTTAATTCAATGTTAACTGTTTCTAGTGAGGGTGTAACATTGCATATACTTAATAGCCCCTTATCAAAGAACACCGACCAGGATGTGTTAGTCCAGTCAAATTATGAAATGACCCAGAACAAATTAGAACAGAAACCATTTTGGTGTTGTTTGTCTCAGAATGTTACCCAGATGAATATATAAAAAGTCTACCAAAATCAACTTAGTGGAACATCACCTAATTTGCATAAATTCAAAATGGCCACCTCTCATTGACGTTTCACCCTATTTCATGCTTATATTCAAGTTTTTTTGTATGATTAAAGGTTCCTTGCACACTGAAATAATGTCATGCCCTTGCTGTTGGTGTTAAGCAGTTATTTTAAGGCCATGATAAGGATAGATAAGATAAGATAAGATAAGATTTTATTTATTTAAGTGACAATATGGTATATACAATGTTCATTAAAAAACAGTATTTCAATTTCCCCAAAAAGCTAAAAACATTGAAATTGCCCACCCAGCCTAGAAGGCTTATAAGTCACTTACCCTCCCTCAAACTTATACAATAGATCTCTTCTTATATTGAAAGCATTTTTTATGTACAAGGCAAGTTTGGGTACTAAAATTTCACTGAACATTACTTGTAGCTGTTCTGTTGTATTCATATCTAGGAATGTATTAAAATGTTTTATACAATCACTAAATAGTCTATTTCTTTCATTAATGTATCCTTTGCAATTAAAAATAAAATGGATTTCAGTCTCAGGTACCTCACAACATATTTGACATATCCTTTCATCAGGTGGAATGGCATTTTGCCCATAACGTCCTGTTTCTATACGGAGTGGCAGTATCCCAGATCTAATTTGAGCAATATATGATCTCATATTTCTAGGCAAACCCAGATAGGGTTCCTCAGCAACGGACTGTTTAAAGAGTCTATATGTACGCAACTTAGGTGAGTTAGCAACATTTTCACTCCATTTGGAAAATTCATTGTCCATCATCTTTCTTTCTGCTTCTAATAACAGTTTATTGATAAAAACACCGTCCACATTTCTTTTGTTAATTAATTCTACCCTATTCAACTTGGAAAATATCTTTTTCAAATCTGAAAACCAGTTATTATTTCTCTGCATTAGAGTGGATTCCCACATGAACACTTGTTTAGTCAGCCTATTGTCATCCATTTTCAGAATCCGGTACCAGCAACGTATCATCTCCAAATGTCTCCTAATGATAGGTGGTTTCCAAGCACAGTCTCCAAAAAGCACCTGATTTGATGCATATCTATGCACCCCCAGGAAACATCGTAAGGCTCTATTGTGTATGGTATCACATTTTGCATAAGGCTTGAAGCCCCAAATGGCACTTGAATAATCCATGATAGGTACAATGCATGTTTCATAATACTTTTTATATACTGAGTGATTCAGACCCCCACACGCTTTGTGCTTTGATATGAGAGCTCCAAGAGCTCTCCCTGCAGCTTCAGCTAGTGTTGTTGCAGTCACTGTAAAATCCATGTGCTCATTCAATTCCAGGCCTAAGTATCTATATGATTCCACAATTTCCACTTGATTTTCACCACATATAAATATAAAATTTGTCTTTGGAACACACTGACGCCTAAAATGAACAACCTTGGTCTTATCAACATTAATGAGAAGCCTCCACTTCCTGGTCCATTCATTCACTATATCCATTAATATTTGAAGGTCATTCTCATTCTCGGCCAGTAAGACTATATCATCAGCATAAAGGAGCACAGCTATTTTCAATACTCCAACTGGGATTCCAAGACCCGCTTCCTTAAGCTGTGTTGCAAGGTCATTGACAAACAAGGCAAATAGAGTCGTCGACAAGTTGTCCCCCTGACGGACACCAGTTTTTACTGGGAACCAACCGGTGATGTTATCATTGATCATAACTGAGGCAATGGGTGAAGCATACAAACTTTTAAGTGACTTGTATAGTAATCCATAAACTCCATTATTCAGTAACTTGTAAAACATGCATGTGCGGTCAACAGAGTCAAAGGCCTTGCGCATATCCACAAAGCATGAAAATGTGTCTAACTTTTGATGTTTTCTGTTCCTTATAATAGAGGTGAGAGTGTACAAATGGTCTATACAGGCACGGTGCTTTCGGAAACCATTTTGCTCATCAACATAAATCTCATTATCCTCAAGGTAACTGGAAAGTCTGGAATTCAATACACTTGTATAGAGTTTATACATTGTACATAAAAGACTGATTCCCCTGTAGTTTAGGGGCACTCTGGTATCATATCTCCTTCCTTTGGGAATGGGCTTTATAAGTGCTTTTCACCACTCACTTGGGAACACTCCACTAGTAAAAATTTTATTAAAGAGTTTAAATAGCATTTCCTCAGATTTATCATTTTTGAACACTTCACTTGGCAGTCCATCAGCTCCAGCTGATTTGTTGTTTTTGGCTGACCTGACAACCTTTTTGACCTCAGTCAGCTGAATGGGGCCATTCATAACCATGTCAGTTATGTAAGAGTTCTCATTATTGACATCACTGTTTGGGTCCAGTGTTTCCCCCAACATAATGTTTTCTAGGGCTACTTTAGCTTGCTTAATATCCTCATAAAAGTTATCATCAAAATTAGATCCATAAAATTCAGGTGTAAATAGATGAGAGTATTGCTTTTCCCATTCACTTAGCACTTCATTTGATCCAGATTTAACATCTCCATCATCATTTATAACCTCCATAGGTATTTGCTCCTTTGGTTGCTGGGGACCTAGACTTTTAAACTTTTTCCAAAATTCCATTGGATCTTTTGTGTTTATTTCAACAAGGTCGTCCTGCTCTTGTTTTTGATATTGTCTTTTCAGTCTATTGTAACACTTGTCAAAGACATTTTGTGCTTCATTTAAATCTCTCCTCAACCTCTTTCTAATTGGGCGTGATCCAGTGAAGTTTTTCAGGCTATTTTCAGCTTTAACTAAGTTCTTCCACAAAACCTGAAGTTGATCACACCACCATGGCTTTGCACGAAATCGCCCTTTCTTCTTTCCTTTTCTACCCATGTGGTTTGGGATATCTGCTTGAATTTCCTCAAAATAAATATTACATACATCTTTGTACAGTTTGTCCACATTATGTTGATTAATACACTGGTTTGTGATTCTTTCAATTGCTTCATTTATTTTCACTATTGTTTCCTCTGTAGACATAAATCCTTCAGGAAGAGGAGTTCTCATACGTTTTGGTACTTTCTCATGATTTGATGTGACAGGAATTTCGCTTAAGCTGGGGGAAACAGTGCTTGGTCTGTCTTGTACTATTATGTCTGTACATATTATGTAATGATCTGGTAATTTACAATCTGGAATGAAGTTGATGGAATCACATATATCCTTTGGTGTATATATTGCACAATCTCTGACCTGATGCAGGGTGTGATGTGGTACACAGCAATAGTCCACCACAGAGCAACCTTTTGAGGTCACTGATGTGTATTTGTTGCTATCTCCTACTCTTCCATTTACTATACATGTTTTGGCCTCTTTTAGAAAATCTAAAAATATTTCTCCATGTTTATTTTTGGAAGTGTCTATATGGTTCCGTTTAGGTATGTTGTCAATATTTTCAATGAAATCATCACAATCTCCGATCCTGGAGTTAAAATCGCCATAAAATAACTGTAAGTCAACATCACTTGCTCTACAACTACCAGCCAACAGGGAGTCATAGAAGGCCTGTCCATCTCTTCCCCTCTCACTGCCTTCTGGCGGTAAGTAACAACAATTGATGACGAATTCATTCTCTGTGTACTTATTTCTGAACAATAATCTATATATTCCTTCAAATGACTTGTCAAGAGTTTTCACACTATAATTTTCAAAGAGATGGTCTGCTACAAACACTCCAATTCCACCTGATGCAGTGCGAGCTGTTACTTTATTCCTGCTTCTGTTTTGGCCATACCATCTGTATCCATCTAAAGTTAATCCATTTTTACCTGGCAGCTTTGTTTCTTGTAAACATATTATGTCAGGACAAAGTGATTTCAATATAATCCCTCTTGCATTTCCATTGTTTTTGGTCCATGAATTTACATTCCATGATAAAATCCGTAAAAGCACAGCATCTGTATTTCCAGGCTGGGAAGCCTCCTATCTGGGGCCTCCTGTGTTTTCCTCTGGTTTACGATAAAGCTGGCCATCAATCCTGAGTTGGCCATTACGGAAAGTCCATTTCTTGTTGTCCTTAATGGCCTGATCAATGACTGGTTGGAGTTGCTTCTTTGCCCGCAGGTCATTTTCTGAGAGGTCATCTACAAAGAAGTAACTCTCTCCACTCAGAGCTTGACGTTTCTTCTTGAATATTTTCAGCTTATCCTGGAAATTGAGCAGCTTGAACACAATATGCCTGGGCCTGTCTCTGCCGGCAGGTCTCGCATCGGCCCCAGGTGGCGCTCTGGGAGCACCCCCCGCTGCCTCTGCTGCTCCTGGACCTACTCGGTGTGCCCGCTCAATTGGTACATTTTCCATTTGAAATTTGCTGCTGAGAATGTCTTTGATGATCTGTTCTGGATTCTCATCTGCTTCTTCCTTAACTCCTACCAAACGCAGATTATTTCTCCGTGAGAATCTTTCTAACTTATTGTTACCCTCCTTCAATTTTTCTATTTCAGTCTTTGCTGAATCCAGCATGCTTTTCATAGCATTAAGTGTTGATTGGTGCTCTTTCTGTTCCTTTTGTACATCCCTAATATCTGATTGAGCAACAGTTATGCTTTTCCCTTGTTGGACAAGGCGTAAATCCATTGTATTGGTTTTGTCCTCTATCTCTGACAATCTCTGATCAAAGGCTTCTATCTTGCTATCAACTCCTTGAATAAGTTTTGCAAGATTGTCATAGTTTTTGTTTGCCTGCTGTTGGATGTCAGCCTACATAAGGAAATAAATAGCTTATGTAGCGTTTCATGTAATGTATTTCATACGATGCCAGCATCATTCTGCTATGAAATACATTGTATATTCTTTATGGTGGAAAGAAAAAACAGTATTAATACCAGTTAGAAAAAAGGACTGTCAGAAGTGTTGCCACTATTTGTGAACAGCATTATGAGACTTGGCCAAAACTGTCAAAACTAGAGAATATGCCTGGGCCTGTCTCTGCCGGCAGGTCTCGCATCGTTAATAACCTACATGCTGCCAATGCTGTCAAACATCAGGCATGCAGCACCAATTTCTACACAGGCAAGTCAATTCCTCACAAATTCCAAATTTAATGTCAAATGAGGTGTGGCACCACCTTCCTTCACTACCTTTAGATGTCCATATAAATAACTTGGCTGTGGACACAAATAACACAAAGTTCCTATTCACACATACATAATTTGAAATATCAGTTCAGATATTAGTTATTTTGTGCACTTATCAAGGATCAGTTATCAAGGATCGAATCACAGATTACATGTCAGATTCCATATAAGTGCCAAATACAGATATGTTCATATATTCATGAACATATATAAAATCATTGGCAACATGAATTAGGTTAACATCATCTGTGTGATCTTTATGAACGTGAATTTTCATTAGACCATTTAGCCTCTTCTGTGTCATGCTGGCTCAAAAGTATGTTTTCACTTTGAATACTGAATGATTGTTCACTGGTAGCATTTGTTGCTGGCATTACAAGAATTCCACTGTATAGAGATGCACCATTAGTAATCCTAAAATTAATTATGGAATTTCATGTTGGTGTGTTCAAAAACTATGTTGCTTTTTAATGTGTCTATTTGAGTTTTCAGTCTCTGTGCATTAATGTCTGAAGCATACAGATTTGTCATAATTGCAAACATCTGGTCATATGTTTTACCAGCAGCAGCCTTTAGCAACATATTCTATAAATTAATATACACTTTATAGCCTGGATGATCAAATCTATTGTCTTTAGAATTGGTTATGAAATCTGCAGCTTCATAATAGATTTATCTGTAATGTTCCTGTGGGGTGCTGGGGTCATATGTAGGCCCTAATCCAGAGAGCTGGGGACCAGTTACCCCTAATACATTACATTTTGTATTCACTTTGTTCTAAAATTGATCAAATTCTATGTCTGTCCATTTTGTTTTGAGTGTTATAATTGTTGGGCTAGCCATTCTCTGACTTTCTGCTGCTGACACTGGTGGACTTTGACAGATTTACTAAGATTATAACTGTGTTTTAGAATGTTTTCTGCATATAAGACACCAAAGTCATGTACACATCTAATACTACTCTAATTCTACTGTGTATTTTAGAATCTCTAACATAATCAAAAGCCTCTTCCAAGACTTCATTTAAAACTTTAAAATTCACAATGACATTGTTCATAGTATCTGTCTTTACTGTCCATCTGGTTGGACAAAGGACCCTTGTGCCAGGAGAACCAGTAGTTCATGTTTCTTTTATCTTAGTAGTCATCAAGCAGACCAATGATGAGTTTCAATAGGTACTCTGGCAAAGATAGAGTATGTCTTCAGACTACTACCTGACGCTTTCAAGTCAAGAGATTTGGGGTCATCAGTTTCAAATTATTTTGAGCGATGCACTAAACCCTCTTACCATCAGCTTTGAACTTTCGATGTGGTAACTAAGTTTGAGAAAAGGTGGGGGCCCCAGCCCCCCTGTTCCTACCCCTATGTATGACATTAAGACATTGCCACATGAGTGTGAAATTTATCCAGCCTATGATCAGATGTCTTATCCTGAAGCTGCATGTTCATTTCTGCCTGATTCAGCAGTCCTCTTGCTTCAGAATATCATTAAAGGAGCTGATGCTGGTGAAATCAGATGGGTAATGACATTTGATTGCAAAGTTTGGGTATAAATACTTAAATTACACTGTAAGGAAAAGGTGCTTGAAAACCTCATTTCATGAATGCTTTAAGCATACTCTGCATAAACATGGGTTTTCATACAATAGGGAAGTAATAGTCAGACATATTTTATGGTACTATTTGCTGTTGGTAGTAAATTCAGCTTTTAATTTGAAGCATTCAAAGCTGCTCATACAATCCTAGGAAATTAATAATCTAATTATGAGGCAAAGAACAAAAGAAAAAACCCCCAAAAATAACAAAACAACCTACTATGTGGGACTGAGAGGTGTCATACCATAGACATTTTAAATATGGTACTTTTACATTCTTTAGTGTTGGAAGGTGATTTTTGGGTCTCATTTACCTGAGTGTCTATGCCAGGCAGCAGGTTTAAGACCCCTAACTACTTTTTGAAAAGAGCAGGGGATTGCCTCCCTGTGTGTGAATGGATTCTCCCTCTTCAATATGATCACCACTTATAGTTACATACAGCTTGCAATGATGTGCAAATTCAATTAAATTGTTAATGGGTTGTTAAACACAGTTTTAAAAAAATTCTAATTGGAAATTATTGTTCTCTCTCCTTTTTGAGAACTTGTTATTGTAGAATAATATGTGTTGTAGAGGATATCCCAGAAAAGGTGCAAAACAGACAGATATATTTGTTTGTTTGTTTGTTTGGGGCTTTACATCACTTTCGACATTATTTCAGTCATTTCGTGATGAGACCTACTTGTAGCAGATATAGTGCTGCCTCACTGAATTGTCATGTCGCAGGTCCTTGACATGACAACCCACCCGGTCACAGATTTACAAGGACAACGGGTTAACCCTTTAGGCACGGGCCTCAGCTCATGTGGGAAATTGAATTATGAGTTCAATCTCGGCATGGCCGGGGATCGAACCCACGACCTTTGGATCACCACAGAGGAACTGGTGATAATAAGCTGGCGCTCTAACCAACTGCGCCACGGCCCGTGGCCCCCAGACAGATATAATCAGAATACAAGCAAAGTTCTAAATTTCGACTTATTATTCTACTTTTATTGGTCATTGTTATGAGGAAGAGTACAGAATATGGGTATTAGCAATTTGAAAAGTTTCCCAATGGATTTATCATGTCCAAAAAACATAAAATAGACTCTAAGATTACTCAAATATGTCAAATAGGAGCCAAGCTATATAATTTTTAAGATTTGCCCTGCCATGTGTCGGCCATTTTGGATTTATGCAAATTACACATTGTTCCACTACTTGGATTTTGGTAGACTTTTACTATGTTGTTCCTTAGGCTCTTCTGAGACATTTTCTATGAGTTTTATTTCTGTTCTAATTTGTTCCGGGTTAGGCCATTTTTTGTCATATATTGACTGGACTATGTCTGCCTTCATGCCAACCACCCATTTGAGTCAATATTACACCCCTACATGAATCAGAAGTAAGAAATAAAACAAAAAAAGTCAAAAATAAAAAACTAAAGCAAATACATTTAAACATTTGAAAATAGGTTCCTGTAATATACAAAGCATAACTCGAAAGATTTTAAACATAAAAGACTACTTTCATGATCACGAATTAGATGCTCTGTTTATAACAGAAACATGGTTACATGAAGAGTATGATTCCAGAATAAAAGATGAACTTGAGGAAGGGTCCCTAAAATTCCAGACCTTTCCCAGGAAGGGACGGAAGGGAGGTGGCCTGGGATTACTTCACAAATGTGAACTTCCTCTCCAACCAAATATACAAATTCCACCACAAGTAAACACGATGGAACTAATGGAGGTTTCTTTACAAATAAAAAGTAACCATACAACATTCATCACTATCTATCGACCAGAGCCATCTGGTGAAAATAGATACACATACACTGAGTTCTATGATGAATTCACCCATGGAGCATTGAATCACAGGCTCGGTAATACCCTGGACCTTGTTATTACTTACAAGGGAAACAGATACCTAAGGGACTATAAAGTAAATGAATATATGTCAGATCACAAAATGATCCTCTTAACTCTAGACGTTAACCCGCCGAGGGCTTCAAAAAAATCTATTTGCTACAGAGATTTTTAAAATATGGACTTGGAATTGTTAAAAAATGATATAAATCGCATAACCTTGCAAGAAAATGAGTGGAAAAATCTATCTCTGCACGACCTGGGGAATACTATGAAAAAACCTAACATCCATTATGGATAATCATGCACCGATTAAAACAGCTAATATATCCAAGCGCAAACCAGTGCCATGGATGAGCCAAGATATAAAGGATGAGAGGTCTCTCAGGAGAAGGCTAGAACGTAAGATGAAAAAACTGGGCTGCAGGTAGATATAAGTCTATATAATACACAGTAAAATAAATATAATACTTTGCTGAAAACTGCACAATCAAACTACTTTTCAAACCTAGTAAATGAAAATAAGCATGACCCAAAAAAACTATTTAAGGTCATAGATAAGGTCATGCACAAAAACAAAGATGCACCCATGCCACTTAATTTCCCTTTACTCATATACAACTAAAGGGATGAAAGCTTAAATCACATCCATGGATGAGATCATTTTTATTCCATGTATAAAGTTATCAATTTTACTTTTATGAACTTGAGGTGTGGATCTGTGCCATCCAATCCTTAAATTCAGTCTTTCAAAACTAAACCTAGCCTTACCTTAACTAATAATCTGAGATCACTTGTACAAAAATCCAAAAAGTCTGTGATCCAATTAAGGGAATGATGGAAATCAATAGTGTCCCATATAATACTATAATCCTGTGCTCAGTGGGGTGTGACAATGCCTTGTTGTTCTTTGCAAATATTATGAACAATTAAACAACAGGGGGTGCAAAATTTGTAACTTTCCTCGGGAATGATATTATTTAGAGGGTGTTCCACCACTGAATCACCGGTCTTTTCTTATTTCTCTTGGAACACAATTTTCACTTTAAAAAATGCTTTGTTATCTTATCCTTGAATTAATCATATCCTTTAAATTTTAGGATGTGCATAAGTATTTTTAATCTTGATTTTAAACATCAGGTTGATATAAATGTGGAGCAAGAGCTTTCATGCCCTTAGCTTATATATATAGTAATGCTATATATAGACACATGGCTCAGATCAAACCTATTTTTGGTCGGTCTTTGCGGAGGCCGGCCACTTGGGGTGAGATTGGTTCTCAACTTGGCTCTGTCAGACGGTCTCATTTGCTTTAGTCTCATTCACTTCCCAGTGCAAGAATTGTCTCAGACCTCCACACTCTCTGGTCTGGAATCATGTAATATGCTCCCCCCACACATCATGCACAAACTTATGATGTAAGGAGCTCACTCGCTTGATTGTCACCATGATAATCATCAGGATTATGCAAATCTCTGATATTAGCTTTGAAATAATACACCTCCATTTTTTTAACAATTTAAGCTATACTTTTTGTGGAACATTCTTCCTTTTGACAGGCAGTAAAAGTACCCCACAGTTTGTTTGTTTGGGGTTTTACATCACTTTCAACATTATTTCAGTCATTTCGTGATGAGACCTACTTGTAACAGATATAGTGCTGCCTCACTAAATTGTCATGTCGCAGGTCCTTGACATGACAACCCGCCCGGTCACAGATTTACAAGGACAACGGGTTAACCCTTTAGGCACGGGCCTCAGCTCATATGGGAAATTGTATCATGAGTTCAATCTTGGCACGGCCAGGGTTCGAACCCACGACCTTTGGATCACCACAGAGGAACTGGTGCTAATAACCTGGCGCTCTAACCAACTGAGCCACGGCCCGTGGCAGTACCCCACAGATAACAGAGAGACTTGCGCTGACTTAATTAATAATTTAACACCGTTTTCTTACACTTGTACAGCAGGTTCAAAAGTGGGATAAAAAGTGCCGACCATTCCATTTTAATGGACGTCTTGTTATCATTTGGTTTGCAGACAGCTCATGGCTACAGGGCATATTCTAGTCACGCTGTGAAACTATGTGGGCTAGCTTGTAGAACCATTGAGCTTTAAACGGTTCATGCTGACTGAAGTCATGCTCTACAAAGCATAAAATATTGTCTATTTGCTCCATTTCCACCGCCGTGTCTGCTGGCACTGCAACCACCACCGTGTCAGCCACATCATCAACTATTTACTATGGAATTACAAGGCATTTTGTGTTTAATTCTAACTTTATCACTGCTGACAACAACATTTTTTTTATCACATATTGCCATTTATTAACTTTCATCATAATGTGATGAGTACTACAAACAATACTGCATCTACTTTGCATGTGAAAGAAATAGACATATTGAATCCAGTATTGCAGAAACGTCATCATAACAAGCAGTCCACAATATTTGTTTCTAACTTGCATCTGCTGCAAAAGCTCATTGGAAGACTTCAAGGTAAACCAAATATCAACCAATTCAACATAACTGATAAGGAATTAAAAGTAGCACGAGTAAATCTACAGGATGTGATTAACTTTTTGATAGATTCATCTAAAATTCACAATTTCTCTTCTTTAGACATACCGGAAAGTGGTAATACCAAGAAAAATAACAATTCCACTCTCTTGGACGTCTGTCCAGAGTTGCACGAAGGAACAAAAAGTCATCAAGGTTTTGTGCTAACAAACTGTACTAATGTTAAGAAGTTTGAAGATGTGATCACAGCTGTCTTTAATTTTGTCCACTATCCCATCAAATATAAATCAACAATCATGGAAACCATAAAGGATTTTGCCAAAAAATATCCAAAACTAAATGTATTGGTGGCAGTTCCAGAAAAGAATATAATGGGTCAGGATACCATATCATGGAAAGTTAGTGTTATTAAGAACACAACTCATGAAGCAAAGGTTTGGAATCAACTCATTGCCCAAGTGAACACTTCATATACATTCCTTGCTAAAGATATACTAACATTCAATGAGGATTGTCGTTTGGAAAGATTGGTGTGGGCACTTTCAAATTTGAATGTCTCAATTGCTGGTGGAGCAATTTGGTCTCCAGAGGGATATTGGAATAGAGCATGTTATCAGTCTGTATTCAGAAACTACACTCTGATTTATGATGCTGGATACCATCATTCCAGTGGTGATTGCATCTGGTGTTCACATATTATTGGACCTTTTGTTGGGAGAACAGCTCATCTTAAGAACTTAAAATTTAATGAGGCAGTTGATTCAAAATTCATCTTTGAAGAATATTTCTTCCAAGGAGGACACAGTTCTTTTCAATCAGTTGTCTGTCCTGACAGTATGTTCAATGTCCACTCAGCTGATAAGGAGAAATTCACAAAATCAATGTGGTTACCATTTGCAAAAAGATGGAAAATCAATCAACTTCACTTCGGACTATCTAATTTGATAACCTTTACCTGTAAAGAGTTGGGGTTAGGATGTGGATGGGTGGTGGGTCAGGTAATGCCCCCTTGCTGTTTACAAGATAACGCAGATGTAGTCAACTTTTTTATGAAGACCTGTGATAAACATGGCATAATTTGTGAAGTAGTTGATGGCACCTTATTAGGTCCTGTAAAATTTGGAAAAGTTCTGCCATGGGAACGTGATGGAGATATATTCTTTTTGAATTCAAACCATTCTGTGCTAAAAGGCTTAACAAAAACATTTACGGATGCTGGATATTCTTTAATTCCATCTGGAATACACTTTAATCTAAAAACACCTTATTGGAGGATTGAAATCTGGGGATACAATTCATTTGATACTGCAGTTGCTTTGAAACATAATGAAGTTACAACCAAAGTTTTGTTTGATGGCACTTGGGTGAATGCAGCCAGGAATCCAGGAAATGTAGATGTTTGTTTCAATGTGTTTGTCCTTTATAGGGAATCATCTATTTGGTACCTAGTACTTTCCTGAAATTTTTCACTAATTGAGCAATTAGTATAAGGGGTTGGGGCCACGGGCCGTGGCACAGTTGGTTAGAGCACCAGCTTATTAGCACCAGTTTGATCCCTGGCCGTGCCGAGATGGAATTCATGATGCAATTTCACACATGAGCTGAGGCCCATGCCAAAGGGTTAACCCGTTCATGAGCTGTCTGCAAACCATGTGTCTATATATAGCATTACCATATATATAAACTAAGGGCATGAAAGCTCTTGCACCACATTTATATCAACCTGATATTTAAAACTGTATGGGTACAAAAAAATCAGTTATTCTATTACTACTCGATTTATCAGCAGCCTTTGACACTATTTATCATGAACTACTGTTCAATAGGCTTGAGGTTCGATGTAAGGTCAAAGGTCAAGCTCTGGAATGGACAAAATCCTACTTATCAAATCGCAAATGTAGCATATGGCAAAATGAATCAATCAAAGTCCATCTTGATGTTCTATGTGGGTTTTATTTGTTGACAATTGGGTGGAATCTAAAATATTATAAATACAGAGTAATCACTAATAGATCATATAAATCACTCCTTTGATGTTAAAAGTAGCTACATTTTGCATTTACAAATCATTTCCATAATGTTGGCAAAGTTCCAGTTTATGTTGCATAATACTCATATAAAGTCATTATTATTCAAAGTAACAAAGTTCATTTCATACTAAAATATCTTTAGGATAAAATATCATCAAGTCATAATGAAATGATAAGAGACCTGCTCTATTATATCATAATTACAATTAATTCACAATTAAGTTATGTTACATGCACTATACAGAGTCTATGATACAACATTACAGAGTAAATGATTTTACATAGGAAATCTATGGCAAATTGGACATTCAAGATGGCAGCTATTAACATGTTATATAAAGCACATTGGATATCTGGGTTAGCCAAAAGTAGGTCATGAATAGAACTGGGTCATAATAAACATGTAATAAAATATTGTTACCAAATTATACAGAATGATGATAGCAATAGGATACAATACATTTGTAATCATAAAATCATAGGATGGCATTTGATTGCAAAGGATTGTGATATTCAAACTTGCCACCAAAATGCAGTCATCTGACATACCCATTGGAGGGAAATACAAATTGGTCCAATAGATTGTACATACTGTATGGGAAACATTCCAATATACTTATACAGTTAATATGGGAAAAAGGTAACATAATGAGGATAATATAAATAATGGATTGGCTTATTTGCATTACATACCTGGAATGTTGCATATTGTCTTGATTCACTTGGGACACTAACAAACATGGCTGATTGTCGATTTTGGTTGTCAATAGTAACCGGCTAACATGGTGTATCAAAAAGTTATACCTTGTAAAAGTTTCTGTTTGTTTTACAATTCATGGATGACCTCTGGTGTTAAATAGTTAATACATTAGTTTGATATATTTGAACAAAATGATATACAATACAGATCATGAATATGACAATTGACACTGTTACACAAACAATGTGTTAAAGTAGGACTTCAACGTTCCATTAAAAAACTCATTAAGTATGGGGTACCACAAGGATCCGTATTAGGACCCATTCTCTTTACCATATACATGTCTCCACTGTCTGACATCCTAATGAAATACAATCTAAACTATCACATTTACGCAGATGACACGCAAATTTACATTCCTATTGATCATACTTCTACTGATCAAATGAACCGGGGCACCACTGTTCTGGAAAACTGCGTTAAGGAAGTCAGATCCTTTCTGATATCAAATAAAATGAAAATAAATGATGGAAAAACCGAAATGTTAGTGTGTTCAGATAAGACTGTACACCAACTCATGACAAGCTCAGTCAAAGTTGGTGATGTGAACATAACCCCATCTAGTACAGTAGTTGACCTAGGAATGACACTTGACCCAAAATTAGACATGAAATCACACATTGGGAAAATGTGCAAAAAGGGTTACTACCATATCAGAAACATCTCAGCTATTAGAAATTGCCTGGATGAGAAAACAGCTCTAACTTTGACTCAGGCTTTTGTAACTTCGACTCTGGACTATGGTAATGGTCTCCTTGCAGGTTTACCAAAAACCGACATCAGAAAATTACAGTATTTGCAGAATTATGCAGCCAGAGTAGTAGGGGAAATCAGGAAATTCGACCATATATCTTGGAAATTAAAAGAACTCCATTGGTTGCCTATTCATGCTAGAATCGAATTCAAAATCCTACTTACCACATGGAAGGCACTAAATGGTAAGGCACCTCCCTACTTACGAGACCTCCTCCATATAAAACAGGATGACAGATGCCTCAGGTCAAATGATGGAACGCACTTAGACGTCCCAACAACAAGACTCAAAACAGTAGGCGACAGGGCCTACTCCGCTATTGGTCCTAAGTTATGGAACTTGCTTCCTAATAGCATTAGGACCAGTTCATCAATCGACTCTTTTAAGAGCCGGCTGAAGACCCACCTCTTCAGAACACATGTTCTGAATAAAGCGCTATGAGCAGACTTGTCTGGTATCAACGCTATATAAATTTTATTATTATTATTATTATTACAAATGTTATACTGAAGTGTATAATTGTGCACTTAGTGTATAATTCTGCACTAATTACAGAATTTATTTCATTGGCTAAAAAACTGTTAAATAATTCATTGAATTTTTGTGTCCTTTTAATTTGCTTTTGGGCTATTATTCTTAATTGATGCAGATCTCATATTTTGCCAATAAATGTTCAAAGTGTCTATATTTGAACAGTAATGTTGTCATTACTTGTAGGTTTATGGAAAATGAAAATTGTGATATGGTGTTTTTATGGCCCTCAATGGTCATATTTGGTCAACATTCAAGCCTTTTGGTTCGTATGAAACTAACACTGACAGCAGTTGGATTCGAACCCATCACCACCCGTCCTCCACAAATAAAACCATGAAAATCACAGATCATTTGTGCCAGTGGGGCCAGTAGTAGGTTCATATACTCGGACACCTTGTGAAAAACTACACTCACCTGTGAAAAGATCGTCAACCAACGAATAGCTTCATTTAAAGGGTAGAAGTTAGGTTTCCACAAAATTTGAATAGCTTTTAAAGGGTAGAAGGTAGGTTTCCACAAAATTTGAAAAGCTTTTAAAGGGTAGAAGTGAGGTTTCCACAAAATTTGAATAGCTTTTAAAGGGTAGAAGTGAGGTTTCCACAAAATTTGAAAAGCTTTTAAAGGGTAGAAGTGAGGTTTCCACAAAATTTGGGTTACTTATTTATTTAAAGGAAATTGGACTTTTCTGGCATCCTTCAATAAGATTAAAATTATGTGTATTATTTTAAAGGGGGCAAGAGTTATAAACAGTTAATAGCTTATTTGCTGAGAATGAAATACCCAAGCTTACCCAGACTAGGTATGAGCTGTTTAATATCTTCCACCAGTATATCCACAGTGTATTCACTGACGGCACTTGGAGCATCAGATTCACTGTATCCTCTCAGATCTACTGCTACAACTCTGGAAATATAGACATCAACATATTACATGTACTACAATGATACAGCTTCACATTTAAAATAGCCTGGCCGGGAGAGAATAAAGAACACAATTCCTTGAAGAGATGGCAGTAATGATACTACAAAGATAGAGCTTCACAATTAAAATATCCTCGCCGGGAGAGGTAAAAGAACACTCCTCCTTGAAAGGCCTGATGAGATTTTCACAAAGAAAATATTAACTGACATATTTCAAATTAATTAATGTATTCATAGGCATATGTTGTAGCATGGTAGCGCCAGTACTAGTAGTTTGTGTTTTGACCATTAAGGCTTTTTGCAACCATTTATTATGTAATACAAGTGCCTTCGGCTGGGAAAGGATGCTGTCTCTCACTTATGCAGCTGTCTCTCACTGCTATAACTGTCTCTCACTGTTGTAATTATCTCTCACTTATGCAGCTGTCTCTCCCTTGCACACCTATCTCACTGATGCAGCTGTCTCTTATATGTGCAGCTATCTCACTTATGTAACTCTCTCATTTGTGCAGCTGTTTCTCACTTGTGCAGCTATCTATCTCTGCTGTAACTACCCCTCACTTGTGCAGCTATTTCTCACTGTTGTAACTATCTCTCACTTTGCAGTTATCTCACTTATGCAGCTGTCTCTCACTTGTTCAGTTATCTATCTGTGTTATAACTGTCTCACTTTTGTAACTATCACTCACCTATGCAGCTGTCTCTCCCTTGTACAACTATCTCTCACTGATACAGCTGTCTCTCACTTATGCAGCTGTCTCTCACTTGTGCAGCTATCTATCTCTGCTGTAACTGTCGCTGTTGTAATTATCTCTCACTTATGCAGCTGTCTCTCCCTTGTACAGCTGTCTCACTGATGCAGCTGTCTCTTACATGTGCAGCTATCTCTCACTTATGCAGCTGTTTCTCATTTGTGCAGCTATCTATCTCTGCTGTAACTAACCCTCGCTTGTGCAGCTATCTCTCACTTTGCAGTTATCTCACTTATACAGCTGTCTCTCACTTGTTCAGTTATCTATCTGTTATAACTGTTTCACTTTTGTAACTATCTCACCTATGCAGCTGTCTCTCCCTTGTACATCTATCTCTCACTGATGCAGCTGTCTCACATATATGCAGCTATCTCTCACTTATACAACTGTCCCTCACTTGTGCAGCTATCTATCTCTGCTGTAACTGTCTCTCGCTGTTGTTATTATCTCTCACTGATGCATCTGTCTCACATATATGCAACTATCTCTCACTTATACAGCTGTCCCTCACTTGTGCAGCTATCTATCTCTGCTGTAACTGTCTCTCGCTGTTGTTATTATCTCTCACTGATGCAGCTGTCTCACATATATGCAGCTATCTCTCACTTATACAGCTGTCCCTCACTTGTGCAGCTATCTATCTCTGCTGTAACTGTCTCTTGCTGTTGTTATTATCTCTCACTTATGCAGCTGTCTCTCCCTTGCACAGCTATCTCACTGATGCAGCTGTCTCTTACATGTGCAGCTATCTCACTTATGTAACTCTCTCATTTGTGCAGCTATCTCTAACTGCTGTAACTATTTCTCAATGCTGTAACTATCACTTTGCAGTCATCTCACTTATGTAGCTGTCTCTTATTTATGCAGATATCTCTCCCTGTTGTAACTGTCTCACTATTGCAGCTATCTCTCAATATTGCAACTATTGTAACCATTTCTCATTTGTTGTAACTATCTCTCACCTTTTCATGTCTCAATACAGCTATCTCTTATTCATGCAGCTATCTCTTATTTATACAGCTATATCTTATCTATGCAGCTATCTCTTATTTATGCAGCTATCTCTTATTTATGCAGCTATCTCTTATTTATGCAGCTATCTCTTATTTATGTAGCTATCACTTATTTATGCAGCTATCTCTTATTTTTGCAGTTATGCAGTTATCTCTTATTTATGCAGCTATCTCTTATTTATGCAGCTATCTCTTGCTGTTGTAGCTGTCTAATACTTGCTATCTCTCAATTATGCAGCTATCTCTTATTCATGCAGCTATCTCTTATTTATACAACTATATCTTATTTATGCAGCTATCTCTTATTTATGCAGTTATCTCTTATTTATGCAGTTATCTCTTATTTATGCAGCTATCTCTTATTTATGCAGTTATCTCTTATTTATGCAGCTATCTCTTATTTATGCAGCTATCTCTTATTTGTGCAGCTATCTCTCTGTTATGCAGCTATCTCTCAGTTATGCAGCTATCTCTTATAAAAATATCTGCATTTCACCCATATAGACCCCTTTGTACAAAACCTTGCAGGGCCTCAATAAGTAGGTCAATAAATAGGTCAACCTTGCAGGGCCTCAATAAGTAGGTCAATAAATAGGTCAATTTACCGATGGTTGAAAACAAAGCTCTAATAGGCCGATTGCGGGTTACCATCTTGTTTTTTTTAATGATTAGATTTTAGAGAGTTTTTTGTGCACTTCCGATTGTAATTGTGCAGTTCCGGCGTGTTGTTTTCAATGGGGCAGTATGGCGACCCGCAATCGGCCTATACAGAAATATAGGCAATTTGTGGGTAAAATGTCACATCTAACATAATTCTGACAAAAAATAAGTGATAATTGTGCCATTCATAATATGCTAAAAGAGCAACCCTTCACATAAACTTGCAAAACAAAAGTGAAGTGGGGATTAGTTTAGCGTTGTCATGCGCAAAGTAGGAATCTTGCACAATGTAGGAATAATTCCTACATTGTGCAGGACAAAGTAGGAATTCCTACATTGTGCAAATAAGTAGGAATATCAAAGTCAAGAATCCAAATGCCAGGAACAAGAATAAGGAGGTTTAGGCAATATGAACATAGGACTGTTATAATAATAATGATGATATGAGTATGCACTGATATTTAATAGTTGTGTGCATAAAAAATATGAATTATCAGTGATATGTACATTTCTGATTGGCAAATAGGTAGATATCTGGGTGTGGGCTTGTAAACATATAATTATGATACAAACATTTAAAAAAAAAGGTTGTACATTTTTAGTCAAAGTAAAATGACAATCAACATTTCTATTTCCAAAAATGTCATATTTCCAAATTTCTAACCATATTCCCATATTCTTTAATGCCAATATAATGTTCAATTAAGCCAGAGGAAGTGTCTGTTATTTTTTTTAATGTAAAATTTATTAGAAAACTGATAAACATTGTAATTATATTGGCCACATCCAGTCATCTCAGTTATTGATGTATCTTAATATTCCTACTTATTTGCACAAAGTAGGAATTCCTACTTTGGGCAGTTGCACAATGTAGGAATTCCTACTGGGTCACGATTCCTACTTGGTGCAAGACATCGTCACTTCCACCAGAGGGCAGGCAACGTGGTGACGGAACTGCGAGATCACACACTCATATGGTCTCACGGGAGTAAATGGGTCACTTCTGGTAGTATGTGTTAAATAGTCCCATTGTAAAAAAATGACATATCGTGAAAACGGTTGCCATGGCAACCAATATTAAAATTTTAGATATACCAAATAAAGTTTAAAACAATGTGTTAAGCCTGGGAATATTATTTAATTGTGATTGATGCTGTTATATGGTAGTTGGTGTGAACTAGAACCAAATATTCATACGCCACATATTTGAGATGAGTCAAAATGGGACAAAAACAAGATTGCGTTTTTTGTAAAATATGTCTTTTTGAGCATCTACCAAAAAATTTCGGCGGTGAACCTACCCTAATATTTTCACAAAATTGAAATAAACATGTATTTGATACATTTAGGTTAAAATAATTATATGACACCCCTTTTGAAATAATAATATTTGAGATGGAAATCTACATGTCTGAATTTACACCCAAAATAGGCCATTAATAACTCCCGTGAGACCATATAGGCCAGACGTGTGATTTATGTTTTTTGCGCTTGTCAGCTGCATTCAGAGACTTACAGTTTAAGCATATGTTGATTTTTCAATTGCATTTGTATTGTGAAGTTGAATGTGTTTAATTCTGGTCTTATTCAACTATTTTTTTTTAGTTTCACAGTGGTTTTAACGATATTAATTGAAGGTTTTCACTACCATTCACTCTTATGATCATTTGCAGTGATTTGGCCCGAAATTCAAGTTATACCGCTATTCAAATATGACAAGTAGATTTGATCCTAGGCTTCTCAATAAAGAAGAAAAGACCTTTCACATGACAATGATCGCGGATTTTTCAATATTAAATGATAGAACCGGATGTTTAGAATGGGAGAAGTCAAAAAGTGGGAGAGGGTATCCACAAATGAAGCTGACCCAAAAATTTTAAAAAAATTAAAAATAAAATAAAAAATCCACATTTTTTTAAAAAATAGCATGTTATAAAATGGCAATTTAAAGGAATTCCCCCATAGTGTGGGTACATTTTTTGGGTGGTTTTGTCAAGAGAATCTCCCATATTTTAAAATTTCCAGGTGAAAAATAGGGGTTCACCGCCGATTTTTTTCACAATTTTTCACTTTTTGACCAAATTTCTTATCTTTTAAAATATGCTTCCAGGTCATCATTTTCAGGTAAAAATGGGAAATTCATATAGCTGTTATACATTTATTTGCCAACATATTTCAAAAATATTTTGGAATATGTTAAAAATTATCCATTTCTATGTAAAAAAATAAGTGAAAATTTTTTTGGACAAAAACGCCTACTTTATATGGTCTCACGGGAGTAAATGGGTCACTTCTGGTAGTATGTGTTAAATAGTCCCATTGTAAAAAAATGACATATCGTGAAAACGGTTGCCATGGCAACCAATATTAAAATTTTAGATATACCAAATAAAGTTTAAAACAATGTGTTAAGCCTGGGAATATTATTTAATTGTGATTGATGCTGTTATATGGTAGTTGGTGTGAACTAGAACCAAATATTCATACGCCACATATTTGAGATGAGTCAAAATGGGACAAAAACAAGATTGCGTTTTTTGTAAAATATGTCTTTTTGAGCATCTACCAAAAAATTTCGGCGGTGAACCTACCCTAATATTTTCACAAAATTGAAATAAACATGTATTTGATACATTTAGGTTAAAATAATTATATGACACCCCTTTTGAAATAATAATATTTGAGATGGAAATCTACATGTCTGAATTTACACCCAAAATAGGCCATTAATAACTCCCGTGAGACCATATAGGCCAGACGTGTGATTTATGTTTTTTGCGCTTGTCAGCTGCATTCAGAGACTTACAGTTTAAGCATATGTTGATTTTTCAATTGCATTTGTATTGTGAAGTTGAATGTGTTTAATTCTGGTCTTATTCAACTATTTTTTTTTAGTTTCACAGTGGTTTTAACGATATTAATTGAAGGTTTTCACTACCATTCACTCTTATGATCATTTGCAGTGATTTGGCCCGAAATTCAAGTTATACCGCTATTCAAATATGACAAGTAGATTTGATCCTAGGCTTCTCAATAAAGAAGAAAAGACCTTTCACATGACAATGATCGCGGATTTTTCAATATTAAATGATAGAACCGGATGTTTAGAATGGGAGAAGTCAAAAAGTGGGAGAGGGTATCCACAAATGAAGCTGACCCAAAAATTTTAAAAAAATTAAAAATAAAATAAAAAATCCACATTTTTTTAAAAAATAGCATGTTATAAAATGGCAATTTAAAGGAATTCCCCCATAGTGTGGGTACATTTTTTGGGTGGTTTTGTCAAGAGAATCTCCCATATTTTAAAATTTCCAGGTGAAAAATAGGGGTTCACCGCCGATTTTTTTCACAATTTTTCACTTTTTGACCAAATTTCTTATCTTTTAAAATATGCTTCCAGGTCATCATTTTCAGGTAAAAATGGGAAATTCATATAGCTGTTATACATTTATTTGCCAACATATTTCAAAAATATTTTGGAATATGTTAAAAATTATCCATTTCTATGTAAAAAAATAAGTGAAAATTTTTTTGGACAAAAACGCCTACTTTATATGGTCTCACGGGAGTAAATGGGTCACTTCTGGTAGTATGTGTTAAATAGTCCCATTGTAAAAAAATGACATATCGTGAAAACGGTTGCCATGGCAACCAATATTAAAATTTTAGATATACCAAATAAAGTTTAAAACAATGTGTTAAGCCTGGGAATATTATTTAATTGTGATTGATGCTGTTATATGGTAGTTGGTGTGAACTAGAACCAAATATTCATACGCCACATATTTGAGATGAGTCAAAATGGGACAAAAACAAGATTGCGTTTTTTGTAAAATATGTCTTTTTGAGCATCTACCAAAAAATTTCGGCGGTGAACCTACCCTAATATTTTCACAAAATTGAAATAAACATGTATTTGATACATTTAGGTTAAAATAATTATATGACACCCCTTTTGAAATAATAATATTTGAGATGGAAATCTACATGTCTGAATTTACACCCAAAATAGGCCATTAATAACTCCCGTGAGACCATATCAGTGGCAACTTTTATCGCGGCCAATACCTCATATAGCAACTTTTTTTTTTTTTTTCAAATCTCGTCACCCTTCCTCTCTGATCACGTTCATGCTTTTTTTATATATGTATGTAATAATATAGAACCCTGGGAGTGAAATCTTGGCCAAAAACATCAGTAAGAGAAACATATATACATTTGAATCGTTTCATGAAACATGATGAACTATGACTAAGGAAGAAGGACTTGTGTTAGATTTACCTATAATCTTTGTTGAACTCTTTGATTTGGTGTCTCCAAGAATACCAGAACTCTGGAAAGCCATGAAGTAAGAGCATCAGAGGCTTGGATGCTGAACCACTCGCCACATAGTGAATCCTCTGACCCTGGAATATAGGATACAACTCATAAGCCAATACCTCACATTCTGTACAACCTCCAATGCCAATGGTGATATGGTCCAGGACTCATATGTTCCACTCATCATGTTGTTCCGATCAGCGTTCAAATCTTTCCTTCTAAGACATTTTGATCAGGGTATTTGTATATAGTACCTCAATAACAAATTAAATGTTTATAGAAAGAAAGCATCAAATATATATGACTGTGTGATGTGAAGGCAGCCTGTGATCTTAGGAGCTACAAGTGCGAGTGCATACAAGTGAAATGTCAAAAGATTTCCATTATATGTGCTGGAAGAACATGACAAGATGTTATTTAGGATACTGACATTAACCCTTGCGTAGCCATGGTTTCCCAGTAGAGGATCATCCAGTACTGACGGCCTGGGTCGGCTTCTCCATGACAGAAACTTTCTGGGCTTGGTGAAAAGTAGTCGCAGCATCTGTAAACATACTGCTAGCCCCCAAAATGCTCCAACTAGATACAAGACTAAGTATCTGACGATTTTTGTAACAGTATTTATAAAGTTCTGTACTTCTGCCATAATACAGGATTTAATGTTTTCATGTGTTCCCTTTAGATAGAAGGCATTGAGTATACAAATATGAACCTCAGCTTTGGTGATAAGAATGCATTCTGTTTTTCATGTTGGCAGACTTTAGACCAAAGTTATTTTGGGTCAGGGGACGTGGTCAGGGGTTCCAACAAGTGACACTTTGATATGTCCGTGAAGCTCGTCCCACATTCACTTTCGTCCCATATTCGTCCCACATTCGTCCCACATTCGTCCCATATTCGGTTTGTCAATTTTTGGCCTGTATACCCATCAGACTATAACAGGAAGGTCAAGATCTTTCTGGGGGGACCCCTTTAAAGGTCAGAGGCCTTTAAAAAGGTCAGGGCCCTTTTACCCTGACAAACATATAAAATATAAGCGCAAAAAGACAGAGAAGACTAAAGTGACGAGATGCCGATTTTCGCCGTTAAATTCCCCCCTTTTTTCAATTGGAATATTAAGCTAGGGGGGTCTATGATTTTTTTTAACCAAAACCATTTTGGTGCGAGACCGGTTTTAATATGCTAGAGACCCGTAAATCGGAGAAAACCTGGAATTTTACCCATTTTTTTGTGTTTGGGTACCCGGATGCCGATTTTCGCCGTTAAATTCCCCCCTTTTTTCAATTGGAATATTAAGCTAGGGGGGTCTATGATTTTTCTGAACCAAAACCATTTTGGTGCGAGACCGGTTTTAATATGCTAGAGACCCGTAAATCGGAGAAAACTTGGAATTTTACCCATTTTTTTGTGTTTGGATACCCGGATGCCGATTTTCGCCGTTAAATTCCCCCCTTTTTTCAATTGGAATATTAAGCTAGGGGGGTCTATGATTTTTCTGAACCAAAACCATTTTGGTGCGAGACCGGTTTTAATAGGCTAGAGACCCGTAAATCGGGGAAAAACGGTGCACTTCATAAAAAAAAATTATGTTCAAGTACCTGGATGCCGATTTTCGCCGTTAAATTCCCCCCTTTTTTCAATTGGAATATTAAGCTAGGGGGGTCTATTATTTTTTTGAACCAAAACCATTTTGGTGCGAGACCGGTTTTAATATGCTAGAGACCCGTAAATCGGAGAAAACTTGGAATTTTACCCATTTTTTTGTGTTTGGGTACCCGGATGCCGATTTTCGCCGTTAAATTCCCCCCTTTTTTCAATTGGAATATTAAGCTAGGGGGGTCTATGATTTTTTTGAACCAAAACCATTTTGGTGCGAGACCGGTTTTGATGTGCTAGAGACCCGTAAATGGGAGAAAACCGAGAATTTTACCCATTATTTTGTGTTTGGGTACCCGGATGCCGATTTTCGCCGTTAAATTCCCCACTTTTTTCAATTGGAATATTAAGCTAGGGGGGTCTATGATTTTTCTGAACCAAAACCATTTTGGTGCGAGACCGGTTTTGATGTGCTAGAGACCCGTAAATCGGAGAAAACCTGGAATTTTGCCCATTTTTTTGTGTTGAGGTACCCGGATGCCGATTTTCGCCGTTAAATTCCCCCCTTTTTTCAATTGGAATATTAAGCTAGGGGGGTCTATGATTTTTCTGAACCAAAACCATTTTGGTGCGAGACCGGTTTTGATGTGCTAGAGACCCGTAAATCGGAGAAAACCGGGAATTTTACCCATTTTTTTGTGTTTGGATACCCGGATGCGGATTTTCGCCGTTAAATTCCCCCCTTTTTTCAATTGGAATATTAAGCTAGGGGGGTCTATGATTTTTCTGAACCAAAACCATTTTGGTGCGAGACCGGTTTTAATAGGCTAGAGACCCGTAAATCAGGGAAAAACGATGCACTTCATAAAAAAAATTTATGTTCAAGTACCTGGATGCCGATTTTCGCCGTTAAATTTCCCCCTTTTTTCAATTGGAATATTAAGCTAGGGGGGTCTATGATTTTTTTTAACCAAAACCATTTTGGTGCGAGACCGGTTTTAATATGCTAGAGACCCGTATATCGGAAAAAACTTGGAATTTTACCCATTTTTTTGTGTTTGGATACCCGGATGCCGATTTTCGCCGTTAAATTCCCCCCTTTTTTCAATTGGAATATTAAGCTAGGGGGTCTATGATTTTTTTAAACCAAAACCATTTTGGTGCGAGACCGGTTTTGATGTGCTAGAGACCCCCCTTTTTTCAATTGGAATATTAAGCTAGGGGGGTCTATGATTTTTCTGAACCAAAACCATTTTGGTGCGAGACCGGTTTTGATGTGCTAGAGACCTGTAAATCGGAGAAAACCGGGAATTTTACCCATTATTTTGTGTTTGGGTACCCGGATGCCGATTTTCGCCGTTAAATTCCCCCCTTTTTTCAATTGGAATATTAAGCTAGGGGGGTCTATGATTTTTCTGAACCAAAACCATTTTGGTGCGAGACCGGTTTTAATAGGCTAGAGACCCGTAAATCGGGGAAAAACGGTGCACTTCATAAAAAAAATTTATGTTCAATTTCCTGGATGCCGATTTTCGCCGTTAAATTCCCCCCTTTTTTCAATTGGAATATTAAGCTAGGGGGGTCTATGATTTTTTTTAACCAAAACCATTTTGGTGCGAAACCGGTTTTATATGCTAGAGACCCGTAAATCGGAGAAAACTTGGAATTTAACCATTTTTTTGTGTTTGGGTACCCGGATGCCGATTTTCGCCGTTAAATTCCCCCCTTTTTTCAATTGGAATATTAAGCTACGGGGGTCTATGATTTTTCTGAACCAAAACCATCTTGGTGCGAGACCGGTTTTGATGTGCTAGAGACCCGTAAATGGGAGAAAACCGAGAATTTTACCCATTATTTTGTGTTTGGGTACCCGGATGCCGATTTTCGCCGTTAAATTCCCCACTTTTTTCAATTGGAATATTAAGCTAGGGGGGTCTATGATTTTTCTGAACCAAAACCATTTTGGTGCGAGACCAGTTTTGATGTGCTAGAGACCCGTAAATCGGAGAAAACCTGGAATTTTACCCATTTTTTTGTGTTGAGGTACCCGGATGCCGATTTTCGCCGTTAAATTCCCCCCTTTTTTCAATTGGAATATTAAGCTAGGGGGTCTATGATTTTTTTAAACCAAAACCATTTTGGTGCGAGACCGGTTTTGATGTGCTAGAGACCCTTAAATCGGAGAAAACCTGGAATTTTACCCATTATTTTGTGTTTGGGTACCCGGATGCCGATTTTCGCCGTTAAATTCCCCCCTTTTTTCAATTGGAATATTAAGCTAGGGGGGTCTTTGATTTTTCTGAACCAAAACCATTTTGGTGCGAGACCGGTTTTGATGTGCTAGAGACCTGTAAATCGGAGAAAACCGGGAATTTTACCCATTTTTTTGTGTTTGGATACCCGGATGCCGATTTTCGCCGTTAAATTCCCCCCTTTTTTCAATTGGAATATTAAGCTAGGGGGGTCTATGATTTTTCTGAACCAAAACCATTTTGGTGCGAGACCGGTTTTGATGTGCTAGAGACCCGTAAATCGGAGAAAACCGGGAATTTTACCCATTATTTTGTGTTTGGGTACCCGGATGCCGATTTTCGCCGTTAAATTCCCCCCTTTTTTCAATTGGAATATTAAGCTAGGGGGGTCTATGATTTTTCTGAACCAAAACCATTTTGGTGCGAGACCGGTTTTAATAGGCTAGAGACCCGTAAATCAGGGAAAAACGGTGCATTTCATAAAAAAAATTTATGTTGAAGTACCTGGATGCCGATTTTCGCCGTTAAATTCCCCCCTTTTTTCAATTGGAATATTAAGCTAGGGGGGTCTATGATTTTTTTTAACCAAAACCATTTTGGTGCGAGACCGGTTTTAATATGCTAGAGACCCGTAAATCGGAGAAAACTTGGAATTTTACCCATTTTTTTGTGTTTGGATACCCGGATGCCGATTTTCGCCGTTAAATTCCCCCCTTTTTTCAATTGGAATATTAAGCTAGGGGGGTCTATGATTTTTCTGAACCAAAACCATTTTGGTGTGAGACCGGTTTTGATGTGCTAGAGACCTGTAAATCGGAGAAAACCGGGAATTTTACCCATTATTTTGCCGTTAAATTCCCCCCTTTTTTCAATTGGAATATTAAGCTGGGGGGTCTATGATTTTTCTGAACCAAAACCATTTTGGTGCGAGACCGGTTTTGATGTGCTAGAGACCTGTAAATCGGAGAAAACCGGGAATTTTACCCATTATTTTGTGTTTGGGTACCCGGATGCCGATTTTCGCCGTTAAATTCCCCCCTTTTTTCAATTGGAATATTAAGCTAGGGGGGTCTATGATTTTTCTGAACCAAAACCATTTTAGTGTGAGACCGGTTTTGATGTGCTAGAGACCTGTAAATCGGAGAAAACCGGGAATTTTACCCATTATTTTGTGTTTGGGTACCCGGATGCCGATTTTCGCCGTTAAATTCCCCCCTTTTTTCAATTGGAATATTAAGCTAGGGGGGTCTATGATTTTTCTGAACCAAAACCATTTTGGTGCGAGACCGGTTTTGATGTGCTAGAGACCTGTAAATCGGAGAAAACCGGGAATTTTACCCATTATTTTGTGTTTGGGTACCCGGATGCCGATTTTCGCCGTTAAATTCCCCACTTTTTTCAATTGGAATATTAAGCTAGGGGGGTCTATGATTTTTCTGAACCAAAACCATTTTGGTGCGAGACCGGTTTTGATGTGCTAGAGACCTGTAAATTGGAGAAAACCGGGAATTTTACCCATTTTTTTGTGTTGAGGTACCCGGATGCCGATTTTCGCCGTTAAATTCCCCCCTTTTTTCAATTGGAATATTAAGCTAGGGGGGTCTATGATTTTTCTGAACCAAAACCATTTTGGTGCGAGACCGGTTTTAATAGGCTAGAGACCCGTAAATCGGGGAAAAACGGTGCACTTCATAAAAAAAATTTATGTTGAAGTACCTGGATGCCGATTTTCGCCGTTAAATTCCCCCCTTTTTTCAATTGGAATATTAAGCTAGGGGGTCTATGATTTTTTTAAACCAAAACCATTTTGGTGCGAGACCGGTTTTGATGTGCTAGAGACCCTTAAATCGGAGAAAACCTGGAATTTTACCCATTATTTTGTGTTTGGGTACCCGGATGCCGATTTTCGCCGTTAAATTCCCCCCTTTTTTCAATTGGAATATTAAGCTAGGGGGGTCTATGATTTTTCTGAACCAAAACCATTTTGGTGCGAGACCGGTTTTGATGTGCTAGAGACCTGTAAATCGGAGAAAACCGGGAATTTTACCCATTATTTTGTGTTTGGGTACCCGGATGCCGATTTTCGCCGTTAAATTCCCCCCTTTTTTCAATTGGAATATTAAGCTAGGGGGGTCTATGATTTTTCTGAACCAAAACCATTTTGGTGCGAGACCGGTTTTAATAGGCTAGAGACCCGTAAATCGGGGAAAAACGGTGCACTTCATAAAAAAAATTTATGTTCAATTTCCTGGATGCCGATTTTCGCCGTTAAATTCCCCCCTTTTTTCAATTGGAATATTAAGCTAGGGGGGTCTATGATTTTTTTGAACCAAAACCATTTTGGTGCGAAACCGGTTTTATATGCTAGAGACCCGTAAATCGGAGAAAACTTGGAATTTAACCGTTTTTTTGTGTTTGGGTACCCGGATGCCGATTTTCGCCGTTAAATTCCCCCCTTTTTTCAATTGGAATATTAAGCTACGGGGGTCTATGATTTTTCTGAACCAAAACCATTTTGGTGCGAGACCGGTTTTGATGTGCTAGAGACCCGTAAATGGGAGAAAACCGAGAATTTTACCCATTATTTTGTGTTTGGGTACCCGGATGCCGATTTTCGCCGTTAAATTCCCCACTTTTTTCAATTGGAATATTAAGCTAGGGGGGTCTATGATTTTTCTGAACCAAAACCATTTTGGTGCGAGACCAGTTTTGATGTGCTAGAGACCCGTAAATCGGAGAAAACCTGGAATTTTACCCATTTTTTTGTGTTGAGGTACCCGGATGCCGATTTTCGCCGTTAAATTCCCCCCTTTTTTCAATTGGAATATTAAGCTAGGGGGGTCTATGATTTTTCTGAACCAAAACCATTTTGGTGTGAGACCGGTTTTGATGTGCTAGAGACCTGTAAATCGGAGAAAACCGGGAATTTTACCCATTATTTTGTGTTTGGGTACCCGGATGCCGATTTTCGCCGTTAAATTCCCCCCTTTTTTCAATTGGAATATTAAGCTAGGGGGGTCTATGATTTTTCTGAACCAAAACCATTTTGGTGCGAAACCGGTTTTAATAGGCTAGAGACCCGTAAATCGGGGAAAAACGGTGCACTTCATAAAAAAAATTTATGTTGAAGTACCTGGATGCCGATTTTCGCCGTTAAATTCCCCCCTTTTTTCAATTGGAATATTAAGCTAGGGGGTCTATAATTTTTTTAAACCAAAACCATTTTGGTGCGAGACCGGTTTTGATGTGCTAGAGACCCTTAAATCGGAGAAAACCTGGAATTTTACCCATTATTTTGTGTTTGGGTACCCGGATGCCGATTTTCGCCGTTAAATTCCCCCCTTTTTTCAATTGGAATATTAAGCTAGGGGGGGTCTATGATTTTTCTGAACCAAAACCATTTTGGTGCGAGACCGGTTTTGATGTGCTAGAGACCTGTAAATCGGAGAAAACCGGGAATTTTACCCATTATTTTGTGTTTGGGTACCCGGATGCCGATTTTCTCCGTTAAATTCCCCCCTTTTTTCAATTGGAATATTAAGCTAGGGGGGTCTATGATTTTTCTGAACCAAAACCATTTTGGTGCGAGACCGGTTTTAATAGGCTAGAGACCCGTAAATCGGGGAAAAACGGTGCACTTCATAAAAAAAATTTATGTTGAAGTACCTGGATGCCGATTTTCGCCGTTAAATTCCCCCCTTTTTTCAATTGGAATATTAAGCTAGGGGGGTCTATGATTTTTTTTAACCAAAACCATTTTGGTGCGAGACCGGTTTTAATATGCTAGAGACCCGTAAATCGGAGAAAACTTGGAATTTTACCCATTTTTTTGTGTTTGGATACCCGGATGCCGATTTTCGCCGTTTAATTCCCCCCTTTTTTCAATTGGAATATTAAGCTAGGGGGGTCTATGATTTTTCTGAACCAAAACCATTTTGGTGCGAGACCGGTTTTGATGTGCTAGAGACCTGTAAATCGGAGAAAACCGGGAATTTTACCCATTATTTTGTGTTTGGGTACCCGGATGCCGATTTTCGCCGTTGAATTCCCCCCTTTTTTCAATTGGAATATTAAGCTAGGGGGGTCTATGATTTTTCTGAACCAAAACCATTTTGGTGCGAGACCGGTTTTAATAGGCTAGAGACCCGTAAATCGGGGAAAAACGGTGCACTTCATAAAAAAAATTTATGTTCAATTTCCTGGATGCCGATTTTCGCCGTTAAATTCCCCCCTTTTTTCAATTGGAATATTAAGCTAGGGGGGGTCTATGATTTTTTTGAACCAAAACCATTTTGGTGCGAAACCGGTTTTATATGCTAGAGACCCGTAAATCGGAGAAAACTTGGAATTTTATCCGTTTTTTTGTGTTTGGGTACCCGGATGCCGATTTTCGCCGTTAAATTCCCCCCTTTTTTCAATTGGAATATTAAGCTAGGGGGGTCTATGATTTTTCTGAACCAAAACCATTTTGGTGCGAGACCGGTTTTAATAGGCTAGAGACCCGTAAATCAGGGAAAAACGGTGCATTTCATAAAAAAAATTTATGTTGAAGTACCTGGATGCCGATTTTCGCCGTTAAATTCCCCCCTTTTTTCAATTGGAATATTAAGCTAGGGGGGTCTATGATTTTTTTTAACCAAAACCATTTTGGTGCGAGACCGGTTTTAATATGCTAGAGACCCGTAAATCGGAGAAAACTTGGAATTTTACCCATTTTTTTGTGTTTGGATACCCGGATGCCGATTTTCGCCGTTAAATTCCCCCCTTTTTTCAATTGGAATATTAAGCTAGGGGGGTCTATGATTTTTCTGAACCAAAACCATTTTGGTGTGAGACCGGTTTTGATGTGCTAGAGACCTGTAAATCGGAGAAAACCGGGAATTTTACCCATTATTTTGCCGTTAAATTCCCCCCTTTTTTCAATTGGAATATTAAGCTGGGGGGTCTATGATTTTTCTGAACCAAAACCATTTTGGTGCGAGACCGGTTTTGATGTGCTAGAGACCTGTAAATCGGAGAAAACCGGGAATTTTACCCATTATTTTGTGTTTGGGTACCCGGATGCCGATTTTCGCCGTTAAATTCCCCCCTTTTTTCAATTGGAATATTAAGCTAGGGGGGTCTATGATTTTTCTGAACCAAAACCATTTTAGTGTGAGACCGGTTTTGATGTGCTAGAGACCTGTAAATCGGAGAAAACCGGGAATTTTACCCATTATTTTGTGTTTGGGTACCCGGATGCCGATTTTCGCCGTTAAATTCCCCCCTTTTTTCAATTGGAATATTAAGCTAGGGGGGTCTATGATTTTTCTGAACCAAAACCATTTTGGTGCGAGACCGGTTTTGATGTGCTAGAGACCTGTAAATCGGAGAAAACCGGGAATTTTACCCATTATTTTGTGTTTGGGTACCCGGATGCCGATTTTCGCCGTTAAATTCCCCACTTTTTTCAATTGGAATATTAAGCTAGGGGGGTCTATGATTTTTCTGAACCAAAACCATTTTGGTGCGAGACCGGTTTTGATGTGCTAGAGACCTGTAAATTGGAGAAAACCGGGAATTTTACCCATTTTTTTGTGTTGAGGTACCCGGATGCCGATTTTCGCCGTTAAATTCCCCCCTTTTTTCAATTGGAATATTAAGCTAGGGGGGTCTATGATTTTTCTGAACCAAAACCATTTTGGTGCGAGACCGGTTTTAATAGGCTAGAGACCCGTAAATCGGGGAAAAACGGTGCACTTCATAAAAAAAATTTATGTTGAAGTACCTGGATGCCGATTTTCGCCGTTAAATTCCCCCCTTTTTTCAATTGGAATATTAAGCTAGGGGGTCTATGATTTTTTTAAACCAAAACCATTTTGGTGCGAGACCGGTTTTGATGTGCTAGAGACCCTTAAATCGGAGAAAACCTGGAATTTTACCCATTATTTTGTGTTTGGGTACCCGGATGCCGATTTTCGCCGTTAAATTCCCCCCTTTTTTCAATTGGAATATTAAGCTAGGGGGGTCTATGATTTTTCTGAACCAAAACCATTTTGGTGCGAGACCGGTTTTGATGTGCTAGAGACCTGTAAATCGGAGAAAACCGGGAATTTTACCCATTATTTTGTGTTTGGGTACCCGGATGCCGATTTTCGCCGTTAAATTCCCCCCTTTTTTCAATTGGAATATTAAGCTAGGGGGGTCTATGATTTTTCTGAACCAAAACCATTTTGGTGCGAGACCGGTTTTAATAGGCTAGAGACCCGTAAATCGGGGAAAAACGGTGCACTTCATAAAAAAAATTTATGTTCAATTTCCTGGATGCCGATTTTCGCCGTTAAATTCCCCCCTTTTTTCAATTGGAATATTAAGCTAGGGGGGTCTATGATTTTTTTGAACCAAAACCATTTTGGTGCGAAACCGGTTTTATATGCTAGAGACCCGTAAATCGGAGAAAACTTGGAATTTAACCGTTTTTTTGTGTTTGGGTACCCGGATGCCGATTTTCGCCGTTAAATTCCCCCCTTTTTTCAATTGGAATATTAAGCTACGGGGGTCTATGATTTTTCTGAACCAAAACCATTTTGGTGCGAGACCGGTTTTGATGTGCTAGAGACCCGTAAATGGGAGAAAACCGAGAATTTTACCCATTATTTTGTGTTTGGGTACCCGGATGCCGATTTTCGCCGTTAAATTCCCCACTTTTTTCAATTGGAATATTAAGCTAGGGGGGTCTATGATTTTTCTGAACCAAAACCATTTTGGTGCGAGACCAGTTTTGATGTGCTAGAGACCCGTAAATCGGAGAAAACCTGGAATTTTACCCATTTTTTTGTGTTGAGGTACCCGGATGCCGATTTTCGCCGTTAAATTCCCCCCTTTTTTCAATTGGAATATTAAGCTAGGGGGGTCTATGATTTTTCTGAACCAAAACCATTTTGGTGTGAGACCGGTTTTGATGTGCTAGAGACCTGTAAATCGGAGAAAACCGGGAATTTTACCCATTATTTTGTGTTTGGGTACCCGGATGCCGATTTTCGCCGTTAAATTCCCCCCTTTTTTCAATTGGAATATTAAGCTAGGGGGGTCTATGATTTTTCTGAACCAAAACCATTTTGGTGCGAAACCGGTTTTAATAGGCTAGAGACCCGTAAATCGGGGAAAAACGGTGCACTTCATAAAAAAAATTATGTTGAAGTACCTGGATGCCGATTTTCGCCGTTAAATTCCCCCCTTTTTTCAATTGGAATATTAAGCTAGGGGGTCTATAATTTTTTTAAACCAAAACCATTTTGGTGCGAGACCGGTTTTGATGTGCTAGAGACCCTTAAATCGGAGAAAACCTGGAATTTTACCATTATTTTGTGTTTGGGTACCGGATGCCGATTTTCGCCGTTAAATTCCCCCTTTTTTCAATTGGAATATTAAGCTACTAGGGGGGGTCTATGATTTTTCTGAACCAAAACCATTTTGGTGCGAGACCGGTTTTGATGTGCTAGAGACCTGTAAATCGGAGAAAACCGGGAATTTTACCCATTATTTTGTGTTTGGGTACCCGGATGCCGATTTTCTCCGTTAAATTCCCCCCTTTTTTCAATTGGAATATTAAGCTAGGGGGGTCTATGATTTTTCTGAACCAAAACCATTTTGGTGCGAGACCGGTTTTAATAGGCTAGAGACCCGTAAATCGGGGAAAAACGGTGCACTTCATAAAAAAAATTTATGTTGAAGTACCTGGATGCCGATTTTCGCCGTTAAATTCCCCCCTTTTTTCAATTGGAATATTAAGCTAGGGGGGTCTATGATTTTTTTTAACCAAAACCATTTTGGTGCGAGACCGGTTTTAATATGCTAGAGACCCGTAAATCGGAGAAAACTTGGAATTTTACCCATTTTTTTGTGTTTGGATACCCGGATGCCGATTTTCGCCGTTTAATTCCCCCCTTTTTTCAATTGGAATATTAAGCTAGGGGGGTCTATGATTTTTCTGAACCAAAACCATTTTGGTGCGAGACCGGTTTTGATGTGCTAGAGACCTGTAAATCGGAGAAAACCGGGAATTTTACCCATTATTTTGTGTTTGGGTACCCGGATGCCGATTTTCGCCGTTGAATTCCCCCCTTTTTTCAATTGGAATATTAAGCTAGGGGGGTCTATGATTTTTCTGAACCAAAACCATTTTGGTGCGAGACCGGTTTTAATAGGCTAGAGACCCGTAAATCGGGGAAAAACGGTGCACTTCATAAAAAAAATTTATGTTCAATTTCCTGGATGCCGATTTTCGCCGTTAAATTCCCCCCTTTTTTCAATTGGAATATTAAGCTAGGGGGGGTCTATGATTTTTTTGAACCAAAACCATTTTGGTGCGAAACCGGTTTTATATGCTAGAGACCCGTAAATCGGAGAAAACTTGGAATTTTATCCGTTTTTTTTGTGTTTGGGTACCCGGATGCCGATTTTCGCCGTTAAATTCCCCCCTTTTTTCAATTGGAATATTAAGCTACGGGGGTCTATGATTTTTCTGAACCAAAACCATTTTGGTGCGAGATCGGTTTTGATGTGCTAGAGACCCGTAAATCGGAGAAAACCTGGAATTTTACCCATTTTTTTGTGTTGAGGTACCCGGATGCCGATTTTCGCCGTTAAATTCCCCCCTTTTTTCAATTGGAATATTAAGCTAGGGGGATCTATGATTTTTTTTAACCAAAACCATTTTGGTGCGAGACCGGTTTTGATGTGCTAGAGACCCTTAAATCGGAGAAAACTTGGAATTTTACCCATTATTTTGTGTTTGGGTACCCGGATGCCGATTTTCGCCGTTAAATTCCCCCCTTTTTTCAATTGGAATATTAAGCTAGGGGGGTCTATGATTTTTCTGAACCAAAACCATTTTGGTGCGAGACCGGTTTTGATGTGCTAGAGACCTGTAAATCGGAGAAAACCGAGAATTTTACCCATTATTTTGTGTTTGGGTACCCGGATGCCGATTTTCGCCGTTAAATTCCCCCCTTTTTTCAATTGGAATATTAAGCTAGGGGGGTCTATGATTTTTCTGAACCAAAACCATTTTGGTGCGAGACCGGTTTTAATAGGCTAGAGACCCGTAAATCGGGGAAAAAGGGTGCACTTCATAAAAAAAATTTATGTTCAAGTTCCTGGATGCCGATTTTCGCCGTTAAATTCCCCCCTTTTTTCAATTGGAATATTAAGCTAGGGGGGTCTATGATTTTTTGAACCAAAACCATTTTGGTGCGAAAACCGGTTTTATATGCTAGAGACCCGTAAATCGGAGAAAACTTGGAATTTTACCCGTTTTTTTTGTGTTTGGGTACCCGGATGCCGATTTTCGCCGTTAAATTCCCCCCTTTTTTCAATTGGAATATTAAGCTACGGGGGTCTATGATTTTCTGAACCAAAACCATTTTGGTGCGAGACCGGTTTTGATGTGCTAGAGACCCGTAAATGGGAGAAAACCGAGAATTTTACCCATTATTTTGTGTTTGGGTACCCGGATGCCGATTTTCGCCGTTAAATTCCCCACTTTTTTCAATTGGAATATTAAGCTAGGGGGGACTATGATTTTTCTGAACCAAAACCATTTTGGTGCGAGACCGGTTTTAATAGGCTAGAGACCCGTAAATCGGGGAAAAACGGTGCACTTCATAAAAAAAATATATGTTCAAGTACCTGGATGCCGATTTTCGCCGTTAAATTCCCCCCTTTTTTCAATTGGAATATTAAGCTAGGGGGGTCTATGATTTTTTAACCAAAACCATTTTGGTGCGAGACCGGTTTTAATATGCTAGAGACCCGTAAATCGGAGAAAACCTGGAATTTTACCCATTTTTTTGTGTTTGGGTACCCGGATGCCGATTTTCGCCGTTAAATTCCCCCCTTTTTTCAATTGGAATATTAAGCTAGGGGGGTCTATGATTTTTTTTAACCAAAACCATTTTGGTGCGAGACCGGTTTTAATATGCTAGAGACCCGTAAATGGAGAAAACCGAGAATTTTACCCATTATTTTGTGTTTGGGTACCCGGATGCCGATTTTCGCCGTTAAATTCCCCCCTTTTTTCAATTGGAATATTAAGCTAGGGGGGTCTATGATTTTTCTGAACCAAAACCATTTTGGTGCGAAACCGGTTTTGATGTGCTAGAGACCCGTAAATCGGAGAAAAATTGGAATTTTACCCATTTTTTTGTGTTTGGATACCCGGATGCCGATTTTCGCCGTTAAATTCCCCCCTTTTTTCAATTGGAATATTAAGCTAGGGGGGTCTATGATTTTTCTGAACCAAAACCATTTTGGTGCGAGACCGGTTTTGATGTGCTAGAGACCCGTAAATCGGAGAAAACCAGGAATTTTACCCATTATTTTGTGTTTGGGTACCTGGATGCCGATTTTCGCCGTTAAATTCCCCCCTTTTTTCAATTGGAATATTAAGCTAGGGGGGTCTATGATTTTTTTTAACCAAAACCATTTTGGTGCGAGACCGGTTTTGATGTGCTAGAGACCCTTAAATCGGAGAAAACTTGGAATTTTACCCATTTTTTTGTGTTTGGATACCCGGATGCCAATTTTCGCCGTTAAATTCCCCCCTTTTTTCAATTGGAATATTAAGCTAGGGGGGTCTATGATTTTTCTGAACCAAAACCATTTTGGTGCGAGACCGGTTTTGATGTGCTAGAGACCTGTAAATCGGAGAAAACCGGGAATTTTACCGATTATTTTGTGTTTGGGTACCCGGATCCAAATTTTAACCGTTAAATTCCCCCCTTTTTTCAATTGGAATATTAAGCTAGGGGGGTCTATGATTTTTCTGAACCAAAACCATTTTGGTGCGAGACCGGTTTTAATAGGCTAGAGAACCGTAAATCAGGGAAAAACGGTGCACTTCATAAAAAAAATTTATGTTCAAGTACCTGGATGCCGATTTTCGCCGTTAAATTCCCCCCTTTTTTCAATTGGAATATTAAGCTAGGGGGGTCTGTGATTTTTTTTAACCAAAACCATTTTGGTGCGAGACCGGTTTTAATATGCTAGAGACCCGTAAATCGGAAAAAACTTGGAATTTTACCCATTTTTTTGTGTTTGGATACCTGGATGCCGATTTTCGCCGTTAAATTCCCCCCTTTTTTTAATTGGAATATTAAGCTAGGGGGGTCTATGATTTTTCTGAACCAAAACCATTTTGGTGCGAGACAGGTTTTAATAGGCTAGAGACCCGTAAATCGGGGAAAAACGGTGCACTCCATAAAAAAAATTTATGTTCAAGTACCTGGATGCCGATTTTCGCCGTTAAATTCCCCCCTTTTTTCAATTGGAATATTAAGCTAGGGCGGTCTATGATTTTTCTGAACCAAAACCATTTTGGTGCGAGACCGGTTTTGATGTGCTAGAGACCCGTAAATCGGGGAAAAACGGTGCACTTCATAAAAAAAATTTATGTTCAAGTACCTGGATGCCGATTTTCGCCGTTAAATTCCCCCCTTTTTTCAATTGGAATATTAGGCTAGGGGGGTCTATGATTTTTCTGAACCAAAACCATTTTGGTGCGAGACCGGTTTTAATATGCTAGAGATCCGTAAATCGGAGAAAACCTGGAATTATACCCATTTTTTGGTGTTTGGATACCCGGGTAAAATTCCCGGTTTTCTCCGATTTACGGGTCTCTAGCACATCAAAACCGGTCTCGCACCAAAATGGTTTTGGTTCAGAAAAATCATAGACCCCCCTAGCTTAATATTCCAATTGAAAAAAGGGGGGAATTTAATGGCGAAAATCGGCATCCGGGTATCCAAACACAAAATAATGGGTAAAATTCCCGGTTTTCTCTGATTTACGGGTCTCTAGTATATCAAAACCGGTCTCGCACCAAAATGGTTTTGGTTAAAAAAAATCATAGACCCCCCTAGCTTAATATTCCAATTGAAAAAAGGGGGGAATTTAACGGCGAAAATCGGCATCCGGGTACCCAAACACAAAAAAATGGGTAAAATTCCAGGTTTTTTCCGATATACGGGTCTCTAGCATATCAAAACCGGTCTCACACCAAAATGGTTTTGGTTAAAAAAAATCATAGAACCCCCTAGCTTAATATTCCAATTGAAAAAAGGGGGGAATTTAACGGCGAAAATCGGCATCCGGGTATCCAAACACAAAAAAATAGGTAAAATTCCAAGTTTTCTCCGATTTACGGGTCTCTAGCATATTAAAACCGGTCTCGCACCAAAATGGTTTTGGTTAAAAAAAATCATAGACCCCCCTAGCTTAATATTCCAATTGAAAAAAGGGGGGAATTTAACGGCGAAAATCGGCATCCAGGTACTTCAACATAAATTTTTTTTATGAAGTGCACCGTTTTTCCCTGATTTACGGGTCTCTAGCCTATTAAAACCGGTCTCGCACCAAAATGGTTTTGGTTCAGAAAAATCATAGACCCCCCTAGCTTAATATTCCAATTGAAAAAAGGGGGGAATTTAACGGCGAAAATCGGCATCCGGGTACCCAAACACAAAATAATGGGTAAAATTCCAGGTTTTCTCCGATTTAAGGGTCTCTAGCACATCAAAACCGGTCTCGCACCAAAATGGTTTTGGTTTAAAAAAATCATAGACCCCCCTAGCTTAATATTCCAATTGAAAAAAGGGGGGAATTTAACGGCGAAAATCGGCATCCGGGTACCCAAACACAAAATAATGGGTAAAATTCCAGGTTTTCTCCGATTTAAGGGTCTCTAGCACATCAAAACCGGTCTCGCACCAAAATGGTTTTGGTTCAGAAAAATCATAGACCCCCCTAGCTTAATATTCCAATTGAAAAAAGGGGGGAATTTAACGGCGAAAATCGGCATCCGGGTACCTCAATACAAAAAAATGGGTAAAATTCCAGGTTTTCTCCGATTTACGGGTCTCTAGCACATCAAAACCGGTCTCGCACCAAAATGGTTTTGATTCAGAAAAATCATAGACCCCCCTAGCTTAATATTCCAATTGAAAAAAGGGGGGAATTTAACGGCGAAAATCGGCATCCGGGTACCCAAACACAAAAAAATGGGTAAAATTCCAAGTTTTCTCCGATTTACGGGTCTCTAGCATATTAAAACCGGTCTCGCACCAAAATGGTTTTGGTTCAAAAAAATAATAGACCCCCCTAGCTTAATATTCCAATTGAAAAAAGGGGGGAATTTAACGGCGAAAATCGGCATCCAGGTACTTGAACATAAATTTTTTTATGAAGTGCACCGTTTTTCCCCGATTTACGGGTCTCTAGCCTATTAAAACCGGTCTCGCACCAAAATGGTTTTGGTTCAGAAAAATCATAGACCCCCCTAGCTTCATATTCCAATTGAAAAAAGGGGGGAATTTAACGGCAAAAATCGGCATCCGGGTACCCAAACACAAAATAATGGGTAAAATTCTCGGTTTTCTCCGATTTACGGGTCTCTAGCATATTAAAACCGGTCTCGCACCAAAATGGTTTTGGTTAAAAAAAATCATAGACCCCCCTAGCTTAATATTCCAATTGAAAAAAGGGGGGAATTTAACGGCGAAAATCGGCATCCAGGTACTTGAACATAAATTTTTTTTATGAAGTGCAACGTTTTTCCCCGATTTACGGGTCTCTAGCCTATTAAAACCCGTCTCGCACCAAAATGGTTTTGGTTCAGAAAAATCATAGTCGCCCCTAGCTTAATATTCCAATTGAAAAAAGTGGAGAATTTAACGGCGAAAATCGGCATCCGGGTACCCAAACACAAAATAATGGGTAAAATTCTCGGTTTTCTCCCATTTACGGGTCTCTAGCACATCAAAACCGGTCTCGCACCAAAATGGTTTTGGTTCAGAAAAATCATAGACCCCCGTAGCTTAATATTCCAATTGAAAAAAGGGGGGAATTTAACGGCGAAAATCGGCATCCGGGTACCCAAACACAAAAAAAAACGGGTAAAATTCCAGGTTTTCTCCGATTTACGGGTCTCTAGCATGTAAAACCGGTTTCGCACCAAAATGGTTTTGGTTCAAAAAAATCATAGACCCCCCTAGCTTAATATTCCAATTGAAAAAAGGGGGGAATTTAACGGCGAAAATCGGCATCCAGGAACTTGAACATAAATTTTTTTTATGAAGTGCACCGTTTTTCCCCGATTTACGGGTCTCTAGCCTATTAAAACCGGTCTCGCACCAAAATGGTTTTGGTTCAGAAAAATCATAGACCCCCCTAGCTTAATATTCCAATTGAAAAAAGGGGGGAATTTAACGGCGAAAATCGGCATCCGGGTACCCAAACACAAAATAATGGGTAAAATTCCCGGTTTTCTCCGATTTACAGGTCTCTAGCACATCAAAACCGGTCTCGCACCAAAATGGTTTTGGTTCAGAAAAATCATAGACCCCCCTAGCTTAATATTCCAATTGAAAAAAGGGGGGAATTTAACGGCGAAAATCGGCATCCGGGTACCCAAACACAAAATAATGGGTAAAATTCCCGGTTTTCTCCGATTTACAGGTCTCTAGCACATCAAAACCGGTCTCACACTAAAATGGTTTTGGTTCAGAAAAATCATAGACCCCCCTAGCTTAATATTCCAATTGAAAAAAGGGGGGAATTTAACAGCGAAAATCGGCATCCGGGTACCCAAACACAAAATAATGGGTAAAATTCCCGGTTTTCTCCGATTTACAGGTCTCTAGCACATCAAAACCGGTCTCGCACCAAAATGGTTTTGGTTCAGAAAAATCATAGACCCCCCTAGCTTAATATTCCAATTGAAAAAAGGGGGGAATTTAACGGCGAAAATCGGCATCCGGGTACCCAAACACAAAATAATGGGTAAAATTCACGGTTTTTCTCCGATTTACAGGTCTCTAGCACATCAAAACCGGTCTCACACCAAAATGGTTTTGGTTCAGAAAAATCATAGACCCCCCTAGCTTAATATTCCAATTGAAAAAAGGGGGGAATTTAACGGCGAAAATCGGCATCCGGGTACCCAAACACAAAATAATGGGTAAAATTCCCGGTTTTCTCCGATTTAAGGGTCTCTAGCACATCAAAACCGGTCTCGCACCAAAATGGTTTTGGTTTAAAAAAATCATAGACCCCCCTAGCTTAATATTCCAATTGAAAAAAGGGGGGAATTTAACGGCGAAAATCGGCATCCGGGTACCTCAACACAAAAAAATGGGTAAAATTCCAGGTTTTCTCCGATTTACGGGTCTCTAGCACATCAAAACCGGTCTCGCACCAAAATGGTTTTGATTCAGAAAAATCATAGACCCCCTAGCTTAATATTACAATTGAAAAAAGTGGGGAATTTAACGGCGAAAATCGGCATCCGGGTACCCAAACACAAAATAATGGGTAAAATTCTCGGTTTTCTCCCATTTACGGGTCTCTAGCACATCAAAACCGGTCTCGCACCAAAATGGTTTTGGTTCAGAAAAATCATAGACCCCCGTAGCTTAATATTCCAATTGAAAAAAGGGGGGAATTTAACGGCGAAAATCGGCATCCGGGTACTCAAACACAAAAAAACGGGTAAAATTCCAAGTTTTCTCCGATTTACGGGTCTCTAGCATATTAAAACCGGTCTCGCACCAAAATGGTTTTGGTTCAAAAAAATCATAGACCCCCCTAGCTTAATATTCCAATTGAAAAAAGGGGGGAATTTAACGGCGAAAATCGGCATCCAGGAACTTGAACATAAATTTTTTTTATGAAGTGCACCGTTTTTCCCCGATTTACGGGTCTCTAGCCTATTAAAACCGGTCTCGCACCAAAATGGTTTTGGTTCAGAAAAATCATAGACCCCCCTAGCTTAATATTCCAATTGAAAAAAGGGGGGAATTTAACGGCGAAAATCGGCATCCGGGTACCCAAACACAAAAAAATGGGTAAAATTCCCGGTTTTCTCCGATTTACAGGTCTCTAGCACATCAAAACCGGTCTCGCACCAAAATGGTTTTGGTTCAGAAAAATCATAGACCCCCCTAGCTTAATATTCCAATTGAAAAAAGGGGGGAATTTAACGGCGAAAATCGGCATCCGGGTATCCAAACACAAAAAAATGGGTAAAATTCCAAGTTTTCTCCAATTTACGGGTCTCTAGCATATTAAAACCGGTCTCGCACCAAAATGGTTTTGGTTAAAAAAAATCATAGACCCCCCTAGCTTAATATTCCAATTGAAAAAAGGGGGGAATTTAACGGCGAAAATCGGCATCCAGGTACTTCAACATAAATTTTTTTTATGAAGTGCACCGTTTTTCCCCGATTTACGGGTCTCTAGCCTATTAAAACCGGTCTCGCACCAAAATGGTTTTGGTTCAGAAAAATCATAGACCCCCCTAGCTATTCCAATTGAAAAAAGGGGGGAATTTAACGGCGAAAATCGGCATCAAGGTACCCAAACACAAAATAATGGGTAAAATTCCCGGTTTTCTCCGATTTACAGGTCTCTAGCACATCAAAACCGGTCTCGCACCAAAATGGTTTTGGTTCAGAAAAATCATAGACCCCCCTAGCTTAATATTCCAATTGAAAAAAGGGGGGAATTTAACGGCGAAAATCGGCATCCGGGTACCCAAACACAAAATAATGGGTAAAATTCCCGGTTTTCTCCGATTTACAGGTCTCTAGCACATCAAAACCGGTCTCACACCAAAATGGTTTTGGTTCAGAAAAATCATAGACCCCCCTAGCTTAATATTCCAATTGAAAAAAGGGGGGAATTTAACGGCGAAAATCGGCATCCGGGTACCCAAACACAAAATAATGGGTAAAATTCCAAGTTTTCTCCGATTTAAGGGTCTCTAGCACATCAAAACCGGTCTCGCACCAAAATGGTTTTGGTTTAAAAAAATCATAGACCCCCCTAGCTTAATATTCCAATTGAAAAAAGGGGGGAATTTAACGGCGAAAATCGGCATCCGGGTACCTCAACACAAAAAAATGGGTAAAATTCCAGGTTTTCTCCGATTTACGGGTCTCTAGCACATCAAAACCGGTCTCGCACCAAAATGGTTTTGGTTCAGAAAAATCATAGACCCCCCTAGCTTAATATTCCAATTGAAAAAAGTGGGGAATTTAACGGCGAAAATCGGCATCCGGGTACCCAAACACAAAATAATGGGTAAAATTCTCGGTTTTCTCCCATTTACGGGTCTCTAGCACATCAAAACCGGTCTCGCACCAAAATGGTTTTGGTTCAGAAAAATCATAGACCCCCGTAGCTTAATATTCCAATTGAAAAAAGGGGGGAATTTAACGGCGAAAATCGGCATCCGGGTACCCAAACACAAAAAAACGGGTAAAATTCCAAGTTTTCTCCGATTTACGGGTCTCTAGCATATAAAACCGGTTTCGCACCAAAATGGTTTTGGTTCAAAAAAATCATAGACCCCCCTAGCTTAATATTCCAATTGAAAAAAGGGGGGAATTTAACGGCGAAAATCGGCATCCAGGAACTTGAACATAAATTTTTTTTATGAAGTGCACCGTTTTTCCCCGATTTACGGGTCTCTAGCCTATTAAAACCGGTCTCGCACCAAAATGGTTTTGGTTCAGAAAAATCATAGACCCCCCTAGCTTAATATTCCAATTGAAAAAAGGGGGGAATTTAACGGCGAAAATCGGCATCCGGGTACCCAAACACAAAATAATGGGTAAAATTCCCGGTTTTCTCCGATTTACAGGTATCTAGCACATCAAAACCGGTCTCGCACCAAAATGGTTTTGGTTCAGAAAAATCATAGACCCCCCTAGCTTAATATTCCAATTGAAAAAAGGGGGGAATTTAACGGCGAAAATCGGCATCCGGGTATCCAAACACAAAAAAATAGGTAAAATTCCAAGTTTTCTCCGATTTACGGGTCTCTAGCATATTAAAACCGGTCTCGCACCAAAATGGTTTTGGTTAAAAAAAATCATAGACCCCCCTAGCTTAATATTCCAATTGAAAAAAGGGGGGAATTTAACGGCGAAAATCGGCATCCAGGTACTTCAACATAAATTTTTTTTATGAAGTGCACCGTTTTTCCCTGATTTACGGGTCTCTAGCCTATTAAAACCGGTCTCGCACCAAAATGGTTTTGGTTCAGAAAAATCATAGACCCCCCTAGCTTAATATTCCAATTGAAAAAAGGGGGGAATTTAACGGCGAAAATCGGCATCCGGGTACCCAAACACAAAATAATGGGTAAAATTCCAGGTTTTCTCCGATTTAAGGGTCTCTAGCACATCAAAACCGGTCTCGCACCAAAATGGTTTTGGTTTAAAAAAATCATAGACCCCCCTAGCTTAATATTCCAATTGAAAAAAGGGGGGAATTTAACGGCGAAAATCGGCATCCGGGTATCCAAACACAAAAAAATGGGTAAAATTCCAAGTTTTCTCCGATATACGGGTCTCTAGCATATTAAAACCGGTCTCGCACCAAAATGGTTTTGGTTAAAAAAAATCATAGACCCCCCTAGCTTAATATTCCAATTGAAAAAAGGGGGAAATTTAACGGCGAAAATCGCATCCAGGTACTTGAACATAAATTTTTTTTATGAAGTGCACCGTTTTTCCCTGATTTACGGGTCTCTAGCCTATTAAAACCGGTCTCGCACCAAAATGGTTTTGGTTCAGAAAAATCATAGACCCCCCTAGCTTAATATTCCAATTGAAAAAAGTGGGGAATTTAACGGCGAAAATCGGCATCCGGGTACCCAAACACAAAATAATGGGTAAAATTCTCGGTTTTCTCCCATTTACGGGTCTCTAGCACATCAAAACCGGTCTCGCACCAAAATGGTTTTGGTTCAGAAAAATCATAGACCCCGTAGCTTAATATTCCAATTGAAAAAAGGGGGGAATTTAACGGCGAAAATCGGCATCCGGGTACCCAAACACAAAAAAACGGGTAAAATTCCAAGTTTTCTCCGATTTACGGGTCTCTAGCATATAAAACCGGTTTCGCACCAAAATGGTTTTGGTTCAAAAAAATCATAGACCCCCCTAGCTTAATATTCCAATTGAAAAAAGGGGGGAATTTAACGGCGAAAATCGGCATCCAGGAACTTGAACATAAATTTTTTTATGAAGTGCACCGTTTTTCCCCGATTTACGGGTCTCTAGCCTATTAAAACCGGTCTCGCACCAAAATGGTTTTGGTTCAGAAAAATCATAGACCCCCCTAGCTTAATATTCCAATTGAAAAAAGGGGGGAATTTAACGGCGAAAATCGGCATCCGGGTACCCAAACACAAAATAATGGGTAAAATTCCCGGTTTTCTCCGATTTACAGGTCTTTAGCACATCAAAACCGGTCTCGCACCAAAATGGTTTTGGTTCAGAAAAATCATAGACCCCCCTAGCTTAATATTCCAATTGAAAAAAGGGGGGAATTTAACGGCGAAAATCGGCATCCGGGTATCCAAACACAAAAAAATAGGTAAAATTCCAAGTTTTCTCCGATTTACGGGTCTCTAGCATATTAAAACCGGTCTCGCACCAAAATGGTTTTGGTTAAAAAAAATCATAGACCCCCCTAGCTTAATATTCCAATTGAAAAAAGGGGGGAATTTAACGGCGAAAATCGGCATCCAGGTACTTCAACATAAATTTTTTTTATGAAGTGCACCGTTTTTCCCTGATTTACGGGTCTCTAGCCTATTAAAACCGGTCTCGCACCAAAATGGTTTTGGTTCAGAAAAATCATAGACCCCCCTAGCTTAATATTCCAATTGAAAAAAGGGGGGAATTTAACGGCGAAAATCGGCATCCGGGTACCCAAACACAAAATAATGGGTAAAATTCCAGGTTTTCTCCGATTTAAGGGTCTCTAGCACATCAAAACCGGTCTCGCACCAAAATGGTTTTGGTTTAAAAAAATCATAGACCCCCCTAGCTTAATATTCCAATTGAAAAAAGGGGGGAATTTAACGGCGAAAATCGGCATCCGGGTATCCAAACACAAAAAAATGGGTAAAATTCCAAGTTTTCTCCGATATACGGGTCTCTAGCATATTAAAACCGGTCTCGCACCAAAATGGTTTTGGTTAAAAAAAATCATAGACCCCCCTAGCTTAATATTCCAATTGAAAAAAGGGGGAAATTTAACGGCGAAAATCGCATCCAGGTACTTGAACATAAATTTTTTTTATGAAGTGCACCGTTTTTCCCTGATTTACGGGTCTCTAGCCTATTAAAACCGGTCTCGCACCAAAATGGTTTTGGTTCAGAAAAATCATAGACCCCCCTAGCTTAATATTCCAATTGAAAAAAGGGGGGAATTTAACGGCGAAAATCGGCATCCGGGTACCCAAACACAAAATAATGGGTAAAATTCCCGGTTTTCTCCGATTTACAGGTCTCTAGCACATCAAAACCGGTCTCGCACCAAAATGGTTTTGGTTCAGAAAAATCATAGACCCCCCTAGCTTAATATTCCAATTGAAAAAAGGGGGGAATTTAACGGCAAAAATCGGCATCCGGGTATCCAAACATAAAAAAAATGGGTAAAATTCCAAGTTTTCTCCGATTTACGGGTCTCTAGCATATTAAAACCGGTCTCGCACCAAAATGGTTTTGGTTAAAAAAAATCATAGACCCCCCTAGCTTAATATTCCAATTGAAAAAAGGGGGGAATTTAACGGCGAAAATCGGCATCCGGGTACCTCAATACAAAAAAATGGGTAAAATTCCAGGTTTTCTCCGATTTACGGGTCTCTAGCACATCAAAACCGGTCTCGCACCAAAATGATTTTGGTTCAGAAAAATCATAGACCCCCCTAGCTTAATATTCCAGTTGAAAAAAGGGGGGAATTAAACTGCGAAAATCGGCATCCGGGTACCCAAACACAAAATAATGGGTAAAATTCTCGGTTTTCTCCGATTTACGGGTCTCTAGCATATTAAAACCGGTCTCGCACCAAAATGGTTTTGGTTAAAAAAAATCATAGACCCCCCTAGCTTAATATTCCAATTGAAAAAAGGGGGGAATTTAACGGCGAAAATCGGCATCCGGGTACCCAAACACAAAAAAATGCGTAAAATTCCAGGTTTTCTCCGATTTACGGGTCTCTAGCATATTAAAACCGGTCTCGCACCAAAATGGTTTTGGTTAAAAAAAATCATAGACCCCCCTAGCTTAATATTCCAATTGAAAAAAGGGGGGAATTTAACGGCGAAAATCGGCATCCAGGTACTTGAACATAAATTTTTTTTATGAAGTGCAACGTTTTTCCCCGATTTACGGGTCTCTAGCCTATTAAAACCGGTCTCGCACCAAAATGGTTTTGGTTCAGAAAAATCATAGTCCCCCCTAGCTTAATATTCCAATTGAAAAAAGTGGAGAATTTAACGGCGAAAATCGGCATCCGGGTACCCAAACACAAAATAATGGGTAAAATTCTCGGTTTTCTCCCATTTACGGGTCTCTAGCACATCAAAACCGGTCTCGCACCAAAATGGTTTTGGTTCAGAAAAATCATAGACCCCCGTAGCTTAATATTCCAATTGAAAAAAGGGGGGAATTTAACGGCGAAAATCGGCATCCGGGTACCCAAACACAAAAAAAACGGGTAAAATTCCAGGTTTTCTCCGATTTACGGGTCTCTAGCATGTAAAACCGGTTTCGCACCAAAATGGTTTTGGTTCAAAAAAATCATAGACCCCCCTAGCTTAATATTCCAATTGAAAAAAGGGGGGAATTTAACGGCGAAAATCGGCATCCAGGAACTTGAACATAAATTTTTTTTATGAAGTGCACCGTTTTTCCCCGATTTACGGGTCTCTAGCCTATTAAAACCGGTCTCGCACCAAAATGGTTTTGGTTCAGAAAAATCATAGACCCCCCTAGCTTAATATTCCAATTGAAAAAAGGGGGGAATTTAACGGCGAAAATCGGCATCCGGGTACCCAAACACAAAATAATGGGTAAAATTCCCGGTTTTCTCCGATTTACAGGTCTCTAGCACATCAAAACCGGTCTCGCACCAAAATGGTTTTGGTTCAGAAAAATCATAGACCCCCCTAGCTTAATATTCCAATTGAAAAAAGGGGGGAATTTAACGGCGAAAATCGGCATCCGGGTACCCAAACACAAAATAATGGGTAAAATTCCCGGTTTTCTCCGATTTACAGGTCTCTAGCACATCAAAACCGGTCTCACACTAAAATGGTTTTGGTTCAGAAAAATCATAGACCCCCCTAGCTTAATATTCCAATTGAAAAAAGGGGGGAATTTAACGGCGAAAATCGGCATCCGGGTACCCAAACACAAAATAATGGTTAAAATTCCCGGTTTTCTCCGATTTACAGGTCTCTAGCACATCAAAACCGGTCTCGCACCAAAATGGTTTTGGTTCAGAAAAATCATAGACCCCCCTAGCTTAATATTCCAATTGAAAAAAGGGGGGAATTTAACGGCGAAAATCGGCATCCGGGTACCCAAACACAAAATAATGGGTAAAATTCCCGGTTTTCTCCGATTTAAGGGTCTCTAGCACATCAAAACCGGTCTCGCACCAAAATGGTTTTGGTTCAGAAAAATCATAGACCCCCCTAGCTTAATATTCCAATTGAAAAAAGGGGGGAATTTAACGGCGAAAATCGGCATCCGGGTACCCAAACACAAAATAATGGGTAAAATTCCCGGTTTTCTCCGATTTAAGGGTCTCTAGCACATCAAAACCGGTCTCGCACCAAAATGGTTTTGGTTTAAAAAAATCATAGACCCCCCTAGCTTAATATTCCAATTGAAAAAAGGGGGGAATTTAACGGCGAAAATCGGCATCCGGGTACCTCAACACAAAAAAATGGGTAAAATTCCAGGTTTTCTCCGATTTACGGGTCTCTAGCACATCAAAACCGGTCTCGCACCAAAATGGTTTTGGTTCAGAAAAATCATAGACCCCCCTAGCTTAATATTCCAATTGAAAAAAGTGGGGAATTTAACGGCGAAAATCGGCATCCGGGTACCCAAACACAAAATAATGGGTAAAATTCTCGGTTTTCTCCCATTTACGGGTCTCTAGCACATCAAAACCGGTCTCGCACCAAAATGGTTTTGGTTCAGAAAAATCATAGACCCCCGTAGCTTAATATTCCAATTGAAAAAAGGGGGGAATTTAACGGCGAAAATCGGCATCCGGGTACTCAAACACAAAAAAACGGGTAAAATTCCAAGTTTTCTCCGATTTACGGGTCTCTAGCATATAAAACCGGTTTCGCACCAAAATGGTTTTGGTTCAAAAAAATCATAGACCCCCCTAGCTTAATATTCCAATTGAAAAAAGGGGGGAATTTAACGGCGAAAATCGGCATCCAGGAACTTGAACATAAATTTTTTTTATGAAGTGCACCGTTTTTCCCCGATTTACGGGTCTCTAGCCTATTAAAACCGGTCTCGCACCAAAATGGTTTTGGTTCAGAAAAATCATAGACCCCCCTAGCTTAATATTCCAATTGAAAAAAGGGGGGAATTTAACGGCGAAAATCGGCATCCGGGTACCCAAACACAAAAAAATGGGTAAAATTACCGGTTTTCTCCGATTTACAGGTCTCTAGCACATCAAAACCGGTCTCGCACCAAAATGGTTTTGGTTCAGAAAAATCATAGACCCCCCTAGCTTAATATTCCAATTGAAAAAAGGGGGGAATTTAACGGCGAAAATCGGCATCCGGGTATCCAAACACAAAAAAATAGGTAAAATTCCAAGTTTTCTCCGATTTACGGGTCTCTAGCATATTAAAACCGGTCTCGCACCAAAATGGTTTTGGTTAAAAAAAATCATAGACCCCCCTAGCTTAATATTCCAATTGAAAAAAGGGGGGAATTTAACGGCGAAAATCGGCATCCAGGTACTTCAACATAAATTTTTTTTATGAAGTGCACCGTTTTTCCCTGATTTACGGGTCTCTAGCCTATTAAAACCGGTCTCGCACCAAAATGGTTTTGGTTCAGAAAAATCATAGACCCCCCTAGCTTAATATTCCAATTGAAAAAAGGGGGGAATTTAACGGCGAAAATCGGCATCCGGGTACCCAAACACAAAATAATGGGTAAAATTCCAGGTTTTCTCCGATTTAAGGGTCTCTAGCACATCAAAACCGGTCTCGCACCAAAATGGTTTTGGTTTAAAAAAATCATAGACCCCCCTAGCTTAATATTCCAATTGAAAAAAGGGGGGAATTTAACGGCGAAAATCGGCATCCGGGTATCCAAACACAAAAAAATGGGTAAAATTCCAAGTTTTCTCCGATATACGGGTCTCTAGCATATTAAAACCGGTCTCGCACCAAAATGGTTTTGGTTAAAAAAAATCATAGACCCCCTAGCTTAATATTCCAATTGAAAAAAAGGGGGAAATTTAACGGCGAAAATCGCATCCAGGTACTTGAACATAAATTTTTTTTATGAAGTGCACCGTTTTTCCCTGATTTACGGGTCTCTAGCCTATTAAAACCGGTCTCGCACCAAAATGGTTTTGGTTCAGAAAAATCATAGACCCCCCTAGCTTAATATTCCAATTGAAAAAAGTGGGGAATTTAACGGCGAAAATCGGCATCCGGGTACCCAAACACAAAATATGGGTAAAATTCTCGGTTTTCTCCATTTACGGGTCTCTAGCACATCAAAACCGGTCTCGCACCAAAATGGTTTTGGTTCAGAAAAATCATAGACCCCGTAGCTTAATATTCCAATTGAAAAAAGGGGGGAATTTAACGGCGAAAATCGGCATCCGGGTACCCAAACACAAAAAAACGGGTAAAATTCCAAGTTTTCTCCGATTTACGGGTCTCTAGCATATAAAACCGGTTTCGCACCAAAATGGTTTTGGTTCAAAAAAATCATAGACCCCCCTAGCTTAATATTCCAATTGAAAAAAGGGGGGAATTTAACGGCGAAAATCGGCATCCAGGAACTTGAACATAAATTTTTTTTATGAAGTGCACCGTTTTTCCCCGATTTACGGGTCTCTAGCCTATTAAAACCGTCTCGCACCAAAATGGTTTTGGTTCAGAAAAATCATAGACCCCCCTAGCTTAATATTCCAATTGAAAAAAGGGGGGAATTTAACGGCGAAAATCGGCATCCGGGTACCCAAACACAAAATAATGGGTAAAATTCCCGGTTTTCTCCGATTTACAGGTCTTTAGCACATCAAAACCGGTCTCGCACCAAAATGGTTTTGGTTCAGAAAAATCATAGACCCCCCTAGCTTAATATTCCAATTGAAAAAAGGGGGGAATTTAACGGCGAAAATCGGCATCCGGGTATCCAAACACAAAAAAATAGGTAAAATTCCAAGTTTTCTCCGATTTACGGGTCTCTAGCATATTAAAACCGGTCTCGCACCAAAATGGTTTTGGTTAAAAAAAATCATAGACCCCCCTAGCTTAATATTCCAATTGAAAAAAGGGGGGAATTTAACGGCGAAAATCGGCATCCAGGTACTTCAACATAAATTTTTTTTATGAAGTGCACCGTTTTTCCCTGATTTACGGGTCTCTAGCCTATTAAAACCGGTCTCGCACCAAAATGGTTTTGGTTCAGAAAAATCATAGACCCCCCTAGCTTAATATTCCAATTGAAAAAAGGGGGGAATTTAACGGCGAAAATCGGCATCCGGGTACCCAAACACAAAATAATGGGTAAAATTCCAGGTTTTCTCCGATTTAAGGGTCTCTAGCACATCAAAACCGGTCTCGCACCAAAATGGTTTTGGTTTAAAAAAATCATAGACCCCCCTAGCTTAATATTCCAATTGAAAAAAGGGGGGAATTTAACGGCGAAAATCGGCATCCGGGTATCCAAACACAAAAAAATGGGTAAAATTCCAAGTTTTCTCCGATATACGGGTCTCTAGCATATTAAAACCGGTCTCGCACCAAAATGGTTTTGGTTAAAAAAAATCATAGACCCCCCTAGCTTAATATTCCAATTGAAAAAAGGGGGAAATTTAACGGCGAAAATCGCATCCAGGTACTTGAACATAAATTTTTTTTATGAAGTGCACCGTTTTTCCCTGATTTACGGGTCTCTAGCCTATTAAAACCGGTCTCGCACCAAAATGGTTTTGGTTCAGAAAAATCATAGACCCCCCTAGCTTAATATTCCAATTGAAAAAAGGGGGGAATTTAACGGCGAAAATCGGCATCCGGGTACCCAAACACAAAATAATGGGTAAAATTCCCGGTTTTCTCCGATTTACAGGTCTCTAGCACATCAAAACCGGTCTCGCACCAAAATGGTTTTGGTTCAGAAAAATCATAGACCCCCCTAGCTTAATATTCCAATTGAAAAAAGGGGGGAATTTAACGGCAAAAATCGGCATCCGGGTATCCAAACATAAAAAAAATGGGTAAAATTCCAAGTTTTCTCCGATTTACGGGTCTCTAGCATATTAAAACCGGTCTCGCACCAAAATGGTTTTGGTTAAAAAAAATCATAGACCCCCCTAGCTTAATATTCCAATTGAAAAAAGGGGGGAATTTAACGGCGAAAATCGGCATCCGGGTACCTCAATACAAAAAAATGGGTAAAATTCCAGGTTTTCTCCGATTTACGGGTCTCTAGCACATCAAAACCGGTCTCGCACCAAAATGATTTTGGTTCAGAAAAATCATAGACCCCCCTAGCTTAATATTCCAGTTGAAAAAAGGGGGGAATTAAACTGCGAAAATCGGCATCCGGGTACCCAAACACAAAATAATGGGTAAAATTCTCGGTTTTCTCCGATTTACGGGTCTCTAGCATATTAAAACCGGTCTCGCACCAAAATGGTTTTGGTTAAAAAAAATCATAGACCCCCCTAGCTTAATATTCCAATTGAAAAAAGGGGGGAATTTAACGGCGAAAATCGGCATCCGGGTACCCAAACACAAAAAAATGCGTAAAATTCCAGGTTTTCTCCGATTTACGGGTCTCTAGCATATTAAAACCGGTCTCGCACCAAAATGGTTTTGGTTAAAAAAAATCATAGACCCCCCTAGCTTAATATTCCAATTGAAAAAAGGGGGGAATTTAACGGCGAAAATCGGCATCCAGGTACTTGAACATAAATTTTTTTTATGAAGTGCAACGTTTTTCCCCGATTTACGGGTCTCTAGCCTATTAAAACCGGTCTCGCACCAAAATGGTTTTGGTTCAGAAAAATCATAGTCCCCCCTAGCTTAATATTCCAATTGAAAAAAGTGGAGAATTTAACGGCGAAAATCGGCATCCGGGTACCCAAACACAAAATAATGGGTAAAATTCTCGGTTTTCTCCCATTTACGGGTCTCTAGCACATCAAAACCGGTCTCGCACCAAAATGGTTTTGGTTCAGAAAAATCATAGACCCCCGTAGCTTAATATTCCAATTGAAAAAAGGGGGGAATTTAACGGCGAAAATCGGCATCCGGGTACCCAAACACAAAAAAAACGGGTAAAATTCCAGGTTTTCTCCGATTTACGGGTCTCTAGCATGTAAAACCGGTTTCGCACCAAAATGGTTTTGGTTCAAAAAAATCATAGACCCCCCTAGCTTAATATTCCAATTGAAAAAAGGGGGGAATTTAACGGCGAAAATCGGCATCCAGGAACTTGAACATAAATTTTTTTTATGAAGTGCACCGTTTTTCCCCGATTTACGGGTCTCTAGCCTATTAAAACCGGTCTCGCACCAAAATGGTTTTGGTTCAGAAAAATCATAGACCCCCCTAGCTTAATATTCCAATTGAAAAAAGGGGGGAATTTAACGGCGAAAATCGGCATCCGGGTACCCAAACACAAAATAATGGGTAAAATTCCCGGTTTTCTCCGATTTACAGGTCTCTAGCACATCAAAACCGGTCTCGCACCAAAATGGTTTTGGTTCAGAAAAATCATAGACCCCCCTAGCTTAATATTCCAATTGAAAAAAGGGGGGAATTTAACGGCGAAAATCGGCATCCGGGTACCCAAACACAAAATAATGGGTAAAATTCCCGGTTTTCTCCGATTTACAGGTCTCTAGCACATCAAAACCGGTCTCACACTAAAATGGTTTTGGTTCAGAAAAATCATAGACCCCCCTAGCTTAATATTCCAATTGAAAAAAGGGGGGAATTTAACGGCGAAAATCGGCATCCGGGTACCCAAACACAAAATAATGGTTAAAATTCCCGGTTTTCTCCGATTTACAGGTCTCTAGCACATCAAAACCGGTCTCGCACCAAAATGGTTTTGGTTCAGAAAAATCATAGACCCCCCTAGCTTAATATTCCAATTGAAAAAAGGGGGGAATTTAACGGCGAAAATCGGCATCCGGGTACCCAAACACAAAATAATGGGTAAAATTCCCGGTTTTCTCCGATTTAAGGGTCTCTAGCACATCAAAACCGGTCTCGCACCAAAATGGTTTTGGTTCAGAAAAATCATAGACCCCCCTAGCTTAATATTCCAATTGAAAAAAGGGGGGAATTTAACGGCGAAAATCGGCATCCGGGTACCCAAACACAAAATAATGGGTAAAATTCCCGGTTTTCTCCGATTTAAGGGTCTCTAGCACATCAAAACCGGTCTCGCACCAAAATGGTTTTGGTTTAAAAAAATCATAGACCCCCCTAGCTTAATATTCCAATTGAAAAAAGGGGGGAATTTAACGGCGAAAATCGGCATCCGGGTACCTCAACACAAAAAAATGGGTAAAATTCCAGGTTTTCTCCGATTTACGGGTCTCTAGCACATCAAAACCGGTCTCGCACCAAAATGGTTTTGGTTCAGAAAAATCATAGACCCCCCTAGCTTAATATTCCAATTGAAAAAAGTGGGGAATTTAACGGCGAAAATCGGCATCCGGGTACCCAAACACAAAATAATGGGTAAAATTCTCGGTTTTCTCCCATTTACGGGTCTCTAGCACATCAAAACCGGTCTCGCACCAAAATGGTTTTGGTTCAGAAAAATCATAGACCCCCGTAGCTTAATATTCCAATTGAAAAAAGGGGGGAATTTAACGGCGAAAATCGGCATCCGGGTACTCAAACACAAAAAAACGGGTAAAATTCCAAGTTTTCTCCGATTTACGGGTCTCTAGCATATAAAACCGGTTTCGCACCAAAATGGTTTTGGTTAAAAAAATCATAGACCCCCCTAGCTTAATATTCCAATTGAAAAAAGGGGGGAATTTAACGGCGAAAATCGGCATCCAGGAACTTGAACATAAATTTTTTTTATGAAGTGCACCGTTTTTCCCCGATTTACGGGTCTCTAGCCTATTAAAACCGGTCTCGCACCAAAATGGATTTGGTTCAGAAAAATCATAGACCCCCCTAGCTTAATATTCCAATTGAAAAAAGGGGGGAATTTAACGGCGAAAATCGGCATCCGGGTACCCAAACACAAAAAAATGGGTAAAATTACCGGTTTTCTCCGATTTACAGGTCTCTAGCACATCAAAACCGGTCTCGCACCAAAATGGTTTTGGTTCAGAAAAATCATAGACCCCCCTAGCTTAATATTCCAATTGAAAAAAGGGGGGAATTTAACGGCGAAAATCGGCATCCGGGTATCCAAACACAAAAAAATAGGTAAAATCCAAGTTTTCTCCGATTTACGGGTCTCTAGCATATTAAAACCGGTCTCGCACCAAAATGGTTTTGGTTAAAAAAAATCATAGACCCCCCTAGCTTAATATTCCAATTGAAAAAAGGGGGGAATTAACGGCGAAAATCGGCATCCAGGTACTTCAACATAAATTTTTTTTATGAAGTGCACCGTTTTTCCCTGATTTACGGGTCTCTAGCCTATTAAAACCGGTCTCGCACCAAAATGGTTTTGGTTCAGAAAAATCATAGACCCCCCCTAGCTTAATATTCCAATTGAAAAAAGGGGGGAATTTAACGGCGAAAATCGGCATCCGGGTACCCAAACACAAAATAATGGGTAAAATTCCAGGTTTTCTCCGATTTAAGGGTCTCTAGCACATCAAAACCGGTCTCGCACCAAAATGGTTTTGGTTTAAAAAAATCATAGACCCCCCTAGCTTAATATTCCAATTGAAAAAAGGGGGGAATTTAACGGCGAAAATCGGCATCCGGGTATCCAAACACAAAAAATGGGTAAAATTCCAAGTTTTCTCCGATATACGGGTCTCTAGCATATTAAAACCGGTCTCGCACCAAAATGGTTTTGGTTAAAAAAAATCATAGACCCCCCTAGCTTAATATTCCAATTGAAAAAAGGGGGAAATTTAACGGCGAAAATCGCATCCAGGTACTTGAACATAAATTTTTTTTATGAAGTGCACCGTTTTTCCCTGATTTACGGGTCTCTAGCCTATTAAAACCGGTCTCGCACCAAAATGGTTTTGGTTCAGAAAAATCATAGACCCCCCTAGCTTAATATTCCAATTGAAAAAAGTGGGGAATTTAACGGCGAAAATCGGCATCCGGGTACCCAAACACAAAATAATGGGTAAAATTCTCGGTTTTCTCCCATTTACGGGTCTCTAGCACATCAAAACCGGTCTCGCACCAAAATGGTTTTGGTTCAGAAAAATCATAGACCCCGTAGCTTAATATTCCAATTGAAAAAAGGGGGGAATTTAACGGCGAAAATCGGCATCCGGGTACCCAAACACAAAAAAACGGGTAAAATTCCAAGTTTTCTCCGATTTACGGGTCTCTAGCATATAAAACCGTTTCGCACCAAAATGGTTTTGGTTCAAAAAAATTCATAGACCCCCCTAGCTTAATATTCCAATTGAAAAAAGGGGGGAATTTAACGGCGAAAATCGGCATCCAGGAACTTGAACATAAATTTTTGTTTATGAAGTGCACCCGTTTTTCCCCGATTTACGGGTCCTCTAGCCTATTAAAACCGGTCTCGCACCAAAATGGTTTTGGTTCAGAAAAATCATAGACCCCCCTAGCTTAATATTCCAATTGAAAAAAGGGGGGAATTTAACGGCGAAAATCGGCATCCGGGTACCCAAACACAAAATAATGGGTAAAATTCCCGGTTTTCTCCGATTTACAGGTCTTTAGCACATCAAAACCGGTCTCGCACCAAAATGGTTTTGGTTCAGAAAAATCATAGACCCCCTAGCTTAATATTCCAATTGAAAAAAGGGGGGAATTTAACGGCGAAAATCGGCATCCGGGTATCCAAACACAAAAAAATAGGTAAAATTCCAAGTTTTCTCCGATTTACGGGTCTCTAGCATATTAAAACCGGTCTCGCACCAAAATGGTTTTGGTTAAAAAAAATCATAGACCCCCCTAGCTTAATATTCCAATTGAAAAAAAAGGGGGGAATTTAACGGCGAAATTCGGCATCCAGGTACTTCAACATAAATTTTTTTTATGAAGTGCACCGTTTTTCCCTGATTTACGGGTCTCTAGCCTATTAAAACCGGTCTCGCACCAAAATGGTTTTGGTTCAGAAAAATCATAGACCCCCCTAGCTTAATATTCCAATTGAAAAAAGGGGGGAATTTAACGGCGAAAATCGGCATCCGGGTACCCAAACACAAAATAATGGGTAAAATTCCAGGTTTTCTCCGATTTAAGGGTCTCTAGCACATCAAAACCGTCTCGCACCCAAAATGGTTTTGGTTTAAAAAAAATCATAGACCCCCTAGCTTAATATTCCAATTGAAAAAAGGGGGGAATTTAACGGCGAAAATCGGCATCCGGGTATCCAAACACAAAAAAATGGGTAAAATTCCAAGTTTTCTCCGATATACGGGTCCTCTAGCATATTAAAACCGGTCTCGCACCAAAATGGTTTTGGTTAAAAAAAATCATAGACCCCCCTAGCTTAATATTCCAATTGAAAAAAGGGGGAAATTTAACGGCGAAAATCGCATCCAGGTACTTGAACATAAATTTTTTTTATGAAGTGCACCGTTTTTCCCTGATTTACGGGTCTCTAGCCTATTAAAACCGGTCTCGCACCAAAATGGTTTTGGTTCAGAAAAAATCATAGACCCCCCTAGCTTAATATTCCAATTGAAAAAAGGGGGGAATTTAACGGCGAAAATCGGCATCCGGGTACCCAAACACAAAATAATGGGTAAAATTCCCGGTTTTCTCCGATTTACAGGTCTCTAGCACATCAAAACCGGTCTCGCACCAAAATGGTTTTGGTTCAGAAAAATCATAGACCCCCCTAGCTTAATATTCCAATTGAAAAAAAAGGGGGGAATTTAACGGCAAAAATCGGCATCCGGGTATCCAAACATAAAAAAAATGGGTAAAATTCCAAGTTTTCTCCGATTTACGGGTCTCTAGCATATTAAAACCGGTCTCGCACCAAAATGGTTTTGGTTAAAAAAAAATCATAGACCCCCCTAGCTTAATATTCCAATTGAAAAAAGGGGGGAATTTAACGGCGAAAATCGGCATCCGGGTACCTCAATACAAAAAATGGGTAAAATTCCAGGTTTTCTCCGATTTACGGGTCTCTAGCACATCAAAACCGGTCTCGCACCAAAATGATTTTGGTTCAGAAAAATCATAGACCCCCTAGCTTAATATTCCAGTTGAAAAAAGGGGGAATTAAAAATCGGCATCCGGGTACCCAAACACAAAATAATGGGTAAAATTCTCGGTTTTCTCCGATTTACGGGTCTCT